>JALAZF010000180.1:10260000-10860000 GCA_022829125.1 Lathyrus tuberosus | reverse complement strand
TGTTGCCTACTCCTCGATTAAGTCTGAGGGGGAAAGCGCCTGAGCCAGAGGAACACACAAATTGGAATCAACAGCAGAATAGTTCCCAAGGGGGTTGACGGAAGCCAAGAAACAGACAGTTTGCTGTACTACCAAAACTGTATGGTCAGGTATTGCCAGAGTTGGTTAAAAGAGGGTTGATTGTGCCAAGGAAACCAGATCCGATCATTCCTCCATATCCACCAGGGTTTAATGCCAATGCTCGATGTGGATACCATGCTGGGGCACAGGGACATTCAACTGAGGATTGTAAGGCGCTCCCACACAAAGTGCAAGATCTGATTGATGCAGGGGTCATTACTTTCATTGCAGAGGGTATGCATTTCAACTGAAGCTTCTCAAGCGGGCACTTGGGACTGCAAGGCTGATATCAGGAGCAGTAGTCCAGGCGGAGTCAAGTCTCCTCAACAATGGCAATCTTTGGATTCTTAACTGCATTTTCATATGTAGCTTTCATTTGTTTGTTTAAACAGTGTTTGCATGAAAAAACTTGTTAATGTTTGAATGTTGATTTTAATGCAATAAATGTGTTGTTCTTGAAGTACTTTACTTTTATACACTCATATCATGTTTATATGCATTGCAATACCAACTTTCTTGTCTAGAACTTTTGAGGGAGGATGATGATTTGAGAACGCAAAATCTTTGGTTGTATGCTTTTGGATAAAACTCTGTTGAGGAAATACAGGCATTGTTTCAAATCCCTAAACACTGGAGATATAAGGGAGATAGACCCTCGTTAACCCTTTTGATCCTTGAAGTAGGAGTTTCTTTCGTAGGAAAAAACCCTCACACTTAACCCAGGGGCAGGGTAGGCGTCAGTTAGTTTGACCGAGCGTTCAAATTTCAAAAGGAGTGTGCATCTGAGGATCCTTTACCTTCTATTTCACACATCAAGAGGTCAAGAGATGTGAAACCACAATGGTTATCCATCAACAATCAAGGAGTGAGGCAGTCACAACCCTTTCAAACAAGTCCGATAAATCAGTGTCAGTTGTTCAAAACGAGAAAAAAAGGAAGAGAAAAAATAGAGAAAGAAAGCCCGCTAAGTCGAAAGTTTGAAAACAACTGACTTAGGCAAAAGTTAGGGCATCCCGCTGGACTTCAAGATCGAAAAACTAAAAAGAGTCAGTCCAGGAAAAAATCAGGGAAAGCAAAAGAATGAGAAAGTGAAAAGCTAAAAGGATTACAAAGAAAAATCCTCGATAAAGAACATGTCGTGTGACTACAGACACAAAAGACAAAAGGGGTGACTGTTGCTCCAAAACCTCATCTGGTCTCAAACCATCAATTGCATGGGTTCCTTAAAGATCATAAAACCTTTTGAGAGATGAGCGCTTGCGCCAAATTAGCTGAATGTAGGACTGGAGAACATCAAGGAGAATGGGTGGGTACAACCAAAATTTTGAGCCATAAACCCTTTTTTCTAAAACCGCGAACCAGGCCACGTTACAACCCTTAAAAGTCTTAATTGAAGCAGGATTTATTCTGAAGGCGTACTTCAACGAGATAGCGTTCCTGACTTCTATGAGTTGTGCTAATAAGATTTTTGTTGGTATTGCATGTGCATGTTTTCTTTCATTCAAAAATCAATGTCGCATCCCAGCTAGTGATTCGTTCACAAGGCTTGGCGACACATTTTCAATAAAACTTTAGGTTAACACGAGTGTTGCATTAGAATTGTCATTCTCATAATAAACATTTTCTGCTTGCATGTGTTTGACATCAAAGAAGCTTACATGATGAACATCAGTTGAGAAGCTCGATCACGCCAAGTTGAGATGGTGAAAACTCCGAAGGACAGTCATGTCAAGGGGTATGTGGCCAACAGACTGTGCGCAACCTGGGGGTTCCCGATAAATGGTGATAAGAAGCAGCCAAACTGGGGCAATTATGTCGAGATTCAATAAATCTCTCCACAAGCGCTTAATATGGGGCAATCAGGTCGATTTGACAAATCTCTATAAGATCAGTTAGGAGCAAATTCACTTCAAGGTTCGTATTGGGGCAGGCTACCTCTAGAGCATGAGAAGTTGTCCACTCCTGAAGACGGTTAATTGAAAGCACCTCTTCAAGGTTCAAAATACTGGGGTAGAGTATTTTCAAGTCATTACAAATCCTTTCGAGGTAATTTACTTCATGGATTATGAAGTCTGGGGCAGTTGCGTCGAGATCTGATAAATCTCTCCAAGAGTTTGAAGACCCTGGGGGCTGTGTGAATGCCCGGTCTTCTATAAAATCCTCTTGAGATGACTTCTTCCTTTGAACCTGGTGGTCTGGGGCAAGTGGAGAGTTCGAAGGAACGTTTATGACCATAGGGACAGGTCAGGCTGGGTAACAAGTTTGTTTTTCCCCAGTAGCGTTACTCTCCCCAACACTGAAAGTACATCATCCTCAGCAGAACTTATTCTCCCCAGCAAGAGTACAGAGGATTGTGTTCCCCAGCCGAAGTCATGGTTGGTTTATTATCCCCCAACAAGCAGTCAGAAGTGGATGGCTCCAAGGTGGATATTGTTGTATCTCCAGCAGGGGATGTGTTGGATGTCTTTGAAAAGACTTTATTTTCCCCACAGAGTCTGGTACTCACTTTCCTCAGCAGGTCAGGAAGTGTAATTCCGTCAGCAACGACACGCTCTGATCTCCAGCAGGGTAAATTCTTTCCTCCAACGGCAGGTTAAGCTCAATGATATCCCTCGGCAGGTTTCGTTGACTTCCCTCCCCAGCAGAATTATTCTCCCTAGCATTGAGATTTCATCATCCTCATCGGGTTGTCACTCTCCCCAGTCAGAGTACAAAAGATTGTTCCCCAACCAACAGTTAAAGTGGATTGCTTTAGGGTGGATGTTGTTTTGTTACCACAGGAGATTTGTGGAACGTATTCCCGAGACAAAGATGTTGTCTTCCCCGCAGAGTATTGGTGTCTACTCCCCTCACTCAGTCAGGAAACGTGTTTTCACCAACAACAGCAGGATAAGGGTGAAGTCATTTCCCCAACAGCGGGTTCAGCTCAATGGTGTCTCCAGTAGGTCTAGTACTTGTGATGTGTCTCCCCAAGCAGATTTTGGTGGTAGTCTTTGCAGCAGGTTTGATCAGCGATGGTTGACATCCCTAGCAGGTTTTAAGTCCAAGTAATATTTGGCACTCTTTCGATTCAGGTCCTGGTTTCCTTTTTCAAAGAGTTATATATAATCCCCAACAGAGTAGATTTTCTTTTGGACTTCATCTCCAGCAGAAGTTGTTGACCAAAGGAGTTGTTCAATGTGATCCTTCTCAGCAGAGTTCTTGGACTCGGAGGACAATTTATTTTGTCATCCCCGGTGGAGCTGCCTTCGTTTTCAACATTTATTTTGCTGGAGCGTTTCTTTTTGCATTGCATAAGCATCGTTTGCATGACATCCTCCCAAATGCGTAGCATTTCCATTTCGTATGGAGCATTACGCCATAGAAAAATTCAAACATATGCATTCGAAGTATAAGCCAGGTTTGACACTTTCTTTTCCAGTTCTCTTCCTCAGCAGAGATGGCATAACTCAGGAGATTTTGTTTGCCAGTTCTCTTCCTCAGCAGAGATGGTATAACTCAGGGGATTTTGTTTGCCAGTTCTCTTCCTCAGCAGAGATGGCATAACTCAGGAGACTTTCTTTGTTAGTTCTCTTCCTCAGCAGAGATGGCATAACTCAGGTGATTTTTTTATCCTCGGTGAGGTCGCCGAGGGATGTGTTCATCCTACCTGTGCTCCTCGGCAGAGTCTTCTATTTAGACTTCTCCTTTCCCTACAGAGTCATCTTATCTTTGGGTTGTAAGTCCGTTGATTTTACCTCTCACCCTTTCAGTTCACGACCGTATCTTTGCTGGGAGTCTGCCTTTGATTGGCCAATCTCTTTTGTAAACCCAGTTCTCGCCTGGTAGTCAGTTCTCGCCTGACTTATTTCGTGAAACCCAGTTCTCGCCTGGTAGTCAGTTCTCGTCTGACTTATTTTGTGAAACCCAGTTCTCGCCTGGTAGTCATTTCTTGTCTGACTTATTTTGTGAAACCCAGTTCTCGCCTGGTAGTTAGTTCTCGTCTGACCTATTTTTGTGAAATCCAGTTCTCTCCTGGTAGTCAGTTCTCGCCTGACATCTCTTGTGAAATCCGGTTCTCGCCTGGTAGTCAGTTCTCGTCTGACTTATTTTGTGAAACCCAGTTCTCGCCTGGTAGTCAGTTCTCGTCTGACTTATTTCGTGAAACCCAGTTCTCGCCTGGTAGTCAGTTCTCGTCTGACTTATTTCATGAAACCCAGTTCTCGCCTGGTGGTCAGTTCTCGTCTGACTTATTTCGTGAAACCCAGTTCTAGCCTGGTAGTCAGTTCTCGTCTGACTTATTTCGTGAAATCCAGTTCTCGCCTGGTAGTCAGTTCTCGTCTGATTTATTTCGTGAAATCCAGTTCTCGCCTGGTAGTAAGTTCTCGTCTGACTTATTTCGTGAAATCCAGTTCTCGCCTGGTAGTCAGTTCTCGTCTGACTTATTTCGTGAAACCCAGTTCTCGCCTGGTAGTCAGTTCTCGTCTGACTTATTTCGTGAAATCCAGTTCTCGCCTGGTAGTCAGTTCTCGTCTGACTTATTTCGTGAAATCCAGTTCTCTCCTGGTAGTCAATTCTCGTCTGACTTATTTCGTGAAATCCAGTTCTCGCCTGGTAGTCAGTTCTTGCCTAACTTATTTCATGAAACCCAGTTCTCTTTCTCAGCAGAGGTGGCTTAACTCAGAAGAGTTTGTTTCACTTTTTCCCCAGCGAAGTCCACATTCGGCTTGGTCTTCCTTTTCGAGTTCGTCTTCGGCCGTACTCGTATTATTTTGTTAGGTAGAGCACCTTCGGTCGATCTTCCTTTTCGAGTTCGTCTTCGGCCGTCCTCGTATTATTTTGTTGGGTAGTCTGCCTTCGGCTGGCAAACACTCCATTTCATTATCCCCACATGTTGCAAATTTTTGGGTTCTTTTGGTATTCAATCTCCGTGTATCCTTGAATGTCTGAAAGCCGTTGCTATCATACCTTCAAGACCAAGTTGATTGAATAGGGGCAGCTGTAGCACCCCAAAATTTGCCCTCTTTTTGTTTCTAACTCTAACTGGCTTATGTTTCATTTCATTCTTGCATTTTCATTTGTGCATATCATTGGTTCTCAGCATGGGATCAAGGTATCCTTGTTAGCCCTCAAGAGGAGGATGTGTCTCAAGGCCAAAGCAAGAGAATGTACTCAATCTTGTGGTGTTCATATTCATCAAAGTCTCTTACCAAGTCTGCACAATCATCAGAGGCATCAGTCATTTATTTTATCAGCAGATGGGTTAATCATTTCAGAATCAAGGTCATAAAGCAGGGTTAATTTGATCGTGTTCCAGACAGTTTTCTATTGTGTTTCAGGCATCATTCAAGGGTATTATCAATGCCCAAGGATTAGATATGAAGCAGGACTCAAATCAGCTTGCAATGAAGCAATTTTCACCATTTTGCCTTGGTCCAATTAATTTGCACTGCTGTGCAATCGATTGCACTGTGATGGATTTGCCTAAAACCTTCATTTTTCAGCACTATGTCAACTTCCAATGCACCACATTCACTTGGGATCAATGCTATATCGGTAGAAGGATCTAGAGGGCTGCAGAATTTGATTTCATTTCCATCCAATTTCCACTCTAATTCCACACTCCCTTTCCAAGTTATTTTTCACTTCCAATTCCACTCACTCCAAGCCTCAATTTCATTCCAAACCTAAGTCATATTTAAACCATTTGATCCAAACCACACACAATGACACTTCATTTTTTCTGATTTTTCTACACTTCTCATTCAGAATTCTCTCTCAATTCTCTCTCACTTTTTCATTCTCCATTTCCATCTTCAAACTTTCACCAAAGCTCCATATTCATAGATTCACAAATTCTTCATTGGAATTTGTGAATTCTTGAGCTAAACCTCCATCACATCCTCATTCTTGGTTCAATTCTGCAGTAGCAACTTATTTGGATCTAGATTCAAGATTTTGGAATCACTTCTTGGAGAGCTTTGGCTTATTTGTGGATTATTGCTTGGATCTTCAAGTGTTCTTGATAGAGCTTCATAAATCTCTGGAATTCTTGCTTGGATTCATCAATTTTCGTTTGCAACAATCACCAAAGCAAATCTCAGCTTTGTAGGTTGGTTTTTCTTAGATCTATGCTTGATTTAGCTTAATTTCAACTTATACAATGTAGATCCATGGTTTTCAATGTGATTTGATCCATTTGCTTGATTGGATTCATGATCTTGTTGTTTGATTATTGAAGTGTGTGCTTGATTACTGATATTTGATGTGGATTTTCGTGTATGTTTGATTACATGATCATTTGGATGTTTGGATAAGTGATTGGTGCTGGAAAAGTGATTATGAGAAGTGATTTTGTAGGTCGGGTACTGTGCAATCGATTTGCATCCAAGTGCAATCGATTGCACCTGTGTTTTTTACTAGAAACTGCATTCTGTAACTATGCAATTGATTTGCACCCTGCTGCAATCGATTTGCACCTGTAACTTTTGTGTTTTTGGCTTGTTTGGAAGCATGTATTGATACCTATTCCACCCCTAACCTTCATGGCTTTGTATGATGCATATTTGTGGAATTTTTTAGGGTTGTTTAACCTCTAGTTGTTGGATGTATGTGAATCTTTGATGCATGATTGTCCGATTGTTGATTTATTTGGATTCTTGAAGCATGTTCTTGAGGCATATTGATTCATGTGTGAATAATGACTTGTTGAACTTGTGTAATCTCTTGGAAATGAATGTGATGTGATACATGTGAGCATGATGTTGTGGTGTGCATAAGTTGGATCATGTATGCCTTTTACCTTGCTTGAACATTTGTTTTCCTTTGAAAATGATCATGGTATATGTTCAACTAGTCTTGATGCATGTTAATGTGAAGTTGTCTTGCATGTTTGAGTTGGATGATCATGATATGATTTAAGTTCTGACTTTGCTCCATTCCCACTTCATTTTGTTCACATCACCTTTGTATGAACACGGTTTTCCGACACGCTACTTTTGATTTTCATTGGTGAATGTTCATGTTTGCGTTGTTGACTTCTTGATGTGATGAACATGTTGCACACACATTTGAATCATGTTAACTCTCGATTAATGCTCAACTTGCTGGATTTGTAATGCATGATCATTGTATGCATCCATGTTCGCTTATGCATGATGTTTCGATTGATAATATAGGAGTGCAACTTTGTTGAATGTACATGTTCTTGAGTTGTTTGCATGTCTTTGGTGTGTCCATACCTAGTAGCTTGATGCTTAATTGAATGTATGCTTGATATGATTAGTCATTATTGAGATCTTTCTATGAGCATTTGTTTGGATACATTGCATGCCGCCCTGTTTTCCACTGCTGTTCCTTTGCATATGTGCTGTTGTATGTGCTGCTGTTTGCCCTTTTACACCTATTTTTGTACTGAAACATGAGCTGTTAAATGCTGTTTGGTGTGTTTGCTAGATTTTACCGCCGTGCAGGTGATGGAGCGCTGTTGTAGCCGCTGTTTTTTGCTTATCCATGCTCATTCCTTCTTTCATCTCTCATCTCTTTTACTTTCTCTTTTGTGTATGGATTACATGATATAATGCTTTTTTGAACAACTCTCTCACACCCCTTTGGGATCCTAGCTCATCCTTAATTTTTGATTAAGGTGAGGTAGGATAAGCATTAGGTAGTGCTATCCCTCTTTTGTCTTTAGACTTAGGTTCTCAAACCTTGACCTTAGGGCCATCTTTTGCATGATAACATTAGGAACAATTTAGTTTCCCCTTAGTGTTTTCTTTTCTTTGAGTCTTCTCTTCTCATCTCATAAACTTTCAAAAACACTTAATAAAGGTTAACGTGTATTGCGCATGAGCCTTATATATGGGAAGTGAATAATGGGGGTCTCCCTTCATTCTTCTAGGGTACTTAGCGTACGTCCTGTTGGGGACGATACGCGACGTATTCGTTCCTATGTTGTAGACTTGGGTGCAATGCAAGTTGCAAACTAACTTCAATCCACTTCTTGTCTAAAAAACACAAAACAAACTCAAACCTTTTTCATCCTTCAGGATTGTTAAGTTTCAAATCTATTTTTAGAAAATGGCACGTTACTTCCGTCTCGTCGCAAACAGACATCAACCCTAACTGCCGGACATGAACCTAACGTCGCTCATAAAAAACACCAACCTTCTTAGGTCGAACTACGACTGCTCTGATTTCCTCCTTCTGGTTAGATTGAGGATACATAGGCACAAGACGACGATGTCTTGGCGAGCAACCTCCCCCCTTAGTTCGTGTCCGAACTACGTTGACTCTGACTTTCCTATTGCACGAGGGAATACGTAGGCATAGGACGAGCGATGTCCTATCGAGTCGCTTCTTTTTTTCTTTTCTCCCCCGTTTCTTCGTTCTTTTTCGTTCCCGTTCCTCCTCCTTTCCAGTAGCAGTGGAGTTCCAGATGACGACACCCTTAGATATAGACAACAAGCGTGGATCCCATCGAATACGATGGACGCGTGGGGGTGCTAATAACTTCCCCTCGCGTAACCGACTCCCTTACCTGTTTCTCTTGGTCGCGAGACCATGCTTTTCCTTTCCCTTAGGTTTACGCAGTGTTTCCTTTCCCTCTCTTGGGATAAATACACATTGCTGGCGACTCTGTTTTAGCGCCACTTTCGCGTTTGTACCTGGATGAAAATCCCGGGAGCGACAAAAAGATGCATAGATCAAAAGTTATGGTGGCAACAAACGATTCTCCAGCTTTCCCTCTCTTTTGGCGCCCAAAATTTAAATTTTTGATGTGTTAACTGATTAACACATTTTGCCTTGCAAATGGTTAATCGATTAACACGAGGAATTTTTGCCTAGAAAGTTCAGTTTTTAGCACTGCAACATTTGTAACTCATTTCGATCACTTGGTTTCACATTTGCATCAATAGAAAGATCTAGAATGCTTCCAAATTTTAGTTCAATTCCAAATTAACTTCACTTTCCCTCCAAAAATTCAAAAAATTCCATTTCTAATACTAACCCTCATTCAAACCCACACTCCAAACCTCATTTACACTCTAAACCTAGAGCTTATTTAAATAATTTGGCTGAAAACCTCACACAACTTCACTCATTTTTCTGATTTTTCTTCACTTCACATTCCAATTCCCTCAATTCTCTCTCACTTTTTCACTCTCCATTTTCATCTTCAACCTTCACCAAAGCTCCATAACCAAAAAGCTTCACAAATTATACATTGTAATTTGTGAATTCTTGAGCTAAACCTCCATTACATCATTATCCATTGTTCAATTCTGAAGTTGAAGCTTATTTGGATCTTGATCAAGTTTTGTAATCACTTCTTGAAGAGCTTTTGGATTATTTTTGGATAATTGCTTTGATCTTCAACTTTTCTTGCTAGGAATTCATTGGATCTTGGGTTTTCTGTGCTTGATCTATCAAATTCAGTTTGTAACACTTACCAAAGCAAATCTCTGCTTTGTAGGTTGGTAATTTTTAGATCCAAGCTTATTCTAGATTATTTACAACATCCACAATTTAGATACATTGATTTTTGATGTGAATTGATCCATCCATTGATTAATTTAATCGTTGATCTTGATGTTTGATGGATTCAATTCGTGTTTGATTGTTTCTATTTGATGTAATTTTTGTGTACAATTGCATGCCATAACATGTGGATGATTAGAGAGTTGATTTGCTGCTGAAAGTGCTTTTGAAATGCTGATTTTCTACTTCTGATGCAGTGTTAATCGATTAACCATTTTCTAGGCAAATCTGGTTAATCGATTAACCAGTCTATTTTGTGTGTTTTTTGCTAATTTTCAAAGGGTTAATCGATTAACCAGTTTTGCCTAGCAAATGGTTAATCGATTAACACTGATGCTGAAAGTGATTTTTGTACTTTTTCAAGCTTGTTTTGATTCCTTTCCACTTCTAAACCTCATGGCTTTGTATGATACATATTTGTGGAATTTTCTTGTGTTATTTCACTTCATTTTACAGCATGTATGAGATTCTTCAACACGCGGCACATTGATTTTCATGATGCATGTTCATGGCTAATTGTGTGGCATTCTTGATGCATTCTTCATGATGTTTGCTTGTTCATACTTGTTGGCTTGCTCTTGAGGCTTATTTTGCTTGATTCGTGATACATGCTCATGTTTGCCTTTCGATTCTGCAAATGCGTGTTCGTTTGGGATGTTTAATTGTTGATGAATATCCATGTTGTTCTTGTTGAATGCTTAAATGTGAAATGGTTTTTAAGCTTGCTTGTGCTTGATTGTTGTTACATGTTCATCAATTGATTTTACTCGACTCATGTTCATATTTGATCCTTGCAATTCACATGCATTTTTTAAAAAATGTGGAGGCATGCTTTGGTTCAATTCTCTTGACGCATGCTTATGCTTGGTTGTTGGACATGTTCATTGTTGATTGCTAATCTTTGACGCATGCTTAACTTGATGTTGTGATGTCACATGTTCATTTATGCTTGATGCTTGTTTGATGAATTGCATGTTGTTGTATACATTGCTAATGTGTTGAATATGTGTTGTAAAATGTATTCATTCTGTTTGCTGCATTCTACACCTATTTTGTTTTGAAAATGCATGCTGTTAAATGTTGTGTCATGCTGTTGCTGGATTTTATCGCTGTTCTGAGCTGAAGCGCTGTTGTAGCTGCTGTTTTTGGTTTATTTTCCCTGTTTTGGTTTGCTTTTGCATGTTCCCTTAAGGATTCCTAGTCCAACTTAATTTTTGATTAAGCTTGGAGTAGGATAGACATTAGGAGCTAATCCATGCATGACAACATTAGGTTAGTCCCTTCTTGACCTCAACCTTAGGTCCATCATTTGTATGATAACATTAGGTAGACTTCCCCTTTCTCATCCTCAACTATAGGGCCATATTTCATGAGAACATCTAGGTGAGTTTCTCTTAGATTTTCTCTTTGCCCTTTGAGTCTCTATATTATTTCTTAAAACAAAATCAAAACATGTAATAAGTATGATGAGTATTTTGCGCCACGAGCCTTAAGTATATGGGAAATGATGAGTAGAGAGTCTCTCCTTACTTCTTCTAGAGTGTTTAGCATACGCCCCATTTGGGGGCGATCTTGCGACGCATTCGCTCATATGTCAAAGACTTTAGTGCAATATGCATCTCAAACAAAGTCAATTCATTTCTTTTAAAATTCTCAAACAAATTGCAAATCATTTTGTCCTTCGGGATTCCTTTTTCAAACCTTTTCAGAAAGGGGTGTTATTTCCGTTCTACCGCAAACAGGCATCAACCCTAACTAGTGGAACGCGAACTAAGCATCGCTCATAAAAAACACTTAACAGTGCGTCCACGAACTACGAACGCACTGATTTCCTCATTCTTGTCCGAATGAGGATACGTAGGCACAAGACGGCGAAGTCTTGGCGAGCAACCTTCCCCCCTTTCCACCCATAGTCCTCTGAACTACGCTGACTCTGACTTTCCCATTGCACGAGGGAATACATAGGCATAGGACGGCGAAGTGCTATCGAGTCTCTTTTTTTGTTTTTTTTTTCCTTTTCATTTCCGTTTAGCAAGTAGGCTTTAGATAAACACACCCTTTGATTAGAACAACAAAAGTGGATCCCGTTGAGTACAATGGGCGCGAGGGGGAGCTAATACCTTCCTCTCGCGTAATCGACTCTCGAAACCATGATTTGGTTGCGAGACCATGTCTTCTCCCTTTTGAGGTTTCTTCGATCGTTTCCTTTCCCCCCGTCAGGATAAATAACGTTCGGTGGCGACTCTGTTTTTTCCGCCAGTTGTTTTTCGCGGTGCGACACTACGCATATCCTCTGAAGGATTCGTTTCTCTTTTGAGATAGACTTTGCAGTTGCCTTCGGTTTGGAGCCATGTCCAAGTTAAACTTGTACTACTTTAAAAAGGCATTAACTAGGTCCTCCCATGACTGAATATGGGCTTCTTTCAAATTTCATATACCAACTCATTGATACTCCACTCAAACTGTCTTGAAAGCAGTGAAACATCAACTTATCATTATGAGTATAGGAGTCCATCTTTCGGCAAAACATCACAAAATCGTATCTTGGGCAACTATCGCCTTTGTACTTCTAGAAACCGTGTACTTTGAATTTCGGAGGTGTCACCAGATCTGGCACTAAACACATGTATCAAGATTCAACGTGCTAAAGCCTTCCACAACCCTCAATCGTTTCTTCATATTACAAAATTTTTCTGCAGCTTCAGCAAATTAAGGGCACCCCATTTTTGTCATCAGGTGGGAACTTCGAGAATCTGGCACATTCCTTGTAAAATAAGGTCCCCCTTCATCAACATGAACAGTGGGGTTCTTTGGAATAATGGGGACCTCCTTAGACCTCGGGATATGCACAGTCTGTGGTTGAGTAAGGACATCCACCTGTTGAAGAGCATAATCAGGGGGAAAATCATACATTGGGTTAGTCATCACGGTAAAGCCTGGTGGGGGGTTGACATTCTCCGCCACAACATGCTGAAGGTTATTCTTTGACATAGCTACCACAACTTTCAACTTGGTTTGTCTAACCAGCCTTTCAAGTCGTCTATGTTCCTCTTATCTCTGCTTGATCTCGCTTCAAATGCTTTACAACTACCACAGGTTTAGTATGAGTGTCGGGAAATCAACTGGGTGGTAATGGGAAAAAGATGGAATGAGTTTTTTTGTTGGAAGAATGATATGCAATGCATGCTGATGAATGCAGATGCAATAATATGCAAATGAATGCAATATATTTTTTAAAAAATTTCCAGGTATAGGGTCTCATAAGATCGAGGTACGGATGGAGGAAAAGGTTGATTTACTGTTACACAGGGATCTCACCATGTAGGATCTAAGGTTTAAACATGAACCCCAGAGTAATGGATTCACATGAATTTTTATCACTCACGACAGAAGCATGCCGGTTGACAACTCCATCATATGAATCTACTATAAGTGCGGTCTTCATACCGACCCACGGGAGAAAAGCTTCTCAGGGACCCGCATTATGCGACCATCGACATCAGATTCTAGACAAGGGTCTCAAAGTCACGGACTTTCTTGACTGTTTTTTGCGTATGTCAGTGATTGTCGGGAAACAACTCCATCAAGAAAGTCTATTCTAAGTGAGATCTTTGTACCGACCCACGCGAGAAAAGCTTCTCGGAGGTCTGCATTACGCGACCATCAATCCTAGTTGGCCAAAGGTTCAAGGTTCTACAAAGGTCCTTAGAGTCATGAATCCCAATGAAAACATTGATCGCTTACGGTAAAAGCTTGTCGGTCGTCAATATCCTCAACAGAATCTACTCTAAATGAGGTTCTCGTATCGACTTTCACGAGAAAAGCTTCTTGGGAGCCCATACTACTCAACCTTATCCTATTTCATGTTTACACTCTAGACTCAGGTAGAGTCTTTCCCACAAGGTTTCAAGCCATTAGAGTATCCATATCAAGAGCTCAAGAGATCCAAGTAACAGATACAAGATAATAACATAAGATATATACAAAGGAAAAAGGTAGAAGGAGGCAAATAAACAAAGTTAACAGGCATCACAAATCGAACTAAGTTAGGCTTAACTCTCTCTTGCTTGGAGCATATTCCCCAGCAGAGTCGTCAGCTGTCATACCTCAAAAAATACGATCCTTCACGATGGTCGCAGAAAAATTAGTTCGAACAGAGTCGCCACCGAACTTTATTCATTCCAATGGAGGAATAGAAAAATATCGATAAAACCTTTAAAAAACAGAATAATGGTCGTCACAACCATATTCGAGTTCGGGAGTCGATTATGCAAGGGGAATGTATTAGCATCCCTCACGTTCGTTGTACTCAACGGGAACCTCTTAGTTAGATTTGCGATTGAACGTTAGCTCATGTTTATTTGTTTTCTTCAAGCGGTAAAAGGATTAAAAAGAGAAAAGAAAGGAAACCGACAAAAGGGGAAAATAGAGGTTTTTTATTATTGTACTCGCCAAGACCTCGCGATTCTGTGCCTATGTATCCTCATGGTGCAATAAGGAAATCAGAGCTCCGTAGTTCGGGGAGACTACAGTTTATTGGTATGTGTTTTTAATGAACAAATGTTTAGGTCGCGTTCTAACGGCTAAATATTGACTTGTTTACTCTCGGGGGAGGCGTAAGCCCTAGTTTCTATACGTGCTAAAAGGGACTAAACAATGTTCTTTTACAAAAAGGTGTTTGATCGCACGGGGGAGAGTAATTAGGTTTTGAAAGGTTTCAATCGCACGAGGGAGAGAAAAGATAGGTTGGATGAGTTGATGTTGATTTTAGGGTTTTTAAAAGAGATTCTTTTTAATTCAAATTGCACCAAAGACTATGAGTGGAGGTGAATATCTCGAACGAGCGAGCCAAACGCCTCGTGTTCAAAATACTCAGAGCGAGGGTAGGAAAACTCCATTCTCACTCCTTCTCCGCTACTTAAGACTCGTGGCGCACAACTCTAATCGTATTTTAACATGTTTTTGAGTTTATTAAGAAAAGTGTCGGTTGACGTTGGATCAAGGATTTTATTAAGAAAATACCACTTGACGTTGGATCAAGGGTTTGAGAAAATGGTGAGGTCGATCCTAGTCCATAATGATAGCTAGCAAGCAAAACCAAACCAAATAAAAGAGGGAAAGTAAAGAAAGTGCATCAAGAGGGAAGAGGGGTACATAAAAAATACAAGGGAAGGCAAGAAATAAAAGGGTCTCATTGTCAAGTAGCCCAAGAGAAAGTCGTGTGTGTGCAAAGGTGTCCTAAGCTTATCAATGGAATTAAGAATCCAAGTTCAAATCTCTTTTTTCTAGAGTCAGACATTAAGTCCAAAACTCCATGATGTTAGGGTCACACAAAGTCTGATTGTCCATTTATGTCTCACAAGTCTTTTAGGTCTTTTCCATTTTATCATGTTTTTAGTTCATTTTAAAAAGATAAAGAATAAAGATCAAAGAAGACAAAAATGAAATAAAGTAAAGTGCAAGAAATAAAATGAAAGATAAATGAGCAATAAAAGTAAATTGTGAAAAGTAAATCGTGAGAAAATCAAGTGCAAGAATGTAAAAATTAGAAGTTAGAAGTTAGTGATCGAATGATCAATTAATCGAACCGGGGCAATTTAGCACTGTGTTAAGCAATCATAAGTGGACTTACGTAAAAGGCAAACCTATCTGAGGTCGGTCAATAACAATTTATGTGTCAAACATGTTAGAGAAATAACACAAAGTTATTCTCCTAAAATATGTAACACAATGAGAAAATTAAAAGAAAAAAATATAGAATCAAAAGAATTGAAATTCAAATATTAATGCTAAGAATATAAAATAAATGACAAACAATGGAAACAAAATCAAAATGATAAAAGTGGAAAATAATATTGAGAAGAAATTGAAATAAAAAGAGCAATAGAAATAAAATAGGAAAAAACAAAGAAAAACCAAAAAGGGAGGCGCAGGCGAGATCTGGTGGGGCAAACAGCAATCTGGTGGGCTCAGAAGCCCAAAGTACAAAGGATCATGGCAGGGGGTGCAGAAAGCCATCAGAATGGGCTCAAAGGCCCAAGGTCCATGGAATAAAACAAGCAAGGGTTACAAGAGAAAAACTCAGCCATCAAACAGCAAAACCATAAGTGTACTCCCTCTCTCACTTTCAAATCCCTCGCTAGAAAACACATCTCCACCATGCCAGAGCTCGTCGTCGTCGGCGGCGGAGCTCTCAATGCCTTGAACCTTACCTCATCTAATTCGTTTCAACATCCTCTGCTCAAATCTCTCAATAATTTTTTTCGATTCCTCGCCGAATAGGCAAACCGAACCAAGAATCAAGCGGATCTACAACCAATTCAAAGAGAGGAAACACCTTCAGGTATGCAACTTCTTCACTTAGCGTTCTCCTTCCTCTTCTTCTTTTGTGTTTCCGGTTGTTGTGTTTGCTCGTGTGAGTTTCAATGCGTTGAAAATTTTTGTGGCTTTTGTGCGCTGCAGTTTGTTCATTGTTGTTGTTGAGCATTGTGTGCTTGTTTCTGCGTTTGGATTCGTGTTGCTGCTTGTGCTGTTGATTTGTGGCTGAACGTGAGTTGCTCGTGAGGTTGTTTTGCGCGAGTTGCAGCAAAGGATTGGAGTTGTTGCTGCTCTTGATTTCTGCAGTGAGGATTGGATTGAAGTTGAAGATTGAAGGTTGAAGATGATTTTAAAGAAGCTTGCGGTTTGCATTGTAGTGTGGTGAATTTGCAAGGAGAGTGAAGAATAACGTGTCCAAGCTAGCAGTGTAAATTCAGTCTCATTTATAGAGTTAGTTTAGGGCTTTTATGTTATGAGAATCATGAGCTGGAAATAGAGAAATGCTTTGTTTTGAATCACATTGTGCTGCTACGTTTTGTGTCTCAACCTTCCCTTGTATTTGGATTGCTCTTGCTTCATGATAATGTGCACATGCCTTGTAACTTGTAGCTTGTATTGGGCCTCTTTTTTGTATGTTATTTGCACCCTAGAAGTTTGTTTAAATAATGCTCTTGATTTTGCACGTTTGTATGCAGCTTTAGTTTTATTTCATGAATTATGATAATTTGCCCATGCAGGATGATGAACCCGAGCTAGCTCCATGTCTTGCTTTTAGTGATTTCTTGGCTCATGTTTGAATGAAATATGCTTGGTGATGAAACATAGCCACTTACTTACGATGCTAGCATACTTGATGTAGTTTTAGCTAAGATGATACCATACTATATGGATCCATGAATTTGCAAATAAATGTAAAATTATCAAGGATGATGTCTACGCTTTACTTTAAACCAAGAACCACACTTGAAACCCCTTTTGCCTAGCCTTGAAATCTTCATTAAAATCAAGTTAAAATATATACAATAGATTGATAACACACTTGAATCACTCTTGCAAGGGCATTTGACAATGAGTAGTACATATCTCTCCACCTAAGAAAATAATGTACCAAAACCCACATTTGAGTCTTCTTTGACAAACATTATGATTAAAATGAACATGCCTTAAAATTAGGGGTCATGCCTTACAACATTGAGCTATATGACAATTGAATCATACACGAATTTGGTTGACCAAAAACCTTAATTGAAACCAATGTTTGATCACAAAGATGATTTCCCACACAACACTTTGAATTTGATACACAATTGTCTTCAAAATGGCCTATAACAAAGATGACTTGTAAATGAAGCAATCCCATTTTGTTTGACTATGATTAGTTCAAATTTCCACTTGAACTGAATCATGAATGAATGTCCATTGAAGTAATCTCAACACACTTGACTTGAAGCAGTGATCCTTCCTTGATACCTCCTTGCAAATCCTAATGAACATAGAGAAAGAAAAGCAATGCAACATGTTTTTTTTGTATTTTTGAATGCATAATAGTTAGATGACATGTTAATAAATATGATGCACCAAGAATAAAGCAATACCTAATTACAAAGGCATCAAGCAAGAACAAAAAAGGAAACAAAGGTGACCCTGTTGAGAACTTGAAAAGCAGCTAAAATGAAATAGTTATATGCACACAAATGAGTGTAATACTATATAGGCATGACAAAATCGGGGTATGATACACTAGTATTATTGCACTTTATCAAATTACATTGAATTTTGATGTCAAAGTCAAGTAGTTGTTGTTTGAGCCATAAAATTTGAGCACAACAACTATTGGTTGTGACATATTCTGCCTCTGCAGTTCACAAAGCAATGGAGACTTGCTTTATGCTATGCCAACTAACTAAGGAGTTTGAAAATAGGTATCAAGTTCCACTAGTACTTTTTATATCCGATTTGCAACCGGAAAAATCGGAATCGGAATAACCAACCAAACTACAATCACTACCTTTGGAAAATCAAAGCCCATACTTAGATGTACCATGAAGGTATCTAAGGATGCACTTTACAGCTTTTAAATGTGATTCCTTAGGATCAGATTGATCCTGAGCGCACATGCACACAATATACATAATTGCAGGCCTAAATGCAGTAAGATATAAATGAGATCCAATCATACCTCTCTACCTTTTGGCATCAACATCCTTACCACTTTCACCTTTGTATAAGTTCCCGTTAGTAATTGGAGTGTCGATTGACTTTGCATCTGCCATTCCGAAGCATTTAAGCAACTCTTGGCAGTATTTTGATTGACACACAAACATCCCTTCTTTGAGCTGCTTGATTTGAAGTCCAAAAAAGTAAGTAAACTCTCCCATTATACTCATTTCAAATTTTCCTTGCATTAACTTTGAGAACTCTTTGACCAATTGCATGTTAGTATAACCAAATATAATATCAACATAAATTTGAACGATAAAAATATTTTTTCCTTGACGTTTGATAAAAAGTGTTGTATCAACCTTCCCTCTAGAGTATCCTTGATCAAGTAAAAACTTACTCAGTTGTTCATACCAAGCCCTAAGCGCTTGTTTGAGACCATACAAAGCTCTTTTTAGTTTAAAACATGGTTAGGATACTCATGATTTTCAAAACTGGAAAGTTGTAAAACATACACTTCTTCACTTATATAACCATTAAGGAAAGCACTTTCACGTCCATTTGAAATAATTTGAAATCTTTAGAGCATGCAAAAGCTAGTAAAATGCGTATAGCCTCGAGGCGGACAACCGGAGCATAGTTTTCCTCATAATTTATGCCCTCCTCATGGTTAAATCCTTGGGCCACTAGCCAGGTCTTGTTCCTTGTTATCACTCTGTTTTCGTCCATTTTATTTCTAAAAACCCACTTTGTGCCAATAACTTGATGATCTCGTGGAGGTAGGACAAGGTCCCACACATAATTTCTTTTAAATTTTTTTTTGGAAATCTTGGTATCCGGCCTTGCGACCGACTAATCCAAGAGGGACCATATTGGATTCAACTCATATTGCATGGCCATAAGTCAATGCTCATCAAGTAAGGCCTCTTTTGTGTTTTTAGGTTCAATTTGAGACAAAAATGCAAAGTGATAAAGAAAATTACTTTTCTTAGAGTGTTTAGTTACGCCTTAGTTATGTCTCCACGAATGTTGTTGAATGGACGGTCTTTTTACATCTTCCAAGCAAAGGGAAGATCATCCACCCCAGTTGGAATCTCTTCCTTCTCTTTTACAGGTTTTTCATCTTCCTCATTATCAGGTTTCACCGCCTCAGGATGATCAATTACTTCTTTGGTGTCTTTGGGTATATCTTCTGAAGATACACCTGCATCATAAAAAGAAATACCTTTCCCAACATTTCTCAGGTAAGATTCGTCAAAAGTGACATGCACCGACTCTTCAACAGTAAGCAATGTCTTATTATAAACTTTATAGGATTTGCTTGATTGAGAGTATCCAAGGAAGATACCTTCGTCAGCTTTCAAATCAAATTTTCCAAGGTTGTCCTTACCATTATTCAATACAAAACACTTACATCCGAAAACATGAAGATGTGATAAATTCAGTTTTCTACCTTTGAGAAGTTCATAAGGTGTTTTGTTTAAAATAGGATGTATAAGTATCATATTTAAAACATAACACGCCATGCTTATCGTATTGGCCAAAAAATATTTAGGTAGACTACTCTCATTGATCATAGCTCTTGCCAACTCCTCTAAAATTCGGTTTTTGTGCTCCACAACACCGTTTTTTTATGGAGTCCTTGGAAAGGAAAAATTATGTTCAATGTCGTATTTATCACAATAATCCTCAAATAGGTGGTTTTCAAATTCACCTCCATGATCGCTTCATATTGCATCTATGTTTAAACTCCTTTTATTTTGGGACAACTTTTCAAAACGTGTGAAAGCCGAAAAAGTCTCATCTTTACTACGCAAAAAGATGGTTCAACAAAATCTAGAATAACCGTCTACAATAACAAAACCATAGTAATTACCACCTAAACTTTTTATCCTTGAATGACCAAAAAGATCCATATGGAGAATCTCAAGAGGTCTAAAAGTTGAAACAACATTTTTAGATTTATAAGAGACTCTTGCTTGCTTTCCCATTCGACATGCGTCGGATGGGTGGTCTTTTGAAATTTTAATTTTAGGTAGACAAATAACTAGATCCTTTGAGACCATTTTGTTTAGTAAATCAAAGTTGACATGGGCTAAGCGTCTATGCCATAACCAAGAGTCTTCACTCATGGTTACTAAACACTTATTACTTGTTAATGATACAACATTCAAGTTAAGCATATAGATATTATTTAACCTCAAGCCCTTAAACAAGTAATTTTTCTTATTATTATGTTCAATCATGCAACAACTATTTTTGAAAGTTATTTTATAGCCTTTGTTGCATAGTTGACTAATGCTACGTAGATTATGTTTAAGGCCTTCAACAAGCATAACATCAGAGATAGTAGTAGATGAGGGATTACCTACACTACCTTTACCAAGTATAAAATCCTTATTATTGTCTCCGTAGGTCACATATCACTTCTTATTTGCCGTGAAGTCAATGAATAAGGAAATTTTAACCATCATATGCCTTGAGCATCCACTGTTGAGAAACCACATTCTCTCCAAGGAGTCAAGACATTCAACCTACAAGATCAAACAAGATTGATAGGTAGCCAATTTTCATTGGGTCCTTGAGAGTGAGTGGAAACATTATTTCACTTAGAAAATCATTGAAATACACCTTTAGGAACCAAGTATCTCCTAAAGTTCCATTTTGCAGTGGTATGACCTTTATTGCAACAATAATGATAAGTCATTTGATGATAAAAGTGAATTTTTCTATTTGATTCCCTTACAACAAATTTATACTTTTTGTATGGTGCATTTAAAGATCCTTTAAATTTTGTTGGATCAATAGTGAAGGTAACTTTTGGTTCTAAAGCCTTGTTTAATTTGGCTTTTAGAGTAATAACTTCTTTTTGCCAAATGTGACAAGTTTCACAACCAAACCAAGAAGACTTCTCATCCACAATTTTAACTTTTGGATCCTCTAACATGGTTTGCTTAAAAGCTTCCATTTGTTTTTCCATTTCTAAAACCTTAGCTTCTAAGTATGAAAATATTCTTTTATTTTAAGCCAACCTTTTAAAAGCTTTTTTAGCTTCACCATGTAGATTTTCAAAAGCAATTTATAAATCAGAATAAGAAGTTTTATCGATAGGTTTATATTTGGAATGACTTACATTCTTCTTATTGTGATTGGCCACGAGGAAAAGATTTTCTGTTTCATCACTTTCACTTGAGATAACCTCCTTGGAGGATTTACTATCACTATCCCATGTGATGTATGCTCTTCTATGCTTTTTAAACTTATTTTGTTGTGCCTTTCCTTTATCCTTCTTAAGCAATGGACAATCCGACTTGTAATGATCGACTCTTCCACAATTATAGCATAAACCTTTATATTTTTACTTCTTACTCTCATCTTGATTTGAGGTATTTTATTTCCTTCTATAGTTGATGAGATTCTTGTTGGAATGCTTTACTCCATTTTTCTTGATATACTTATGGTACCTTTCAATAAACAACCCCATTTCTTCATCATTTTAACACTCATCATCACTAGTTCAACTATCATCTTGCTCTATAGTAGAGGGCTTAGAACTAGAATCCACAAGAACAATTGACTTCTTGTCTACCTCATTTTCCGTGTTCTTCTCCTTCTTAAGCTTCTTCTCATGCTTCTCCAAGAAAATGAGCTCTTGCTCATGTTATTTTGGAATCTAATGTCAAGAGATTGTTAGCTTTCTTGATTGCGGTGACCTTCGATTGCCGTTCCCTATTAAGACATCTTAAAACATTTTTAGTAGGAATCTTTTTGGAAACGGTCTCACTAAGTGCATTCAAACGGTTTATAAGATGAGTGAACCTTTTTTGCATATTATCATACCCTAATTTTTAACCCTAAGATCCCACCTCATTTTCATCATTTGCATAACATCAAGCATCTCATTTGTGTGTCTTTTATGTATTACTAACCCCATTGAAAATACAAAAATATGTGCTTTACTTGCTTTGCTTACAAGCTAAGGTTTTACACCAAGAAGTTCAAGGAGATGATCAATCAAGGATTTGTGTGGTTCTCAACTTCTCAAGCTCCCAATTCATTCAACATGATCACAAGTTTCTCTTCATCCATAATCAAGTGCAAGATTACATCAATGCAATTTCATCAAGCTCCAATTCATCTGGTACACCAAATTAGGGTTTTTGACCAAAGACAGTTTAAAGTTGACTTCTTCATCTGAGCATGATCTCATACCGCAAAACATGATTCAAAGGTCTCAAGTATATCATTTTAGTCCATTCATATGTTTGGATTAGCTCAAGAAGTTTGATTTGTTGACAATTGAAATTTTTTTATTCAACTGATGAAAAGTCAACTGTTGATCAAAGTCAAAGTTTGACTTTTGGAATTTTGGTTAATTATGGACTTCACAAGTCAAGGATTATAAAAATATGGAAGATGATTGAATTTGATCATGATTAATCAAAGAAATCATTCAAATATGAAAAATTGCTAAAATTAGGGTTCTTGAATTTTTCTAAGTACAAATTTCCATGATTAAGTGACCTACTTTCCAAGGTTGTAACTTCTTCCTCAAGCATCCAATGGAAATACTTGAGAGCTTCACTTAAAATGGAATTTGATACTACAAGTTGATGAAAATTAAAAGCCAAAAGCTTTCTTGGAGTGGAAGATATTGGTGTCCAAAGTTAGGGTTTCAAGTTGTGTGAAAATCCAAAACACATAAATTTTTCTAAGTTTTTAACATTGTCAA
Organism: Lathyrus tuberosus; assembly: GCA_022829125.1. Classification (NCBI taxonomy): domain Eukaryota; kingdom Viridiplantae; phylum Streptophyta; class Magnoliopsida; order Fabales; family Fabaceae; genus Lathyrus; species Lathyrus tuberosus. The sequence goes on along the minus strand of JALAZF010000180.1, from coordinate 10,837,151 downwards.
ATGCATGACTTTGAGGATCCTTTGTGAACAATTCAAGCCACCACTTTTGATGCTTGATATCTGCAATTAAAAACCATACATCCTACTTCATTTTGGTGAAATAATGGATCCAAAATCCCTTACCAATTGAAAGATATGATTGTCCAAAGTTGGGATCTTATCATGATCAACATGGTTCAAACTGAACCATAATTTTTCTAAGTACCAGTCAGTTTAGTTGGCACGAGTTGGAGGCCACTTTTGACAACTTTCCAAGCCTCTTCCCAAGATGCTATCAACATGAAACTTATAGTATCCCATGAAATCTCCACCTTGATACCAAGTTTCTACAGATTTGATCTCAAGACATAAAAGAAAAGCTTGATCCAATGTACCATGTTGGATTGCATTGTGGACAATTGATGAAAAGTGCTTTTTGACTTTTGTTTGCTTCATATGTCAAGGGATCTGATCTACAACTCTACAACAACTTGTACAAACCAGAAGAGGACTCAAGAATGTCAACTTGCAGCTGTACCAAATGCAAAAGGCTATGGTGTACTTCCACCAAATTTATGGAAAAGTGATTTTATCCATTGAACCATGATTTAGCTTTATCCAAATCTTTGCAAATTGATCAAAAACCATCCTCTATATAAACTCACTTCATTTTCATTGCAAAACACACAACAAAACAGATAGAAGCCACAACAAAAATCCATAGAAACCTCAACAAGAACACTTGAATTTAAGTGTTCTTCATACTTGTTCAAATCATTTTAACAATACAACTCTTATAGTCATCAAACCCTCATCCTTTCCACTCAAACACATTCCATTAACATCATTTGAGCCTCTGAAACACACAAGAACACCTCATTTCACCCCAAACCAGAAATCACATTTGCAAAAACTCCATCGTTGTCCATTAAGCGAAAACTTCGAATCTCATCATCCTTCCATTTTCTTTCCATTTTAACACTTCAAACACCTTTCATACACTTCATACAAACCTCCCAAATCATTGAAACTAATATGTAACACTCAAAACCCCAAAACCACTTTTCATTTTCTTCACTTACAAGCTTGATTTGGATAAAGCTATTCAGAAGGCTTCAAAGCAAAGTAATCATACCAACACATTCCTGGAGGTGCAAGGAAGTTGTAGCAATCATCACATCATCACTGTAAGAGAATTTGAAGCTGTATTAGATACATTCCAATAGGTAAGTCTTTCATTACTGGTTCTCACTCTTGGAGGCACCATTTGCATTCATTCAAGTTACTAATATATTTGCCATGATGATGTGATTAAAAACCATATGCTCTTGATCATTGATTGTCCATGTATGGTAGTTAATTTTAGTTTAAAAATCTAGGGTTTATCTGGTTCGTGTCCAAATTCATGAGATAGAGATGGTATAAATAAGATTTATGGCCATATTTGGATTCCTTGTTGAATTTTGAGTGAGATAATTTATCCACATGTTTGACTTGATGCAGAAATAATTTTTTCGTGTTTTGAACTTCCATTGATGTCTCAAGGTGGAAGACGATGGTCAGGGCGCCATATTTTCATTTTTAAATTTCATTTATATATATATATTATATTCATGTTGCATACCAAGACTGACAAGCCAGCCTTGGCATAGTGGTGATAGTGTTGGTCCAGCGTGTGCATGATGAGGGTCTTGGGTTCGATCCCCCCAGGCCCTTTTGTTTCATTTTCACTCTTTCTTTTTCTTTCCTTCCCTTTTCATTCTTTTCTTTTTATTATTTTCTTTATTTTCTCTTTTTTCTTTTATTTCATTTAATTTAAAACTTTCATTTTTTATTTCAATAAATACCAAAAATATTTATATTATTTATTTATCTCTTTTATTTTAATTTACACAAAAAAAATCAATTTTATTTATTAATTTTTCATTATTTATTTTAATTTAAGCTTTAAAAATCAAAAAACAGTTTTTTTTTCTTTTCTTATTTATTTTATTCTCATATTTTAAAAACCTAAAAAAATATATTTATCTCTTTGATTTATTCATTAGGTTTCTCATTTATTTATTTTTAAATTTACCTTTGATTTGATTTTATTTTGTTTAATATGATTGTTGGTTTTGATATTCATACTTGCCTCTATTGTTTAGGACTTTGTTGATTGCATTAGTAACCTAAAATCTTTGAATCCATGATTTCTCCAACCGTTTAGTACTTGACATCCTAAATGATGAATCCATGTTTTTGTTTCTTGTTCATGTGTTAATGTTGTCTTGCATAAACATGTTGTAATTGATAATACTGTATTGATAACATGTACCATGTTTGTGCTTGATGATTCATGTTAATCTTGTTCTTATTTGAGTCATGTCATATGCCTATCTTTGTCTTATGTATTAATGTTACCTTGTTGAATCATGCCTTGATGAATGATGTACCTTTGTCTCTTGTTTACATGTTGATGTCATCTCATCTTTGTTATGAATATGTCTTGATACTTTAAGGATTGATAGTGATATGTGTTGATGTTTAATCATAGTTTGAACCATGTTTATACTTGATGATCCATGATTGTTTTACTTGAGTTTGATACTATGATTTGATCATACTTACAATGCTCACTTGATTCTTGATGCACTTGATTAAGTTTGATAACATTGCTTGTTGAATTCTATTGATGATGCCTTGTACATATACCTTATGCTTTGTCCTTGTGGTATGGTTGCCTAATCCAAGGGAATGGACTTCTTGTTGACTTCTTATCATGTGCATATGAATCATTGTCCTCTTTTTGCATCTTTCTCCATTTATATGAATCTTTATTTTCCCTCTAGTTGGATTGACTACCTTAGATTGTTTACTCAAGGAAGTTTCTCTTAAGCTATTCACCCTTAGATGGTTCACCATTAGGTTCCCTTTTTCTCAAACTTAAACTTTTTCAATAGAAACTTTGACCTTAGGTCATTTACTTTTCAAACCTTTTCTTAATAAATACTTCAAGACATCTTAAGCATATTCAAACCTTTTCATAAGACAAAAATACACTAACCATATTCAAAACTTTGCCACTTGGCTTTTCAATTAAAAACTTTTTTCTCAAAGAAAGATTAGACATAATTCATCTCTAGTTGAGATATAAATCTCCTACCCCATGACACTGTTGAGAAAGATGTTGATTCTTTTCCACTTGAGAGAAGTATGTGGCATACTTGTTGATTCCACATCCAAGTTAAAGCCCTTCTCTCAATGTGAAGCAAATATCCTTCTTCCACATGTTTGTGGTGGTTTAGATGAGTATTCTCCTTAAGATGACAACTCGTCTCTTCTTCATTAAAATCCACCATAACAAACCCTTTTTCAATTTGTACCCCGAACTACGAGGTTTTGATCCTTCATTGGTACGTAGGCACAAGACTTTGTGTCTTGCCAAACACAAAAACAATAAAAAATACTTCTTTTCTCATCTCCCCAATCAATTCAATAGCAAACAACTCTAACCAAAAACATATATATTACAAAAGGTTCCTATAGGATACTATAGATACTTAGGGTGCTAATACCTTCCCTTAGTATAACCAACCCCTGTACCTTAGATCTCTTTATTGTATTGTTTTGCATTGCATATTTATGGGTTTATTTGGTATTTTCCCTTTCCCTTGGATAAATTAAAGTTCGGTGGTGACATTTTGTTTTACGATCCTAGTTAACTCAATATCTATGGTCTCTGATTCTCACCGCGACAGAAATGGCGACTTGACTGGGGAACACCCCCAAGAGGGTTAAACTTATCTTGTTATGTTTGTGTTATTATTGTTATATTAGTTGCTTGTATTGTTTGGGCTTTTCTGTTTTTCAGGGTAATAAACCATATGTGGTGAGATAAGTCCTAACATGTACTTGAGAACATAAATAAGTTAGGAGGGTGGTATAGTCAAGAAGGCTTGGGTGGAGTAATCCCGAACAAACTGACTTGAGAATCCCCCACTCAGTGGAGGCCCCTTTGAGGGTAGTATTTGTTGAACGAGTAATCGTGAAAGCATTGCTACTTTTGACCTGGGAGCCCGAGAAGCTGAGGACCTTAGTATCCCTTTACCCCACTTGGCCTTTTAGGATGTAGTGCGGTGGCTATGAAGGTGTAAACCTGAAATAGATAATACGCGATACTACACTCAGACGAGATTCTCTTGAGAATATTATTAATTCCCGAGTAATCGGTGTGCTAGTAATATCCAAAAGATGGATCGATGACTATGGGAACTTTTTAGAACCCTGTCCTACAGATACAAAAAACCTTAGTACATACCTTTTGTGATGGTTAGACCCATGGCTCCATGCTCACGACGTCGAATGTAACACCCGAGGGTGAAGGAGTGGTTGTCTGTGCACGAGGCATGACAATGAGACACTCCTAGTAGCTTGGAGAGGGAGTGGTTGTCGGTGCATGAGGCATGACAATGAGAGACTCCTAGCATATTTTAGGGAAAAACTGAATTCACATCGAAATGAGAAGGATCCTAAGGTTGTGCAGATATGAGACTGCATGGTTGAAGGAAGGCTTATAAGGATTAATTGGTACTACCTATACCAACAAGATGCATCTTCTTTTCAGTAGCGCGTTCCATAAGAACTCCACAGTTAAACGTGCTTGACTTGGAGCAATTTAAAGATGGGTGACCTTTTGGGAAGTTTCTCGGAAAGCGTGTGAGTGAGGACAAAGCATGCTGAAAAGACCCGTGTTGGTTTGTGCGGTTAGTCGGTAATCCTGAAAGCAGCCTAAGGCGTTACAAATGGTATCAGAGCTAGACCTCTCCCAGTACGATGTGGTTCGGGGATGAACCAGGCGGAAGCTGGTGGGCATGTAACACCCGAGGGTGAGGGAGTGGTTATTGGTGCACGAGGCATGACAATGAGACACTCCTAATAGCTTGGCGAGGGAGTGGTTGTCGATACATGAGGCATGACAATGAGACACTCCTAGCATCTTCTAGGGAAAAACCGATTTCACATCGGAATGAGAGGGATCTAGAGGTTGTGCAGATATGAGACTGCATGGTTGAAGGAAGGCTTATAAGGATTAATTGGTACTACCTATACCAACAAGATGCATCTTCTTTTCAGTAGCCTGTTCCATAAGAACTCCACAGTTAAGCGTGCTTGACTTGGGGCAATTTAAGGATGAGTGACCTTTTGGGAAGTTTCTCGGAAAGCGTGTGAGTGAGGACAAAGCATGCTGAAAAGATCCGTGTTGGTTTGTGGGGTTAGTCGGTAATCCTGAAAGCAGCCTGGGGCATTACAAATGGTATCAGAGCTAGACCTCTCCCAGTACGATGTGGTTCGGGGACGAACCAAGCGGAAGCTGGTGGGCATGTAACACCCGAGGGCGAGGGAGTGGTTATCGGTGCACGAAGCATGACAATGAGACACTCCTAGAAGCTTGGCGAGGGAGTGGTTGTTGGTGCATGAGAAATGACAATGAGACACTCCTAGCAGCTTCTAGGGAAAAACGAATTCACATCGGAATGAGAGGGATCCTGAGGTTGTGCAGATATGAGACTGCATTGGGAAGTTTCTTAGAAAGCGTGTGAGTGAGGACAAAGCATGGTGAAAAAGACATGTGTTGGTTTATGGGGTTAGTCGGTAATCCTGAAAACAGTCTGGGGCGTTACAAATGGTAACAAAGCTAGACCTCTCCCAGTACGATGTGGTTCGAGGACGAACCAAGCCGAAGCTAGTGGGGATGTAACACCCGAGGGCGAGGGAGTGGTTATCAGTGCACGAGGCATGACAATGAGACACGCCTAGCAGCTTGGCGAATGAGTAGTTGTCGGTGCATGAGGCATGACAATGAAACACTCCTAGCAGCTTCTAGGGAAAAACCGAATTAACATCGGAATGAGAGGGATCCTGACGTTGTGCAGATATGAGATTGCATGTTTGAAGGAAGGCTTATAAGGATTAATTGGTACTATCTATACCAACAAGATCATTTTCTTTTTGGTAGCCCGTTCCATAAGAACTCTACAGTTAAGCGTGCTTGACTTGGAGCAATTTAGGGATGGGTGACCTTCTGGGAAGTTTCTTGGAAAGCGTGTGAGTGAGGACAAAGCATGCTGAAAAGACCCGTGTTAGTTTGTGGGGTTAGTCGGTAATCCTGAAAGCAGTCTGGGGCATTACAGATGGTATCAGAGCTAGACCTCTCCAAGTACGACGTGGTTCAGTGCACGAGGCATGACAATGAGAAACTCTTAACAGCTTGACGAGGGAGTAGTTGTCGGTGCATGAGGCATGGCAATGAGACACTTCTAGCAGCTTCTAGGGAAAAACCGAATTCACATAGGAATGAGAGGGATCCTGAGGTTGTGCAGATATGAGACTGCATGGTTGAAGGAAGGGCTTATAAGGATTAAGTGGTACAACCTATACCAACAAGATGCATCTTCTTTTCGGAAGCCTGTTCCATAAGAACTCCACATTTAAGCGTGCTTGACTTGGAGAAATTTAGGGATGGGTGACCTAGTGGGAAGTTTCTCGGAAAACGTGCGAGTGAGGACAAAGCATGCTGAAAAGACCCGTGTTGGTTTGTGGGGTTTGTCGGTAATCCTGAAAGAAGTCTGGGGTTAGCTTCCTGTTTACACGGTAGGCATTAGTAAAATGTTGCTAACTTTTATATAATAAATTCAACAAAAAAAAATACCAATATTAATAAATTATTTTTAAATTATAATGATTATCAATATTAAAAAAATAAAATTTAACCATGATTATTATTATTATAATTATTTTTATTAAGAATGTATATTATTATTATTATTATCATCATCATCATTATTATTAATATTATTATTATTTATTATTATTATTATAAAATATATTCAAATTTTTTATTTATATTTAAATTGAAGGATAATATGTATATTTTTTAGTCATACAAAAATATTAATAGGCATGATTAAAAACAAAAAAAAAAATAGAAAAATATTCATAGGGCATCTTTATCATGACTTCTTCTATTTAACAAAAGAAGAATTTTTCTTCTCAAGAGAAAACTCGAAAACATTCTTCCTTTTCTCAAGATAACATTCTTACTTTTCTCAAGAGAATTTGCAACGACATTGTTCTTGTTCTCAACAATATAATACATCATTTTTCTTCTCAACAATAGAAAACTCAACACTAAAAGTGTAACACCCATATATAATAACATACATCAAGGCATATATATTATACACGAATCCAAGTTTTGGTATTGAAATACCATAAGTTCTTAGTTAACACATTGTATATATTACATGCCCAAATCACAAAATACTAAAACTATGGCATATTGTATACAAGATGTTCACAAGTACTAAGAACTAGATTAAAACAATGATCTCAGAATAAATCTCCACAACGGAACTATGCCATCCCAAAAAGCCAAGATACGTAAGGATAATCAGACGACTTTATCCTTACTCTTCGCGGAACCTGAAGTACCTGTAATATAATCAACAACGTGGGGTGAGATATTAAATCCCAGTGAGTTCCTTATCTTATGGATTCTCTCGGCTTTACAAGGTTCTATCAATCCTAACTCAAGTCAAAGGGAAGGGAAGTGACCTTGAGTTCACAAATCTCATACTATATGGAAACATGTTCATGAGTTCACCAACTCAAAGTATCACTAATCGCTAACCTCACCAAGGAATCCCTTTTTCCCGTCCTCTTCTATATCTAGAAGTCGACCCAAGTCATGGATCCTCGTAATTTACTTGGCTTACGAAATGGATTCGGGTTCATCGGCCTGTTAACCGTGAACCATCACTTCTCATGGCCTGTGAACCATCACAAGTCTCTTTACCCGCAGGCTCCATTCGTACTAACCGCGGGAATCAAACCTACCAATTAATCATGCGTACATTCTAGAGGAGCTCTAAGCTCATGAAACGGCAAGTCTCAGGGAAAACGGTTCTGATTACGTGATTACACACACATACGTGATTGTATTCGACAATCACAAGGCCACATTCACCTTATCACAAAACACAAGGTTCACACATGTTCCATACTAGTGCTTCACTCTCCTCTAGACCATTACTCGCAGAAGACGGACACTTGGCTCGAACGCACGAGCATCGCCATCTAGATCATCTATAATTTCCTAGTCACACTACTAGGTTCCCCTATAGTTTCATGTTAAGGTTTTCCCCACTCTTCCTATTTTATATTTTAAACATGTTTTCACTCAATTTCTTTTCACAATAAGAGGTTAGATATAACACAATACAATAGTATAACAAAATGCATATAATAATTCGACTCATAAAATTAACACATTTCTTGGGTTTCCTCCAATTATTTAATCGGTTAACAAAACCAATATTTTTCACTTTCATTGCGTAGAATATTTCCATAGCTTTCCAACGATACCAAGAACGCTTTGATCGGAAACACGGTTCAAAAGTTATGAATTTTCTTAAAATATTTTTCATCAACCAACAGTGGTAATCGGTTACCCAAATAGGATAACCGGTTAATCAAGCTTCATTGTTCACATAGAATCAAATTTGGAGTTAGAGGCACATTTCGTAATCGATTACCCAAATAGGATAATCGGTTGCTCAGTGCAAATTTGCGCAGATTATCATTTTTTTCACAGGGTAATCGATTACCCTAATTGGTTAACCGATTACTCTGCTGCAGAACAGAAATTTATGGGTTTTCATGTTTCAAAATCATCCAAACTCATTCAAAACTCATAGAAACTCGTAGAAACAATTATTCACTTGTCATACATCATATTCACACCTGTATTGATCATATTATGCAATTTAATTGAGATTGAATCGTGAAAACAACCGATTCCACACAATATTCTATATTAACTAATTCTAACTTAAACTCTAACATTTTCAAAACTTCTAGAGCTTAAGTACTAACTAGAACCCACCTCTAAATAAGATGATGATGAAGATTGTGAGATTATTTGATGAAGAATGAAGAAGTTCCAAGCTTTCTCTCTTCCTCTAGGTCTTCTTTCTCTTTTCTCCCTTTGCTATTCCCTCTCTCTACTTCTTTCCAACTTTGTTTCTATTTTTGGCACAAGTGAGGAAATGAAATGATATAGATAAATATCAATTAATTAGTTACACTACTAAATGTCCAAAATATCTCTATAGCACCAATTGATAAAACCTCAGAGTCAGATAATATTAATTTGATCTGATCTGAACTCATCGGTTGCTCAAATTATCTTTGCAGATAATTTCTCAGAGTACACCGGAACCCAATTAGTCAAAACTAATATTATCCAGAGCAAAATAAAATACGGGGTATTACATCCTCCCCTCCTTAAATAGAAATTCGTCCACGAATTTAAAGATTACCTGAAAAGATGAGGGTAAGCATCCCGCATTTCTGATTCTAGTTCCCAGGTTGTATCACCCAGATGCGTCTCATCCCACTGAACTTTCACAAGAGGAATCTCTTTATTCCTTAGTACCTTAGTTTCTCTTCCTGTGATACAACTTGGTTGAGGTTCAAATGTTAAATCTACTTCTATTTCAATCGTATCTGGTAGAATTGACTGAAGAGGATCTGGAACAAACTTCCGAAGTTGAGACACATGAAATACATCGTGCATCTCTGATAGAGAAGGCGGTAAAGCTAATCTGTAAGCTACTTCACCAATCCTTTCTAAAATCTGATACGGTCCCACGTATCTCGGACTTAACTTCCGCGACTTAAACAGTCCTTTCAACCTTAATCTCGGAGTAACCTTTAAAAACACATGGTCACTTTCATCAAGCTCTAAAGGTCTCCTACGGTTATCCGCATAACTCTTCTGACGATCTTGTGCTTGTTTAACTTTGTCACGGATCATTCTAATCTTTTCCATAGTCTCTTGGATAACCCCAGGTCCCAAAAATCTATCTTGGCCAACTTCCGCCCAACGCAAAGGCGTCCTACATTTCCTTCCATACAATGCTTCATAAGGAGCCATACCAATACTTGCATGATAACTATTGTTGTACGAAAACTCAATCAATGGTGAAAGTTCTATCCAATTTCCTTCACTTCCAAGCACACAAGCCCTTAACATAACTTCCATTGATTGTATCGTCCGTTCCGTCTGACCATCCGTTTGAGGATGATTCGACGTGCTCAAACACAACTTCGTTCCCATAGCTTGTTGAAAAGCTCTCCAAAATCTTGAAGTAAACTTTGGATCTCTATCTGACACAGTGTTAGAGGGAATACCATGTAACCTCACAATTTCTAAAATAAACAACCTTGCAAGATGACTTGCCTTGTACGTAGTCTTTACGGCTAAGAAATGCGTAGATTTTGTTAACCGATCTACAACCACCCAAATAGAATCGTAACCACCTTGTGCACGGGGTGACCCAACTGCAAAGTCCATAGAAATACTATCCCATTTCTAAACTGGAGTTTCTAACGGTTGTAATAAGCCACCCGGTCTTTGGTGCTCAATCTTTACCTATTGGCACACCGCACACTCCGACACGTACACCACAATATCTTTTTTCATTCCGGACCACCAATAGTCCCTCTTCAAGTCTTGATACATCTTCGAAGAACCAGGATGTATAGTAAAAGCACCTTTATGAGTTTCCTCCAAAATCCCTCTTTTCAACACCGCATCATCCGGAACACAAACCCTTTGGTTAAACAGAATGATTCCATCGGTAGCTCGCACGAAGCTCGGTTGAACTAACACTTCTTGTAACTTCTCATCTAACACTTGCCCTTGTTGAGTTTCCTCTCTAAGAGTAGAATTAACATTCAAGTTTCCCATGATCACACCTTTCTGAGTCCAAATAAATTGAAGATTAAGATCTCGAAACTTTTCCAATAAGGCATATTCTAACATCATCAATTCGGCACTATGAAACACTTTTCGACTCAATGCATCTGCTACTTTATTTGCTTTACCCGGATGGTACTTCAATTCTAAATCAAAATCCTTTAAATATTCCATCCATCTTTTTTGACGCATGTTCAACTCTTTTTGGTAAAAAAGATACTTCAAACTCTTGTGGTCACTGAACATTTCAAAACGTACTCCAAACAAATAATGACGCCACACTTTCAGTGTAAAAACAACCGCCGCCAATTCCAAATCATGAGTTGGATAATTCTTCTCGTGAACCTTTAATTGTCGAGAAGCATAAGCCACCATGTGACTATCCTGCATTAAGACACCTCCTAATCCCATCTTTGATGCATCACAAAATACCTCATACGACTTGCTAGGATCATGAATGCTAAAAACAGGAGCAGTCATCAATCTTTCCTTCAAACTCATAAAACTTTATTCACAAGCCGAATCCCACTCATAAGGACAATCCTTTCGAGTAAGTTTGGTCATTGGTAAAGCCAATTGAGAAAAGCCTTTGATAAACCTTCTATAATAACCTGCAAGTCCTAAGAAACTTCTATCTTTTGAAACATTCTTTGGTCTCTCCCAATTAATTACCGCTTCAACTTTCCACGGATCCACTGCCACACCTCATTGAGATATGACATGACCAAGAAAACTAACCTCCGACATCCAAAACTCACACTTACTTAACTTGGCAAAAAGTTGCCTCTCTTGTAAGATCGATAGAATGATTCTTAGATGTTCTCCGTGTTCTTGAGAAGTACGAGAATAAATAAGAATGTCATCAATAAAGATCACTACAAATTGGTCCAAGTAAGGTTGAAATATCCGATTCATATAATCCATAAAAGCTGTCGGAGCATTCGTCACACCGAAAGGCATTACTAAGAATTCATAATGGCCATAACGGGTCCTAAACGCATCTGAACTCTTCACACGGATTTGATGATAACCCGACCATAAATCAATCTTCGAGAACACACAAGCTCCTTTCAATTGATCCAACATGTTGTCTATCCTGGGTAATGGGTACTTGTTCTTAATGGTGACCTTATTCAACTGCTGGTAATCAATACATAACCGCATTCTACCATCCTTCTTCTTTACTAACAACACTGGAGCTCCCCAGGGTGAAACACTAGGTCGAACAAAATGCTTAGCCATTAACTCTTCCATTTGATCCTTCAATTCTCTTAACTTAAGCGGTGTCATTCGATACGGAGAAACGGATATAGGACCCGTTCCCGGTATCAGGTCAATAGAGAATTCCACTTCCCTTTCCAGAGGAAGAGAAGTGACATCCTCGGGGAAAACTTCGGAAAATTTGCAAACTACAGGAATATGTAGAACTTGAAGGTCGCTACTCTCCTCCTTAGTGAGAACCAAAAGAACAAATTTTTCCTTCTCAAACAAGAAATTTATCATTCCAATCGTACCTTCTAAAATAGTTGTTAACACATCTTTCGGAGTAGCTTCAGCGGACAGAATAATGATTAGCTTTTCTTCACAACCAATAAACACCGAATTAGCAGAAAGTCAATCCATTCCCAAAACAACATCTACTTTCTTAAGCGGCAAACAAATAAGATCAATCTGGAAAACTCTTCCATCCACCGATAAAACACAGTTTTCACACATTAAAGGTGTTTCAACCATCTCATCCATGGTAGTAGTAACCACCATGGGTGGAGACAACGAAATAGCTTGCAACCCAAGTCGCTTCATACATTGCATTGACACAAAAGAGTGTGTTGCTCCACAATCAAATAATACAAAACAAAGATTCCCATTAACGAAACACGTACCATCAATCAAAGAGTTATCACCCTTTGTCTTCTTTGCATCCAATGTATAAACTCGACCGATACTCTTTCCTTGCGTCTGGTTCCTATTCTGAGGACAATTCCTCGCCATATGACCCACTTTTTGACACTGATAACACTTCATTCCTTCGAAGTCACATCTACCATGATGATTCTTACCACAAGTACGACACACAGGAGGTGCACTAGCTCTAGAATTCTGAACCTGCTTTCCTTTGAAGGCTTGCTGCCTAGGCCTAAACTGTTGGTTTGATCTCCCACAATCATTCTGATTCGACCTACTCAAATCCCCCTCTGCTTGGACTTTCTTCAAACTGTTCTCAGTCACATAACATTGCCTTATCAACTCAGCATAAGTAGTGAACTCTCTTTGAGACACATTGTGAGAAATCTCAGCTTTCAATCCAAAAAGAAATTGGTCAATCTTCCACTTTTCAACCAGAGCATACACGGTCTGCCTAGAGTAAGCAGCCATGATCTCAAATTTCTCAGCATAATCAGCCACAATCATAGAACTTTGCCTCAACTGTTGGAATTCAAACTCTTTTTGGGTCCTCAAAGAACTAGGGAAATAATTCTCCATAAAAGAAATCTTAAATTGCTCCCAGACCTTAGGCACATATTGGATATTCATTAAATCCGAAGCATTCTCCCACCACCTTATAGCAGAACCTTTCAATGAGTGAGAAGCAAACACCACTTTGTTCTCTTCACTACACTGAACTATCAGAAAGATTATCTCCATACCAGCCACCCATTCATGAGCTTTCACAGGATCTAATCCGCCATGAAATTCTTGAGGATTCATGCGGATGAAATCTCAAAAACTTCCACCGACAGCATCTGGAACAACCACTTGAGGATGAAAACCCCCATTCATCTGTTGTATGATCTGCTGCATGAATTGGTTCTGCTGCTGATGCATCTATTGCAAAAACTGAGACCATGGGATATACTATTCGCTGTCTGGCAGGTTCGTCTCGGTAGGAGTAGTTCTGGGTCTACCACGGGTTCTGCGTCCGTTAGCCATGTTCCTAAACATCATACATATACGATTAAGTTGATCAGGCTCAATGCCATAAATATTACACTTAAGACCAATGACGACACAACGTATATGAACGGAAAGAAATACTTATACCATTTCATGGCTAGGTCGAGGATACGACCTGCTCTGATACCAACTTTAATACCCATATATAATAACATACATCAAAGCATATATATTATACATAAATCCAAGTTTTGGTATTGAAATACCATAAGTTCCTAGTTAACACATTGTATATATTACATGCCCAAATCACAAAATACTAAAACTATGGCATAATGTATACAAGATGTTCACAAGTACTAAGAACTAGATCAAAACAATGATCTCAAAATAAATCTCCACAACGGAAGCTATGTCATCCCAAAAAGCCAAGATACGTAAGGATAATCAAACGACTTTATCCTTACTCTTCGCGGAACCTGAAGTACCTGTAATATAATCAACAACATTGGGTGAGATATTAAATCCCAGTGAGTCCCTATCTTATGGATTCTCTCGGCTTTACAAGGTTCTATCAATCCTAACTCAAGTCAAAGGGAAGGGAAGTGACCTTGAGTTCACAAATCTCACACTATATGGAAACATTTTCATGAGTTCACCAACTCAAAGTATCACTAATCGGTAACCTCACCAAGACATCCCCTTTTCTCGTCCTCTTCTACGTCTAGAAGTCGGCCTGAGTCATGGATCCTCATAATTTACTTGGCATACGAAATGGATTCGGGTTCATCGGCCTGTTAACCGTGAACCGTCACTTCTCATGGCCTGTGAACCATCAAAAGTCTCTTTACCCATAGGCTTCATTCGTACTAATAGCGGGAATCAAACCTACCTAGTAATCTTGTGTACATTCCAGAGGAGCTCTAAGCTCATGAAACGGCAAGTCTCAGGGAAAACGGTTATGATTACGTGATTATACACACATACGTGATTGTATTTGACAATCACAAGGCCACGTTCGCCTTATCACAAAACACAAGGTTCACACATGTTCCATACTAGTGCTTCACTCTCCTCTAGACCATTACTCGTCGAAGACGTTCACTTGGCATCGAACGCACGAGCATCGCCATCTAGATCATCTATAATTTCCTAGTCACACTACTAGGTTCCCCTATAGTTTCATGTTAAGATTTTACTCACTCTTCCTATTCTATGTTTTAAACATGTATTCACTCAATTTCTTTTCACAATAAGAGGTTAGATATAACACAATACAATAGTATAACAAAATGCATATAATAATTCGACTCATAAAGTTAACACATTTCTTGGGCTTCCTCTGATTATTTAATCGGTTAACAAAACCAATATTTTTCACTTTTATTGCGTAGAATATTTCCATAGCTTTCCAACGATACCAAGAACGCTTCGATCGGAAACACGGTTCAAAAGTTATGAATTTTTTAAAAATATTTTTCATCAACCAACAATGGTAATCGGTTACCCAAATAGGATAACCGGTTACTCAAGCTTCACTGTTCACACATAATCAAATTTGGAGTTAGAGGCACATTTTGTAATCGATTACCCGAATAGGATAATCGGTCACTCAGTGCAAATTTGTGCAGATTATCATTTTTTTCACATGGTAATAGATTACCCTAATTGGTTAACCGATTACTCTGCTGCAGAACAAAAATTTCTGGTTTTTCATGTTTCAAAATCATCCAAACTCATTCAAAACTCATAGAAACAATTATTCACTTGTCATACAACATATTCACACCTGTATTGATCATATTATGCAATTTAATCGAGATTAAACCGTGAAAACAACCGATTCCACACAATATTCGATATTAACCAATTCTAACCTAAACTCTAACATTTTCAAAACTTCTAGAGCTTAAGTACTAACTAGAACCCACCTCTAAACAAGATGATGATGAAGATTATGAGATGATTTGATGAAGAATGAAGAAGTTCCAAGCTTTCTCTCTTCCTCTAGGTCTTCTTTCTCTTTTCTCCCTTTGCTCTTCCTTCTCTCTACTTCTTTCCAACTTTGTTTCTATTTTTTGCACAAGTGAGGAAATGAAATGATATAGAGAAATATCAATTAATTAGTAACACTACTAAATATCCAAAATATCTCTATAGCACCAATTGATAAAACCTCAGAGTCAGATAATATTAATTTATCTGATCTGAGCTTATCAGTTGCTCAAATTATCTTTGCAGATAATTTCTTAGAGTACACCGGAACCCAATTAATCAAAACTAATATTATCTAGAGCAAAATAAAATACGGGGTATTACAAAAAGACAAGATATTAAGCTATAGTACTAAGAAATCATGTATTAATATTATTTTTATAATTTATTTTTTAAAATGTATTTTCAATTAAATTAATCAAATATATTTTCGAGTTTTCTCTTGAGAAGAAAAATACTTCTTTTATTAAAATGAAGAAGTCATTATAAAGAAGCCCTCATAATACTAAGAAACGTTCTTAGTTAAATGCGAACTTAGACTCTTTAAAATGTTTAAAGTGTAAAGTTTGTTTCATTACTAATTTTATAGTTTATTTTCAATTTTTAATTATTATAAAAATATATATATTATTACTTTTTATAAGATACACGGTATTAGTAAAATGTTGCTAACTTTTACATCTAAAATTCGACAAAAAAAATTATACGACTATAAATAAATTATTTTTAAATTATAATGATTATCAATATTAATAAATAAAATCTAACTTTGATTATTATTATTATAGTTATTGTTATTAAGAAAGTATATTATTATTATTATTATTATTATTATTATTATTATCATTATTATTATTATTATTATTATTATTTATAATTATTATTAGAAAAAATATTCAACTTTTTTATTTATATTTAAATTGAAAGATAATATATATTTTTTTTAGTCATACAAAAATATTAATAGGCATGATTAAAAACAAAAAAAAAAAAAACAAAAAAAAAAAAATATTCATAGGGCTTCTTTATCATGACTTCTTCTTTTTAACAAAAGAAGTCTTTTTCTTCTCAAGAGAAAACTCGAAAACATTCTTCCTTTTCTCAAGAGAATTTGCAACGTGTTCTTGTTCTCAACAATATAATACATTGTTTTTCTTCTCAACAATAGAAGACTCAACACTAAAAGAAATGATATTAAGCTATAGTACTAAGAAATCATGTATTAATATTATTTTTATAATTTATTTTTTAAAATATATTTTGAATTAAATTAATCAAATATATTTTCGAGTTTTCTCTTGAGAAGAAAAAGATTTCTTTTGTTAAAAAGAAGAAGTCATGATAAAGAAGCCCTCATAATACTAAGAAAATTTATTAGTTAAATGCGAACCTCTTTGAAATGTTTAAAGCATAAAGTTTGTTTCATTACTAATTTTATAAGTTATTTTCAATTTTTAATTATTATAAATATATATATATATATATATATATATATATATATATATATATATATATATATATATATATATATATATATATATATATATATATATATATATATATATATATAAAATTTTTCATAAGATACACGGTATTTGTAAAATGTTGCTAACTTTTGCATAACAAATTCAACAAAAAAAAATACCAATATTAGTAAATTATTTTTAAATTATAATGATTATCAATATTAATAAATAAAATATAACCATGATTATTATTATTATTATAGTTATGGTTATTAAGAAAGTATATTATTATTATTATTATTATTATTATTATTATTATCATCATCATTATTATTGTTTATTATTATTATTATAATAATAAATATTCAAATTTTTTATTTATATTTAAATTGAAAGATAATATATATATATATATATATATATATATATATATATATTTAGTCATACAAAAATATTAATAGGCATGATTGAAAACAAAAAAATATAGAAAAATATTCATAGGGTTTCTTTATCATGATTTCTTCTATTTAACAAAAGAAGTATTTTTCTTCTCAAGAAAAAACACGAAAACATTCTTCCTTTTCTCAAGATAACATTCTTATTTTTCTCAAGAGAATTTGCAACGACATTGTTCTTGTTCTCAACAATATAATACATCATTTTTTTTCTCAACAATAGAAGACTCAACACTAAAAGACAAGATATTAAGCTATAGTACTAAGAAATCATGTATTAATATTATTTTTATAATTTATTTTTTAAAATGTATTTTCAATTAAATTAATCAAATATATTTTCGAGTTTTCTTTTGAGAAGAAAAAGACTTCTTCTGTTAAAAAGAAGAAGTCATGATAAAGAAGCCCTCATAATACTTAGAAAAGTTCTTAGTTAAATGTGAACTTAGACTCTTTAAAATGATTAAAGCGTAAAGTTTGTTTCATTACTAATTTTATAGGTTATTTTCAATTTTTAATTATTATAAATATATATGTATTATTATTTTTCATAAGATACACGGTATTAGTAAAATGTTGCTAACTTTGCATAACAAATTCGACAAAAAAAATTATACCGATATAAATAAATTATTTTTAAATTATAATGATTATCAATATTAATAAATAAAATCTAACCTTGATTACTTTTATTATAGTTATTGTTATTAAGAAAGTATATTATTATTATTATTATTATTATTATTATTATTATCATCGTCATCATTATTATTATTATTATTATTATTATTATTATTATTATTATTTATTATTATTATTATAAAAAATATTCAAATTTTTTTATTTATGTTTAAATTAAAATATAATATATATATTTTTTAGTCATACAAAAATATTAATAGGCATGATTAAAAAAAAATAGAAAAATAATCATAGGGCTTCTTTGTAATACCCCGTATTTTATTTTGCTCTGGATAATATTAGTTGTGATCAACTGGGTTCCGGTGTACTCTGGCAAATTATTTGCAAAGATAATTAGAGTAACTGATGAGTTCAGAGCAGGTCAGATTAATATTATCTGACCATGATATTTTATCAAGTGACACATTAGAGACAAATTGGACATTTAAGTTAGTGTTACTAACTAAATGATATCTCTACATATCATAATCTTTTACTTTCCTCTTCATTTGTCACAAAAATAGAAAGAATAGAGAGAGGAAGTAGAAAGAAGGAAGAGAAAGGAAAGAAAGAGGAGAAACTTGGAAGAGAAGAACAAGAGCTTGGATCATCATCTCTCCTTCATCAAATCATCTCAACATCTTCATCATCATCTTGTATTGGGGTGGGTTCTAGTTAGAAACTCTAAGTTCTAGAAATTTCATGTTTTGAACTTAGGTTAGAAATTGAGAGAAAATGAAGAAATTAATAAATAAATGAAATCTAACGAATGAAATGCGATATAAACTGCGTAATATAGTTGGGTTATGACTGGTGTTGATAGAGTATGAGTTGGAAGTGTTATGGGTGAAGAGATGAGAGTGTTTGGCCCCAAATGACCTAATTGAACGCTGCTGAGAATTCTGAGTTAGCAAGGTCCGCCTAGCGAACCCAAGGCGAAGGGGCGAATGTCCACCTGAAGTTTGCTTAGTGAACTTTGTGCCCTTTTTGTTCTGTTTTGTTCGCTGAAGGGTTCGCCTTGCGAACATGGCAGCGAACGTGACAAATTTTCCCATTTTGTTTCCTTCATAATGTTTGATCCGTAACTCGGATTGACGCACGGTCGGAAGCGTTGGAAAGCTACTTCAATACTCTTTGTGATGGTGAGGTAGGAACATGGTTATATGTCATGGATTGATAGGATAGAGATAAATATTGAATTGAATGTGAAAAGTGTGGTTTGTGTTTCCACCGAAACTCATGAATCAAGAACCCGATTGTTATGGGACTTGAATCCATGGAAAGAGAATCCAATGTGCTATTGAATGGGAATGTTAGACCATGATTTAACCAAGGATGCTTGGTAGAGGATAATAGTGGCTTGTATGCCTTAAAAATGTGTGTGAACTACTATGTGGATTATGTTTGACATGTTATGCTATCATGTGTGTTTTATGATTGATATTGTAATATGCTTGTCTAATATTGTTGTTGAACATAATTGAGAGAATAACATGCTTAAAATGAATTAGGAAGAGTGAGAAAACTTACCCCAAACCTAATGATATGATTCTAGGTTGTGAATAGGTTTGTGATAGAAAACTTAGATGGCGATGCTCGGGCACTCGATGTAGAGAGGTACGTTCGTGACGGGTATTGGTCTAGGAGAGAGTGAAACACTAGTATGAAACATGTGTGAACCACTGTGATTATGAGAAAAGGCAAAAGACACCTTAAGGTGAATGTGGCCTTGTGATTGTCGAATACAGTCGCGTTTGTGTGTGAGATCACGTAATCGTAACCGTTTCACTTGAGTTACAGTTTCATGAGTCTCGAGCTCCTCTGAAACATATGCATGATTACTTGGTAGGTTTGATTCTCGCGTGTAGTGCGAATGGAACCTATGGGTAGAGACTTGTGATGGTTAACAGGCCATGAGAAGTGACGGTTCACGGTTAACAGGCCGATGTTCCCGAATCCATTTCGTATGTCAAGTAAGTTACAAGGATCCATGACTCAGGTCGACTTCTAGACGTAGAAGCAGACGGGAAAAGGGGATGCCTTAGTAAGGTTATCGATTAGTGATATTTTGAGTTGATGAACTCATGAACATGTTTCCATATAGTGTGAGATTGTGAACTCAATGTCATTTCCCTTTCCCTTTGACTTGAGTTAGGATTGATAGAACCATGTAAAGCCGAGAGAACCAATAAGATAGGGAACTCACTGAGATTTAATATCTCACCCCATGTTTTTTATTATATTACAGGTACAACAGGTTCCGCGAAGGGTAAGGATAAGGTCGTTTGATTATCCTTATTTTCCTTGGCTTTTTAGGATGGCAAGACTTCCGTTGTGGAGATTATTTTGAGAACATTGTTTTGATCTAGTTCTTAGTGTCTTGGAACATCTTGTCTACATTGTGCCATATTTTTTTTGTATTAAGTATTTTGGGCATGTAATGTATATAATGTGTTAACTAGGAACTTATGGTATTTCAGTACCAAACATTTGGATTCATGTATAATATTTGTGCTTTGATGTATGATATTATATGTGGGTGTTACAGTTGGTATCAGAGCCTGGTTGTATCCTCGACCTAGCCATGAAATAGTATAAGTATTTCTTTCCGTTTCATATGCGTGGTGTCGCCATTGGTCTTAAGTGTTATATTTATGGTATTGAGCCTGATCAACTTAATCCTATCTGTATGACATTTAGGAACATGGTTGACGGATGCAGAAGCAATCGTGGTAGACCCAGAACTATTCCTGTTGGAACGAATCCGCCGGGCGGCGAGGAGTATGTCACATGGCCTCAATTTTTGCAACAGATGCAACAACAGCAGAACCAGTTCATGCAGCAGATGGTATAATAAATGAATGGGGGTCTTCATCCTCCAGTGGTTGTTCCAGATGCTATAGGTGGGAGTTTTTTGGATTTCATCCGCATGATTCCTCCAGAATTTCATGGCGGATTAGATCCTGTGAAAGCTCATGAATGGATAGCTGGCATGGAGAGAATTTTCCTGATAGTCCATTGCAATGAGGAGAACAAGGTGGTATTCGCTTCTCATTCATTGAAGGGTCCTGCCATGAGATGGTGGGAGAGTGCCCTAGCCCTGATGACTATTCAAGAAGTACCTAAGGTCTGGGAGCGATTTAAGATTAATATCATGGAGAATTATTTCCCTAGTTCCTTGAGGACCCATAAGGAATTTGATTTTCAACAGTTGAGATAGGGTACCTTGACTGTAGCTGCTTATGCTGAGAAATTTGAGATTATGGTTGCTTATTCTAGGCAGGCCATGTATGCTCCAGACGAGAGGTGGAAAATTGACCAGTTTCTTTTTGGTTTGAAGGCCGATATTTTGCATAGTGTATCTCAAAGAGAGTTCACTAGTTATGATGAATTACTAAGGCAGTGTTATGTGGCAGAGAATAGTTTAAAGAAAGTTTAAGCTGAGGGGAATATGAGTAGGTCGAATCAGATTGATCGTGGGAGATCAAATCAACAATTTAGGCCTAGACAACAATCCTTCAAAGGGAAGCAGGTTCAAGGTTCTAGATCAAGTGCGCCTTCTGTATGTCGTGCTTGTGGTAGGATGCATTTTGGTAGATGCAGTTTTGAAGGTGTGAGATGCTTTCAGTGTCAGAAGATAGGTCATTTGGCGAGGGGTTGTCCTCAGAGTAGGAATCAGACGCAAGGGAAGAGTGTCGGCCGAGTTTATACCTTAGACGCGAGGAAAGCAAAGGGTGATAACTCTTTGATTGCTGGTACGTGTTTCGTTAATGGGAATCCTTGTTTTGTATTATTTGATTGTGGAGCAACACACTCTTTTATGTCAATGTAATGTGTGAAGCGACTTGGGTTGCAAGCTATTCCGTTGTCTCCACCCATGGTGGTTACTACTGCCATGGACGAGATGGTTGAAACACCTTTAATGTATGCAAATTGTGTTTTATCCGTGGATGGGAGAGTTTTTCAGATTGATCTTATTTGCTTGCCGCTTAAGAAAGTGGATGTTGATTTGGGAATGGATTGGCTTTCTGCTAATTCGGTATTTATTGGTTGTGAAGAGAAGCTAATCATCATTCGCCCGTTGAGGCTACTCCGAGGATGTGTTAACTACTATTTTGGAAGGTACGGTTGGAATGATAAATTTCTTGTTTGAGAAGGAAAAATCTATTCTTTTGGTTCTCACTAAGGAGGAGAGTAGCAACCTTCAAGTTCTGAGAATTCCTGTAGTATGTGAGTTTTCCGAAGTTTTCCCCGAGAATATCACTTCTCTTCCTCCGGAGAGGGAAGTAGAATTCTCTATTGACCTGATACCGGGAACGGCTCCTATATCCGTTTCTCCGTATCGAATTGCACCACTTGAGTTAAGAGAATTGAAGGATCAATTAGAAGAGTTAATGGCTAAGCATTTTGTTCGACCCAGTGTTTCGCCCTGGGGAGCTCCAGTGTTATTGGTAAAGAAGAAGGACGGTGGAATGCGGTTATGTATTGATTACCAGCAGTTGAATAAAGTCACCATCAAGAACTAGTACCCATTGCCAAGGATAGACGACCTGTTAGATCAATTGAAGGGAGCCTGTGTGTTCTCAAAGATTGATTTACGGTCGGGTTATCATCAAATCCGTGTGAAGAGTTCGGATGTATCAAAGACCGCGTTTAGAATCCGTTATGGTCATTATGAATTTTTAGTAATGCCTTTCGGTGTGACGAATGCTCCGACAGTTTTTATGGATGATATGAATGGGATATTTTAAGCTTATTTGGACTAATTTGTAGTGATCTTCATTGATGACATTCTTATTTACTCTCGTACATCTCAAGAGCACGAAGAGCATTTAAGAATCGCCTACAAGAGAGACAACTTTTTGCTAAGCTAAGCAAGTGTGAGTTTTGGATGTCAAAGGTTAGTTTTCTTGGTCATGTCATATCTCAGGGAGGTGTGGCAGTGGATCCATCAAAAGTGGAAGCATGGATTAATTGGGAGAGACCAAAGAATGTTTCAGAAGTTAGGAGTTTCTTGGGACTGGCGGGTTATTATAGAAGGTTTATCAAGGGCTTTTCTCAATTGGCCTTACCAATGACTAAACTTACTCGAAAGGATCGTCCTTATGAGTGGGATTCGGCTTGTGAATGGAGTTTTACGAGTTTGAAGGAAAGATTGACGACTGCTCATGTTTTGATTATTCCTGATCCTAGCAAGTCGTATGAGGTGTTTTGTGATGCATCAAAGATGGGATTAGGAGGTGTTTTAATGCAAGATAGTCACATGGTGGCTTATGCTTCTCGACAGTTAAAAGTTCATGAAGAGAATTATCCGACACATGATTTAGAATTGGCGGCAGTTGTTTTTACATTGAAAGTGTGGCGTCATTATTTGTATGGGGTACATTTTGAGATGTTCAGCGACCACAAGAGCTTAAAATATCTATTTGACCAGAAAGAGTTGAATATGCGTCAAAGGAGATGGATGAAATATTTAAAGGATTATGACTTGGAACTAAAGTACCATCTGGGTAAAGCAAATAAAGTAGCGGATGCATTAAGCCGAAAAGTGTTGCATAATGCCAAGTTGATGATGTTAGAGTATACCTTATTGGAAAAGTTTCGAGATCTTAATCTCCAATTTGTTTGGACTCCTAATGGTGTGATTATGGGAAACTTGAATGTTAATTCTACTCTTAGAGAGGAAATTCAACAAGGATAAGTGTTGGATGAGAAGTTACAAGAAGTGTTAGTTCAACCGGGTATCGTGCGAGCTAACGATGGAGTTATTTTGTTTAACCAAAGGATTTGTGTTCCGGATGATGTGGTGTTGAAAAGAAATTTTTTGGAAGAAGCGTATAAGAGTGTTTTTACTATACATCCTGGTTCTTCGAAGATGTATCAAGACTTAAAGAGGGACTATTGGTGGTTCGGTATGAAAAGAGATATTACGGTGTATGTATCGGAGTGTACGGTATGCCAACAAGTGAAGATTGAGCACCAAAGACCGGGTGGCTTATTACAACCGTTAGAAATTTCGGTGTGGAAGTGGGATAATATTTCTATGGACTTTGCAGTTGGATTACCCCGTGCGCAAGGTAGTTATGATTTTATTTGGGTAATAGTGGATCGGTTGACGAAATCTGCGCATTTCTTAGCCATAATGACTACTTACAAGGCAAGTCACCTTGCAAGATTGTTTATTTCGAAAATTATGAGATTGCATGGTATTCCCTCTAGTATTGTTTCGGATAGAGATCCAAAGTTTACTTCAAGATTTTGGAGAGCTTTTCAACAAGCTATGGGAACAAAGTTGTGTTTGAGTACGTCGAATCATCCACAGACGGATGGTCAGACGGAACGGACAATACAAACGATGGAAGATATGTTAAGGGCTTGTGTGCTTGAAAGTGGAGGAAATTAGATAGAACTTTTACCGTTGATTGAGTTCTCATACAACAATAGTTATCATGCGAGTATTGGTATGGCTCCTTACGAGGCATTATATTGAAGGAAATGTAGGACGCCTTTGTGTTGGACGGAAGTTGGCGAAGACAGAATTTTGGGACCCGAGATTATTCAAGAGACTACGGAGAAGATTAGAATGATCCGTGATAAAGTTAAACAAGCACAAAATCGTCAGAAGAGTTATGCGGATAACCGTATGAGACCTTAAGAGTTTGATGAAGGTGATCACGTATTTTTGAAAGTTACTCCGAGGTTGAGGTTGAAAGGACCGTTTAAGTCACGAAAGTTAAGTCCGAGATACGTGGGACCGTATCAAATTTTATAAAGGATTGGGGAAGTAGCTTACAAATTAGCCTTACCACCTTTTCTATCAGAAATGCATGATGTTTTTCATGTGTCTCAACTCCAGAAGTTTGTTCCAGATCCTCTTCAGCTAATTCTACCAGATACGATTGAGATAGAAGCAGATTTGACGTTTAAGCTTCAACCAAGTCGTATCACAGGAAGAGAAACTAAGTTGCTAAGGAATAACGAGATTCCTCTAGTGAAGGTTCAGTGGGATGAGACGCATCCGGGTGATGCAACTTGGGAACTATAATCAGAGATGCGAGAAGCTTACCCTCATCTATTCAGATAATTTTGAATTCGTGGGCGAATTTCTATTTAAGGGGGGGAGGATGTAATACCCCGTATTTTATTTTGCTCTGGATAATATTAGTTGTGATCAACTGGGTTCCGGTGTACTCTGGGAAATTATCTGCAAAGATAATTAGAGTAACTGATGAGCTCAAAGCAGGTCAGATTAATATTATCTGACCCTGAGATTTTATCAAGTGACACATTAGAGACAAATTAGACATTTAAGATAGTGTTACTAACTAAATGATATCTCTACATATCATAATCTTTTCCTTTCCTCTTCATTTGTCACAAAAATAGAAAGAATAGAGAGAGGAAGTAGAAAGAAGGAAGAGAAAGGAAAGAAAGAGGAGAAACTTGGAAGAGAAGAACAAGAGCTTGGATCATCATCTCTCCTTCATCAAATCATCTCAACATCTTCATCATCATCTTGTATTGAGGTGGGTTCTAGTTAGAAACTCTAAGTTCTAGAAATTTCATGTTTTGAACTTAGGTTAGGAATTGAGAGAAAATGAAGAAATTGATAAATCAATGAAATCTAACGAATAAAATGCGATATAAACTGCGTAATATAGTCGGGTTATGACTGGTGTTGATAGAGTATGAGTTGGAAGTGTTATGGGACGCTGCTGGGAATTCTAAGTTCGCAGGGTTCGCCTAGCGAACCCAAGGCGAAGGGGAAAGCGAAGGTGTGTCGAGGGTTCAGCGAACCCAAGGCGAAGGGGAAGGAGAATGTCCGCCTAAAGTTCGCTTAGCAAACTTTGTGCTCTTTTTGTTCTGTTTTGTTCGCTGAAGGGTTCGCCTTGCGAACATGGCAGCGAACGTGACAGATTTTCCCATTTTGTTTCCTTCATAACTTTTGATCCGTAACTCGGATTGACGCACGGTCGGAAGCGTTGGAAAGCTACTTCAATGCTCTTTATGATGGTGAGGTAGGAACATGGTTATATGTCATGGATTGATAGGATAGAGATAAATATTGAAGTGAATGTGAGAAGTGTGGTTTGTGTTTCCACCGAAACTCATGAATCGAGAACCCGATTGTTATGGGACTTGAATCCTTGGAAAGAGAATCCAATGTGCTATTGAATGGGAATGTTAGACCGTGATTTAACCAAGGATGCTTGGTAGAGGATAATAGTGGCTTGTATGCCTTAAAATGTGTGTGAACTACTATGTGGATTATGTTTGACATGTTATGCTATCCTGTGTGTTTTATGATTGATATTGTAATATGCTTGTCTAATATTGTTGTTGAACATAATTGAGAGAATAAAATGCTTAAAATGAATTAGGAAGAGTGAGAAAACTTACCCCAAACCTAATGATATGATTCTAGGTTGTGAATAGGTTTGTGATAGAAAACCTAGATGGCGATGCTCGGGCACTCGATGTAGAGAGGTACATCTGTGACGAGTATTGGTCTAGGAGAGAGTGAAACACTAGTATGGAACATGTGTGAACCACTGTGATTATGAGAAAAGGCAAAAGAGGCCTTAAGGAGAATGTGGCCTTGTGATTATCGAATACAATCGCGTTTGTGTGTGAGATCACATAATCATAACTGTTTCACTTGAGTTGCAGTTTCATAAGTCTCGAGCTCCTCTAAAACCTAAACATGATTACTTGGCAAGTTTGATTCCCGCATGTAGTACGAATGAAACCTATGGGTAGAGACTTGTGATGGTTAACAGGCCATGAGAAGTGACGATTCACGGTTAACAGGCCGATGTTCCCGAATCCATTTCGTATATCAAGTAAGTTACAAGGATCCATGACTCGGGTCGACTTCTAAACGTAGAAGCGGACGGGATTGTGAACTCAATGTCATTTCCCTTCCCCTTTGACTTGAGTTAGGATTGATAGAACCATGTAAAGCCGAGAGAACCAATAAGATAGGGAACTCACTGAGATTTAATATCTCACCCCATGTTGTTGATTATATTACAGGTACAACAGGTTTCGCGAAGGGTAAGGATAAGGTCGTTTGATTATCCTTATTTTCTTTGGCTTTTTGGGATGACAAGACTTCCGTTGTGGAGATTATTTTGAGATCATTGTTTTGATCTAGTTCTTAGTGTCTTTGAACATCTTGTATACATTGTGTCATAGTTTTTTTTGTATTAAGTATTTTGGGCATGT
Source organism: Lathyrus tuberosus (assembly GCA_022829125.1). Lineage (NCBI taxonomy): Eukaryota > Viridiplantae > Streptophyta > Magnoliopsida > Fabales > Fabaceae > Lathyrus > Lathyrus tuberosus. Next base: position 10,809,648 of record JALAZF010000180.1, on the reverse strand, counting down.
AATGTATATAATGTGTTAACTAGGAACTTATGGTATTTCAGTACCAAACACTTGGATTCATGTATAGTATTTGTGCTTTGATGTATGATATTATATGTGGGTGTTACATTCTTTATCATGACTTCTTCTTTTTAACAAAAGAAGTATTTTTTTTCTCAAGAGAAAACTCGATAACATTCTTCCTTTTCTCAAGATAACATTCTTCCTTTTCTCAAGAGAATTTGCAACAACATTGTTCTTGTTTTCCACAATATAATACATCTTTTTTCTTCTCAATTATAGAATACTCAACATTAAAAGACAAGATATTAAGCTATAGTACTAAGGAATCATGTATTAATATTATTTTTATAATTTTTTTAAAATGTATTTTCAATTAAATTAGTCAAATATATTTTCGAGATTTCTCTTGAGAAGAAAAGACTTATTTTGTTAAAAAGAAGAAGTCATGATAAAGAAGCCCTCATAATACTAAGAAAAGTTTTTAGTTAAATGCGAACTTAGACTCTTTAAAATGTTTAAAGCGTGAAGTTTGTTTCATTACTAATTTTATAGTTTATTTTCAATTTTTAATTATTTTATATACATACATACATACATATATATATATATATATATATATATATATATATATATATATATATATATATATATATATATATATATATATATATATATATTATTTTTCATAAGATACACGGTATTAGTAAAATGTTACTAACTTTTGCATAACAAATTCGACAAAAAACAAGTATACCACTATAACTAAATTATTTTAAAATTATAATGATTATCAATATTAATAAATAAAATCTATCCTTGATTATTATTATTATTATTATTATTAAGAAAGTATATTATTATTATTATCTTCATCATTATTATTATTTATTATTATTATTTATTATTATTATTATAAAAAATATTCCAATTTTTTATTTATATTTAAATTGAAAGATAATATATATATTTTTTAGTCATACAAAAATATTAATAGGCATGATTAAAAACAAAACAAAAAATACAAAAATATTCATAGGGCTTCTTTATCATGACTTCTTCTTTTTAACAAAAGAACTCTTTTTCTTCTCAAGAGAAAACTCGAAAACATTCTTCCTTTTCTCAAGAGAATTTGCAGCGTGTTCTTATTCTCAACAATATAATACATCGTTTTTTTCCTCTACATTAGAAGACTCAACACTAAAAGAAAAGATATTAAGCTATAGTACTGAGAAATCATGTATTAATATTATTTTTATAATTTATTTTTTAAAATGTATTTTGAATTAAATTAATCAATTATATTTTCGTGTTTTCTCTTGAGAAGAAAAATACTTCTTTTGTTAAAAAGAAGTAGGGATGGCAATGGGCAGGGTATGGGTAAGGTACTATAGTACCCGTCCCAATACCCGCAGTTGAAAAAAATCCCCGTACCCGAGCCCATACCCGCTTGGGTATTAAAATTGGCACCCGTCCCCGTACCCTATGGGTATATAAGTGCCCGTACCCGTACCCGCTACCTGCATTTCTAATAAAAATAAATATATCAAATATAAAATATCATAATATTTTAAGTTTTTAAAAATATTAAAAAGTTATTTAAGATTTGTATTGTTGAATTATGAAATAAATTATCACTTATATTAAATAGGGTTAAATATGTTTGTGATCCTCCTAAATATCTCAAATTTCATTTTTAGTCCCTCAAAATATTTCCTTCAAAGAATGGTCCTCCTAAAATTTTTCATCCACACTTTTGGTCCCTCCTGCAACTTAGCGACGAATTTCATAACTTAGCGACTGACTTAGCGATGGTTTTAGCAACGATTTATTACTTAGCGGTTTTAGCGACGGTTTTAGTATTAGTGAGCAAAACTGTGGATAAAAATTTTTAGGAGGACCATTCTTTGAAGGAAATATTTTGAGGGACTAAAAACGAAATTTGAGATATTTATGAGAACCACAAACATATTTAACCCTATTAAATATGTAGTAGTTTAAAATTGATTTTTTTATAAATATTATAAACATTTATTTTTATATAATAATATAAATTAAAATATAAAAATATATATTGTGCGGGTATGGGGCGGGCTGGGTACTAAGGTGCCCATCCCCGCACCCATCCCCGCTTATTTAAGTGGGTAATTACCCGAGCCCGTACCCGTACCCATTTTTGCGGGTTTTTACCCTACCCGTTGTGGGTAATTTTGTGGGTACCCATTGGGGATGGGTCAAATTGCCATCCCTAAAAAGAAGAAGTCATGAATAAGAAGCCCTCATAATACTAAGAAAAGTTCTTAGTTAAATGTGAACTTAGACTCTTTAAAATGTTTTTTTTTAATCAAGATAAAATTTATGAATTCAAAAAAACCATTACAAGCACAAGGTGATCACTAGGATTCAACCAAACAAACTGGACAACATGCCTACACAAGGCTCTACAACATCAATCTCGCAAGGTGGTTTCGCACCTTTCTATTGTTCCACCCTCTATACACCACACTATCTATGATTTTGCTATCTATACTATTGTTATCTACATGCTTATTAAAACATATGCTATTTCTATACATCCAAATACTATAAAGAGATTCAGCAAAGGCCATCTTCAAGATGGTTGCCCTCCACCCTTTTCCTTTTGTTCTATCTATAATCCAAGCAAGCTCTTCGTCCCAAATTCATAGGCATATGACTAATTTCCAACCAATTCAGGAATTTTGCCCACACCTGATTAGCCTTCTTGCAGGCAAAGAACAGATGGGCAATCGATTCCTCTTTTTCTTTGCAAAGATTGCATATGCTGTCTTGAAGCCATCCAAATCTCTTTAATCTATCCTTGTTGGCAAACCTGCCATGGAAAGCTAACCATAAACAAACCACAGCTCTAGGTCTGGCCATGTTAAAACTGATGAGGTTCTTCCAAGACACCCGATTACCATCCTCAATCAACATGCTATAGAATGGTTTCATTTTGAATTTTTGTTGAAGCAAAGTTTGATGCCACAGTTGCTGCATACTTCCCACTTTTTCTCTTTGCTTTAGGATGCCTTTGAAAATCCTTGAGTTGTGAATTTTTTCCTCATACTCCATGATAGAGGTACCTTTTAGATAGTAGTTATTAATCCATTTCACCCATAAGGTATCCTTCTTCCTACACAAATTCCATAAGCACTTCATCAACAACACATTGTTCCACTGAGTCAGATTGAAAATCTGCAGACCACCTTGCTTAATAGTACTGCAAACCCTTTTCCAAGCCACTGGACTCTTTCTACTCACCTCAGAATTGCCAGTCCATATAAAACTTCTGCATATGGCATCAATTTTCTTGATAACAAGCTTGGGGATAGGAAAACACTGCATCCAATATTGGGCAATAGCACAAGAGATGCTTCTCACCAATTGAATTCTACCAGCATAGCTAAGCAGCTTAGTGGTCTAGTGATGCATCGTTCCAGTAATTTTCTCAACCAGAGGCATATAAGCATGAATGGTGAGCTTCTTACTAGTTATTGGGACTCCAAGGTATCTGACAGGCAGGCCTCCTTCTTGGAAATCAGTTAGGTTTCTGAGCCTCTCTTTATCACTACTATCTAAGCCACCAATGAACATCTTAATTTTACTAGGGTTTGCCACCAGGCCAGTGGACTCAGTGAACCTGCTAAAGGCTCCCATCATCATCTTCACAGACACCTCATCACCCCTGTAGAAAAGCAGCACATCATCAGTAAACATTAGGTTAATCAGGCCCAACTTCTCACACTTTGAATGGTGATTGAAATTGGGGTCTCTTTGCATCTTCATCATTAATATATGGAGATATTCCATGACTAGGACAAACAACAAAGGTGATATAGGATCACCTTGCCTGATACCTCTCTTGGCATTCAAAATCTCAGACATAGTACCATTTATGTTGAACTTATAATTGACAGTGGTGACCCCAATCATGATCTATTGTATAAACTGCCTAGGAATCCCAAACTCTTTTAGAACACACTCTAGAGCACTCCAATTAACCATGTCATAGTCTTTTTAGAGGTCAATTTGCATCATGACTCTAGGAGTTCCCCCTTCATAGTATAGCCCTTCAGCAGCTCATAGGCAAGCATAATGTGGTTATGGATGTTCTGACTAGGTACAAAAGCTACCTGACAGGGACTAACAATGTTCTGTAGTACTTCCACCAACTTCTGAGTCAAGATTTTGGAAATAATCTTGTAGAGGGTTGTGCAAACAGTTATTGGCCTGTAATCCTTAATATACCTAGTTTGCCCTCCTTTAGGAATGAGAGTGACAATAGTATTGTTAAAAGCTTTTTAAATTCTACCAGACACAAAGTAATCCTTAATAGCAGCTATCATGTCATCTTTGATTATGTGCCAGCAAGCCTTGAAGAATCTGGCACCATATCCATCTATGCCAGGGGCCATCAAATCACCAATTCCTTTAAGGGCTTTTATAATTTCCTGCTCAGTAATACCTCTAGTCAAGTGCTATCTTTGCTCCATAGTCAACTTGCCACCCATTCTCATGGCTTCAATATCTATGTGTTGCTCACAGTTGTAATGCTTTTTCATTAGTTGCCCATAATATTCCAACACTTCTTGTTCAATATCTTTTTGAGAGTGGAGGAGGGTACCAACAGATTTTTGAATACCTTTCATACTATTTGTATTGTGCTTGGCTTTGATGGAGGCATAGAAAAAAGAGTTATTCCCATCCCCCATCCTAAGCCAGACAACCTTAACTCTTTGCACCACCACTTTTTCCTCAAGCTCATTGAGTTTAATAACTTCCTCAGTACACTACTCAACTCTCTCAATAAGCATGGCATCCATTCTTCTCTCCATAAGGTCCATTTGAGCCTTGTTCAAATCTTCTCTAGCCTTGGTAAGATTCTGCTTGATATTTGATAGATGTTTGCTTACTTTCTTAAATCAGGTTGCAGTCTTTTGAGCTTTTTCCAAAGAACTGCCATAGGATATAGGCTGCTCCCAATTCTTCTTGACAATCTCTTCAAATCCTGGCATATCCACCAAACATTTGCTAAATATGAATTGCTTTTTGTTGGTTCTAGCTCTGCTATTATTGGACACATGCAGGAGGCCATGATCAGAAATGTTATGAGGCAAAACATTCAGGGATGTGTCTAGATTCTCTTGATACCATTCAACATTACCCAACAATCTATCAATTCTGGAGTATATGGTGCCCACCACTTGTTTATTAGACCAAGTAAAATAGTCTCCAACATTGTCCATTTCACTCAGGCCAGTACTTTGCATCATACACTGCAGGTCACCATACTCAGACTTAGTGACAATCCTTCCCCCTATACGATCTTGAGCCTTGGCCACATTATTGAAATCTCCAAGGACACACCACGGGCCTTGATGATTCATATGATGTTGATCAATATCTTTCCACAACAGTCTTCTTTTATCCAATTGATTGTGAGCATACGCAGCCGTTAGCCACTGCTTAAACACACCTTTCTCATCATATACTCCACAATGGATGTATTGGCTAGAACTTTGAATATATGTGATATTAACTCTATTCTTGTCCACCCTATCCAAGTTCGACCATTCTCATGGTCCTTGTAATTGTCCAAGTAATTTTCAGTGAGCTTGAGCTTTTCACGAATTATCTGGGCCTTGGTCTTTTTAACTCTAATTTATATCATAATAACAATGGCGGGCTATACTCTAGGAAACATGAGCTAATCTCTCTAAGCTTGCCCATTTTATTGAGCCCCCTAATGTTCCAAGATACAAACATTTTCCATTGAGGGCCTCAAAGCGATTAATATAGTTAATTCTTGATGATGAACCTGAGTGAAATATACCTTTACCTCTATCTTTTGTTGCTTTAGTCACCACAGTCCATGCCATACCATCTTTTTCCTCTTTATTTTCTCATGCATGTGTTGTGGAATAAATTAAAGAGACTCCAACCAGTTTTGAGGAAGTTTGGTGTAATACCCCGTATTTTATTTTGCTCTGGATAATACTAGTTTTGATCAATTGGGTTCCGGTGTACTATGAGAAATTAACTGCAAAGATAATTTGAGCAACCGATGAGCTCAGATCAGATCAAATTAATATTATCTGACTATGAGGTTTTGTCAAGTGGTGCTATAGAGATATTTTGGACATTAGTAGTGTTACTAACTAATTGATATTTCTCTATATCATTTCTATTCCCTCACTTGTTGCAAATATAGAAACAAAGATAGAAAGAAGTAGAGAGAAGGAAGAGCAAAAGGGAGAAAGAGGAGAAAACCTTGAAGAAGAGGAAAAGCTTGGATTCTTATTCATTCTTCATCAAATCATCTCACAATCTTCATCATCATTCTATCTCGAGGTGGGTTATAGTTAGTACTTAAGTTCTAGAAATTTTTGAGATGTTAGAGTTTAGGTTAGAAATGGTTGATATTGAATATTTGTGTGGAATCGATTGTTTTCACGGTTCAAATATGGATTAAAATACATAATATGATCGATACATGTGTGAATATGTTGTATGATAAGTGATTAATTGATCCTCTGAGTTTCTATGAGTTTTGAGTAAGTTTGAATGGTTTTGAATCATGAGAAAACCAGAATTTTTTTGTTCTGTAACAGAGTAATCGGTTAACGGATTAGGGTAACCGATTACTCTGTGGAAAAAATGAGCTTCTACGCAAAATTTGAACTGAGTAAACGATTACCCACATTGAGTAATCGATTAACGAAATGTGTCTCTAACTCTCATTTAGCCTCTGTATGAACAGTGAAACGTGAGTAACCGATTACCCATATTGAGTAATCAATTACCACTGTAGGTTGAGGAAAAATATTGAAAAAGATTCATATCTTTTGGATCGTAACTCCGATCGAAGCGTAGTAATAGTCGTTGGAAAGCTATGGAAATATCTTACGCAATGAAAGTGAAAAATATTGATTTTGTTACCCGATTAAATAAATCGGAGGAAGCTCAAGAAATGTGATAAATTATGAATTGAATTATTACATGTATTTTTATTATACTATTGTGTTGTGCTATATCTAACTTCTTATTGTGAATTGTAATTGAGTGAATACATGTTTAAAATATGGAACAGGAAGAGTGAGGAAACCTTAACATAAATCTATTGTGGAACCAAGTAGTGTGACTAGGAATTTATAGATAATCTAGATGGTGATGCTCGGGCGTTCGATGCCTAGGTGTGCATCCTCGACGAGTAATGGTCTAGAAGAGAGTAAGACACTAGAATGGAACATGCGTGAACCCTTGTATTTTATGAGAAAAGGCGAATGTGGACTTAAGGCGAATGTGGCCTTGTGATTGTCGAATTCAATCACGTTTGTGTGTGAGATCGTAATCGGAACTGTTTCCCTGAGACTTGCCGTTTCATGAGCTCTGGGCTCCTCTGGAATGTACGCATGATTACTTGGTAGGTTTGATTCCCGCGTGTAGTACGAATGGAGCCTACGGGTAAAGAGACTTGCGATGGTTAACAGGCCATGTGAAGTGACGGTTCACGGTTAACAGGCCGTAGAACCCGAATCCATTTCGTATGCCAAGTAAGCGCAAAGATCCATGACTCGTGCCGACTCTTAGACGTAGGAGAGGACGGGAAAAGAGGATGCCTTGACGAGGTTACCGATTAGTGATATTTTGAGTTGGTGAACTCATAAACATGTTTCCATATAGTGTGAGATTGTGAACTCGAAGTCTTTCCCTTCCCTTTGACTTGAGTTAGGATTGATAGAACCTTGTAAAGCTGAGAGAATCCATAAGATAGGGAACTCACTGGGATTTAATATCTTACCCCATGTTGTTGATTATATTTCAGGTGCTTCGGGTTCAGAGAAGGGTAAGGATAAATCTGTTTGATTATCCTTACGTATCTTGCTCTTTTGGGTTGGCTTAGCTTCCGTTGTGGAGATTTTATTTTGGGATCATTGTTTGATCTAGTTCTTAGTACTTTGGAACATCTTGTATATATTATGCCATAGTTTTAGCATTTTGTATTTTGGGCATGTAATATATACAATGTGTTAACTAGGAACTTATGGTATTTCACCAAAACTTGGATTCATGTATAATATATATGCTTTGATGTATGTTGTTATATATGGGTGTTACAGTTGGTATCAGAGTAGGTCGTATCCTCGACCTAGCCATGAAATAGTATAAGCAATTCTTTCCTTTTATATGCATTGTGTCACCATTGGTCTTAAGTGTTATATTTATGGCATTGAGCCTGATCAACTTAATCCTATCTGTATGACGTTTATGAACATGGTTGACAGACGCAGAACCCGTGGTAGACCCAGAACTAATCTTCTCGAGACGAACCCGCCAGGCAGCGAGGAGTGTGTCCCATGGCCCCAGTTTTTACAACAAATGCAGCAGCAGCAGAACCAATTCATGCAGCAGATGGTACAATAGATGAATGAGGGTTTTCATCCTCTAGTGGTTATTCCAGATGTTGTAGGTGGGAGTTTTCGGGATTTCATCCGCATGAATCCTCCAGAATTTTATGGCGGATTAGATCCTGTGAAAGCTCATGAATGGGTGGCTGGTATGGAGAGAATCTTTCTGATAGTTCACTCTAGTGAGGAGAACAAAGTGGTGTTTGTTTCTCACTCGTTGAAAGGTCCTGCTATGAGGTGGTGGGAGAGTGCTTCAGCTTTAATGACTATCCAAGATGTACCTAAGGTCCGGGAGCAATTTAAGATTTCCTTTATGGAAAAGTATTTCCCTAGTTCCTTGAGGACCCAAAACGAGTTTGAATTCCAACAGTTGAGGCAAAATACTATGACAGTGGCTGCTTATGCTGAGAAGTTTGAGATCATGGCTGCTTACTCTAGGCATGTTGTGTATGCTCCGGATGAAAAGTGGAAGATTGGCCAATTTCTTTTTGGATTGAAAGCTGAGATTTCTCATAGTGTGTCTCAAAGGGAGTTCACTACCTATGCTGAGTTGCTAAGGCAATGCTATGTGGATGAGAACAGTTTGAAGAGAGTTCAAAAAGAAGAAGAATTGGCTAGAGCGAATCAGAATGATCATGGGAGATCAAGCCAACCATTTAGGCCTAGACAATAAGCTTTCAAAGGAAAACAGGTTCAGAATTCTAGAGCTAGTGCACCTCTTGTGTGCCGTACTTGTGGTAAGAAGCATTTTGGTAGATGTGGCTTCGAAGGAGTGAGTGTTATCAGTGTCAGAAAGTGGGTCATATGGCAAGGGATTGTCCTTAGAATAGGAATCAGACACAAGGAAAGAGTATCGGTCGAGTTTATACATTGGATGCAAAGAAGGCTAAGGGTGATAACTCTTTGATTGCTGGTACGTGTTTCGTTAATGGGCATCCTTGTTTTGTATTATTTGATTGTGGAGCAATAAACTCTTTTGTGTCAATGCAATGTATGGAGCGACTTGGGTTGCAAGCTATTCCGTTGTCTCCACCCATGGTGGTTACTACTGCCATGGATGAGATGGTTGAAACACCTTTAATGTGTGGAAACTGTGTACTATGTGGATGGAAGAGTTTTTCAGATTGATCTTATTTTTTTGCCGCTTAAGAAAGTAGATGTTATTTTGGGGATGGATTTTCTTTCTGCTAATTCGGTATTTATTGGTTGTGAAGAGAAGCAAATCATCATTCTATCCACTGAAGCTATTGTGAAAGATGTGTTAACAACTATTTTAGAAGGTACGGTTGGAATGGTAAATTTCTTGTTTGAGAAGGAAAAATCTGTTCTTTTGGTCCTCAATAAGGAGGAGAGTAGCGACCTGCAAGTTCTACATATCCCTGTAGTCTGTGAGTTTTTCGAAGTTTTCCCCGAGGATGTCACTTCTCTTCTTCCGGAAAGGGAAGTGGAATTCTCTATTTACCTGATACCAGGAACAACTCCAATATCTGTTTCTCCGTATCGGATGACACCGCTCGAGTTAAGAGAATTGAAGGACCAATTGGAAGAGTTAATGGCTAAGCATTTTGTTCGACCTAGTGTTTCGCCCTAGGGAGCTCCAGTGTTGTTAGTAAAGAAGAAGGATGGTGGAATGCGGTTATGTATTAATTACCGGCAGTTGAATAAAGTCACCATTAAGAACAAGTACCCATTACCCTGGATAAACGACCTGTTAGATCAATTGAAAGGATCTGTGTGTTCTCGAAGATTGATTTACGGTCGGGTTATCATCAAATCTGTGTGAAGAGTTTAGATGTACCAAAGACTGTGTTTAGAACCCGTTATGGCCATTATGAATTCTTAGTAATGCCTTTCGGTGTGACGAATGCTCCATCCAACCTTACTTGGACCAATTTGTAGTGATCTTTATTGATGACATTCTTATTTATTCTCGTACTTCTCAAGAGCACGGAGAGCATTTAAGAATCGTTCTATCGATCTTACAAGAGGGACAATTTTTTGCCAAGTTAAGCAAGTGTGAGTTTTGGATGTCGAAGGTTAGTTTTCTTGGTCATGTCATATCTGAAGGAGGCGTGACAGTGGATCCATCGAAAGTTGAAGCGGTAATTAATTGGGAGAGACCGAAGAATGCTTCAGAAGTTAGAAGTTTCTTGGGACTGATAGGTTATTATAGAAGGTTTATCAAAGGTTTTTCTCAATTGGCTTTACCAATGACCAAACTTACTCGAAAGGATTGTTCTTATGAGTGGAATTCGGCTTGTGAATAAAGTTTTATGGGTTTGAAGGAAAGATTGACGACTGCTCCTGTTTTGATCATTCCTGATCCTAGCAAGTCGTATGAGGTATTTTGTGATGCATCAAAGATGGGATTAGGAGGTGTCTTGATGCAGGATGGTCACGTGGTGCCTTATGCTTCTCGACAATTAAAGGTTCACGCGAAGAATTATCCAACTCATGATTTGGAATTGGCGGCGGTTGTTTTTACACTAAAAGTGTGGCGTCATTATTTGTATGGGGTACATTTTGAAATGTTCAGCGACCACAAGAGTTTAAAGTATCTATTTTACCAAAAAGAGTTGAACATGCGTCAAAGAAGATGGATGGAGTATTTAAAGAATTTTGATTTAGAATTAAAGTACTATCCGGGTAAAGCAAATAAAGTAGCGGATGCATTGAGTCGGAAAGTGTTGCATAATGTCGAATTAATGATCTTAGAATATGCCTTATTGGAAAAGTTTAGGGATCTTAATCTTCAATTTATTTGGACTCCTAACGGTGTGATTATGGGAAATTTGAATGTTAATTCTACTCTTAGAGAGGAAATTCAACAAGGGCAAGTGTTGGATGAGAAGTTACAAGAAGTGTTGGTTCAACCGGGTTTCATGCGAGCTACCGATGGAATCATTCTGTTTAACCAAAGGGTTTGTGTTCCAGATGATGCGGTGTTAAAAAGAAGGATTTTGGAGGAAGCTCATAAAGGTGCTTTTACTATACATCATGGTTCGTCGAAGATGTATCAAGACTTAAAGAGGGACTATTGGTGGTCCGGAATGAAAAAAGATATTGCGGTGTATGTGTCGGAGTGTACGGTGTGCCAACAGGTAAAGATTGAGCACCAAAGATCGGGTGGCTTATTACAACCGTTAGAAATTTCAGTATGGAAATGGGATAGTATTTCTATGGACTTTGTAGTTGGCTTACCGCGTACACAAGGTGGTTACGATTCTATTTGGGTGATTGTAGATCGGTTGACAAAATCTGCGCATTTATTAGCCGTAAAAACTACTTACAAGGCAAGTCATCTTGCAAAGTTGTTTATTTCGGAAATTGTGAGGTTACATGGTATTCCCTCTATCATTGTGTCCGATAGAGATCCAAAGTTCACTTCAAGATTTTGGAGAGCTTTTCAACAAGCTATGGAAACAAAGTTGTGTTTGAGTACGTCGAATCATCCTCAAATGGATGGTCAGACAGAACGAACGATACAAATAATGGAAGATATGTTAAGAGCTTGTGTGCTTGGAAGTGGAGGAAATTGGATAGAACTCTTGCCATTGATTGAGTTTTCGTACAATAATAGTTATCATGCAAGTATTGGTATGGCTCCTTACGGAACATTGTATGGAAGGAAATGTAGGATGCCTTTGTGTTGGGCGGAAGTTGGCGAAGATAGAATTTTGGGACCCGAGATTGTCCAAGAGACTACGGAAAAGATTAGAATGATTCGTGATAAAGTTAAACAAGCACAAGATCGTCAGAAGAGTTATGCGAATAACCGTATGAGACCTTTAGATTTTGATAAAGGTGACCATGTGTTTTTGAAGGTTACTTAGAGATTGAGATTGAAAGGACCGTTTAAGTCGCAGAAGTTAAGTCCGAGATACGTGGGGATCGTATCAAATTTTAGAAAGGATTGGTGAAGTAGCCTACAAATTAGCCTTACCGCCTTCTCTATCAGAGATGCATGATGTTTTTCATGTGTCTCAACTTCGAAAGTTTGTTCCAGATCCTCTTCAGCCAATTCTACCAGATACAATAGAGATAGAAGCAGATTTAACATTTAAACCTCAACCAAGCCGTATCACAGGGAGAGAAACTAAAGTACTAAGGAATAAAGAGATTTCTCTTGTGAAAGTTCAGTGGGATGAGATGTATCTGGGTGATGCAACTTGGGAACTAGAATTGGAAATGCGGGATGCTTACCCTCATCTTTTTAGGTAATCTTTAAATTCATGGACGAATTTCTATTTAAGAATGGGAGGATGTAATACCCCCGTATTTTATTTTGCTAAGGATAATATTAGTTTTGATCAACTGAGTTCCGGTGTACTATGAGAAATTAACTGCAAAGTTAATTTGAGCAACCGATGAGCTCAGATCAGATCAAATTAATATTATCTAACTCTGAGGTTTTGTCAATTGGTGCTATAGAGATATTTTAGACATTTAGTAGTGTTACTAACTAATTGATATTTCTCTATATCATTTCTATTCCCTCACTTGTTGCAAATATAGAAACAAAGATAGAAAGAAGTAGAGAGAAGGAAGAGCAAAAGGGAGAAAGAGGAGAAAACCTTGAAGAAGAGGAAAAGCTTGGATTCTTATTCATTCTTCATCAAATCATCTCACAATCTTCATCATCATCCTATCTCGAGGTGGGTTATAGTTAGTACTTAAGTTCTAGAAGTTTTAGAGATGTTAGAGTTTAGGTTAGAAATGGTTGATATTGAATATTTGTGTGGAATCGATTGTTTTCACGGTTCAAATATGGATTAAAATGCATAATATGATCGATACAGGTGTGAATATGTTGTATGATAAGTGATTAATTGATCCTCTGAGTTTCTATGAGTTTTGAGTAAGTTTGAATGGTTTTGAATCATGAGAAAACCAGAATTTTTCTGTTCTGTAACAGAGTAATCGGTTAACGGATTAGGGTAACCGATTACTCTGTGGAAAAAATGAGCTTCTGCGCAAAATTTGAACTGAGTAAACGATTACCCACATTGAGTAATCGATTAACGAAATGTGTCTCTAACTCTCATTTAGCCTCTGTATGAACAGTGAAACGTGAGTAACCGATTACCCATATTGAGTAATCAATTACCACTGTAGGTTGAGGAAAAATATTGAAAAAGATTCATATCTTTTGGATCGTAACTCCGATCGAAGCGTAGTAATAGTCGTTGGAAAGCTATGGAAATATCCTACGTAATGAAAGTGAAAAATATTGATTTTGTTACCCGATTAAATAAATCGGAGGAAGCTCAAGAAATGTGATAAATTATGAATTGAATTATTACATGTATTTTTATTATACTATTGTATTGTGCTATATCTAACTTCTTATTGTTAATTGTAATTGAGTGAATACATGTTTAAAATATGGAATAGGAAGAGTGAGGAAACTTTAACATAAATCTATTGTGGAACCTAGTAGTGTGACTAGGAATTTATAGATAATCTAGATGGCGATGCTCGTGCGTTCGATGCCTAGGTGTGCATCCTCGACGAGTAATGGTCTAGAAGAGAGTAAGACACTAGTATGGAACATGTGTGAACCCTTGTATTTTATGAGAAAAGGCGAATGTGGCCTTGTGATTGTCGAATTCAATCACGATTGTGTGTGAGATCACGTAATCAGAACGGTTTCCCTGAGACTTGCCATTTCATGAGCTTCGGGCTCCTCTGGAATGTACGCATGATTACTTGGTAGGTTTGATTCCTGCATGTAGTACGAATGGAGCCTACGGGTAAAGAGACTTGCGATGGTTAACAGACCATGTGAAGTGACGGTTCACGGTTAACAGGCCGTAGAACCCGAATCCATTTCGTATGCCAAGTAAGCGCAAAGATCCATGACTCGTGCCGAATCTTAGACGTAGGAGAGGACGGGAAAAGAGGATGCCTTGACGAGGTTACCGATTAGTGATATTTTGAGTTGGTGAACTCATAAACATGTTTCCATATAGTGTGAGATTGTGAACTCGAAGTCTTTCCCTTTCCTTTGACTTAAGTTAGGATTGATAGAACCTTGTAAAGCCGAGAGAATCCATAAGATAGGGAACTCACTGGGATTTAATATCTCACCTCATGTTGTTGATTATATTTCAGGTGCTTCAGGTTCAGAGAAGGGTAAGGATAAAGCCGTTTGATTATCCTTACATATCTTGCTCTTTTGGGCTGACTAGGTTCCGTTGTGGAGATTTTATTTTAGGATCATTGTTTGATCTAGTTCTTAGTACTTTGGAACATCTTGTATATATTATGCCATAGTTTTAGCATTTTGTATTTTGGGCATGTAATATATACAATGTGTTAACTAGGAACTTATGGTATTTCAATACCAAAACTTGGATTCATGTATAATATATATGCTTTGATGCATGTTGTTATATATGGGTGTTACATTTGGTATGCCAATCAAAATCTGGTGAGAGCTAGATCTGAGCTCAGTAGGGCACAACTAGAGCTCACTAATAATAGGATGAATGTCCAAATCATAGAAAAGGTCAAGAGGTTAACTGAGGACGTAATTCATTGGAATGAGATGGAGGAACAAATGCTTAAGCAAAGAGAAAAAATTGATTGGCTTAAGTTGGGTGATGGGAATAACTCTTACTCTATGCACCCATTAAAGCCAAGCATAATGCTAAAAGAATGAGGACCCTGAAAAAGGAGGATGGCATTGTGGTAACTAGTCAGAAGGATATTGAGAAAAAGGTGTTGGACTTTTATGGTAATCTGATGGGTAGTGTTGACAATAATTTGCAGCATATTAATGTGAAGGCCATGAGGGATGGGTCACAATTAACCATGGAGAAAAGAGAGATGTTGGTTGCCTAAGTAACAGAAAAGGAAGTTGTTCAAGCTTTGAAGGATATAGGTGATTTGAAGGCTCCAGGAATTGATGGTTTTGGAGCAAGGTTTTTCAAGGCTAGCTGGCCGGTATTTAAAGATGACGTGGTAGCAGCAATTCTTGAGTTTTTTGATAAAGGAAGATTGTACAAAGCATTTGATAGCACTGTTGTAACCATGATACCTAAGAATGAAGAGGCCATACAGGTTAGGGATTATAGGTGTAACACCCATATATAATATAATACATCAAAGCACCCATATCATACATGAATTCACGTTTGGTACTGAAATACCATAAGTCCCTAGTTAACACATTATACATATACATGCCCAAAACGCTACATAAAAAAAACTATGGCATTATATATATACAAGATGTTCCAATACACTAATAACTAGATCAATATCATGATCTCAAAAAGAATCTCACAACGGAAGTCTTGCCATCCCAAAAAGCCAAGATAGTAAGGAAAGTCAAACAACTTTATCCTTACCCTTCGCGGAACCTGTAGTACCTGTAATATAATCAACAACATGGGGTGAGATATTAAATCCCAGTGAGTTCCCTATCTTAAAGGTCCTCTCAGCTTTACAAGGTTCTATCAAACCTAACTCAAGTCAAAAGGGAAGAGAAGTGACCTTGAGTACTCACACACACTATATGGATCTATGTTCATGAGTCTTGTTAACTTACAATATCACTAATCGATAACCTTACCAAGGCATCCCCTTTTCCCGTCCGCTTCTACGTCTAGAAGTCGACTCGAGTCATGGATCCTTGTAGTTACTTGGCATACGAAATGGATTCGAGAACATCGGCCTGTTAACCGTGAACCGTCACTTCTCATGGACTGTTAACCATCGCAAGTCTCTACCTGTAGGTTCCATTCGTACTATAACATTGGGAATCAAACCTGCCAAGTAATTGTGCCTGCATTTCAGAGGAGCTCGAGACTCATGAATGCCTCTCAAGGGCAATGGTTACGATTACGTGATCATACACACAAATATGATTATATTCGACAATCACAAGGCCACATTCGCCTTAAGACCTCTTTTGTCTTTTCTCAAATTAAACACAATTAAACATGATCCATACTAGTGTAATTCTTTCCATACCATTCAATAATAGACGCACGCCTCGGCCTCTCATGCACGAGCGTCGTCGTTATACTATTCAACATTTTTCCTAGCCGTTACTAGGTTCTAATATAGTTTATGGTAATATTCCTCACTCTACCTATTTCGTATTTTAACATGCATATACTCTCAAACATGCTTAATAACAAGAGAATAGGTAAACATAGTCAATTATATAATGGGATCGCACAAATCAACATATCACAAAGTTACCCCATTTCCGATTCCCTCCGATTTATTTAATCGGGCATCAAAACTGATAATTTCCACTTCCATTAGATAGAGTATTCTCATAGCTCTCCATCGGTACCAAGAACGTCCCGATCGGAGTCACGGTTCAAAAGTTATGGGAGAAACAAATTGGAAAGATCTGTCATGTTCGGTAGGTGAATCCCCAGCGAACGTTCGCTTTTGCCTTAGCCGTGCGAACCACCTGGCGAATTGAAACAGAGCTGAAAAGACACAAAGTTCGCTTTGCGAACACCCAGGCGAACATTCGCCTTGCCCTTCGCTTTGCGAACCTCTGGGCGAACCAATTCAGAAGCAAAATGGCACAAAGTTCGCTTTGCGAACTACTGGCGAACCTTCGCCTTGCCCTTCGCTGTGGTTCACTTTGCGAACCTACGAAAACCCAGAATTCCAGCAACGTGACAGCAGGTCCTTTGGGTCATAAATCCCATTCCAAACATAACCAAACACACAAACAAGCATTGACAGAGGATCACACATAAATATCAATCATACTACACAGTTTATATCGCATTTCATCTGTTAGATTCTTAGATTAGTAAGATTTCTCATTTTTTCACAATATCTAACCTAGCTCTAGAACTCAAGAAATTCTACAACTATAGTCTCTACCTAGAACCCACCTTAGAATTGGATGATGATGAAGAAGATGAGATGAATTGATGAAGAGTAGATGATGATTCCAAGCTTCTTCTTCACTTCTAGGTTTTCTTTTTTTTCTCTTCTCTTTTCTCCTCCTTCTCTCTACTTCTTCTTTCTTTCTTTCTATTTTCTATCTTTTCCAAATGAAGAGAAAAGGAAAATGAAGTGATACATAGAGAAACTCAATTAGATAGTAACACTACTAAATGTCCAAAAAGTCTCTATAACGCCAAAAGTCAAAACCTCAGAGTCAGATAATATTAATTTGATCTGCTCTGAGCTCATCAGCTTACTCTAATTTATATTATCCAATAAATTATCAAAGTAAATCGGAACCCAGTTGATCATACGAATATTATATAGAGTAAAATAATTTACGGGGTATTACATCCTCCCCCCCTTAAATAGTAATTCGCCCACGAATTTAAAAAAAATTACCTGAAAAGATGAGGATAAACTTCTCGCATCTCTGATTCAAGTTCCCAAGTTGCATCACCCGGATGCGTCTCATCCCACTGAACCTTAACAAGAGGAATCTCTTTATTCCTTAACACCTTAGTTTCTCTTCCTGTGATACGACTCGGTCGAGGCTCAAACGTTAAATTTGCTCCTATCTCAATCGTATCTGGTAGAATTGGCTGAAGAGGATCTGGAACAAACCTTCGAAGCTAAGATACATGAAAAACATCGTGCATCTCTGACAGAGAAGGCAGTAAGGCTAATCTGTAAGCTACTTCACCAATTCTTTCTAAAATTTGATACGGTCCCACTTATCTCGGACTTAACTTCCGCGACTTAAACGATCCTTTCAACCTCAATCTCGGAGTAACTTTCAAAAACACATGATCACCCTCATCAAACTCTTCTACGGTTATTCGCATAACTTTTCTGACGATCTTGTGCTTGTTTAACTTTATCATGGATCATCCTAATCTTTTCCGTAGTATCTTGGATAATCTCGGGTCCCAAAATTCTATCTTCACCAACTTCCGCCCAACACAATGGCGTCCTACACTTCCTTCCATACAATGCCTCATAAGGAGCCATACTAATACTTGCATGATAACTGTTGTTATAAGAGAACTCAATCAACGGTAAAAGTTCTATCCAATTTCCTCCACTTTCAAGTACACAAGCCCTTAACATAACTTCCATTATTTGTATTGTTCGTTCCGCCTGACCATCCGTTTGCGGATGATTCGACGTGCTCAAACACAACTTCGTTCCTATAGCTTATTGAAAAGCTCTCCAAAACCTTGAAGTAAACTTTGGATCTCTATCGGACACAATACTAGAGGGAATACCATGTAACCTCACAATTTCTGAAATGAACAACTTTGCGAGATGACTCGCCTTGTAAGTAGTCTTTACGGCTAAGAAATGCGCAGATTTTGTCAACCGATCTACAATCACCCAAATAGAATCGTAACCACCTTGTGCACGGGGTAATCCAACTGCAAAGTCCATAGAAATACTATCCCACTTCCATACCAAAATTTCTAACGGTTGCAATAAGCCACCCGGTATTTGGTGTTCAATCTTCACTTGTTGGCATACCGCATATTCCGATACATACACCGCAATATCCTTTTTCATACCGGACCACCAATAGTCCCTTTTTAAATCTTGATACATCTTCAAAGAACCAGGATGTATAGTAAAAGCACCCTTATGTGCTTCCTCTAAAATCCTTCTTTTCAACACCGTATCATCCGGAACACAAACTCTTTGGTTAAACAAAATAATTTCGTCGGTAGCCCGCACGAAACCCAGTTGAACTAACACTTCTTGTAACTTCTCATCCAACCCTTGTCCTTGTTGGATTTCCTCCCTAAGAGTAGAATTGATATTCAAATTCCCCATAATTACACAATTAGAAGTCCAAACAAATTGGAGATTGAGATCTCGAAACTTTTCCAATAAGGTATACTCTAACATCATCAACTCAGCATTATGTAACACTTTCCTGCTTAATGCATCCGCCACTTTATTCGCTTTACCCGGATGGTACTTTAGTTCCAAATCATAATCTTTCAAATACTCCATCCATCTCCTTTGACGCATGTTCAACTCTTTCTGGTAAAAAAGATACTTTAAGCTCTTGTGGTCGCTGAACATCTCAAAATGTACCCCATACAAATAATGACGCCACACTTTCAGTGTAAACACAACTGCCGCCAATTCCAAATCATGTGTTGGGTAATTCTCTTCATGAACTTTTAACTGTCGAGAAGCATAAGCCACCACATGACCATCTTGCATTAACACACCTCCTAATCCCATCTTCGATGCATCACAAAATACCTCGTACGACTTGCTAGGATAAGGAATGATCAAAACAGGAGTGGTCATCAATCTTTCCTTCAAACTCATAAAACTTCTTTCACAAGCCGAATCCCACTCATACGGACAATCCTTTCGAGTAAGTTTTGTCATTGGTAAAGCCAATTAAGAAAAGCCTTTGATAAACCTTCTGTAATAACCTGCCAATCCTAAGAAACTTCTAACTTCAGAAACATTCTCTGGTCTCTCCCAATTAATCACTGCTTCAACTTTTGATGGATCTACCGCTACACCTCCCTGAGATATGACATGACCAAGAAAATTAACCTCCGACATCCAAAACTCACACTTGCTTAGCTTAGCAAAAAGTTGTCTCTCTTGTAAGATGGATAAAACGATTCTTAGGTGTTCTCCGTGCTCTTGCAAATCACGAGAATAAATAAGAATGTCATCAATAAAGATCACCACAAATTGGTCCAAGTAAGGTTGAAATATCCGATTCATATAATCGATAAAAACCGTCGGGGCATTCGTCACACCGAAAGGCATTACTAAGAATTCATAATGACCATAACGGGTTCTAAACGCGGTCTTTGATACATCTGAACTCTTCACACGGATCTAATGATAACCCGACCGTAAATCAATCTTCGAGAACACACAGGCTCATTTCAATTGATCTAACAGACCGTCTATCCTTGGTAATGGGTATTTGTTCTTGATGGTGACTTTATTCAACTGACGGTAATCAATACACAACCCTATTCCACCATCCTTCTTCTTTACCAACAAAACTGGAGCTCCCCAGGGCGAAACACTTGGTCGAACAAAATACTTAGCCATCAACTCTTCCAATTGATCCTTTAATTCTCTTAACTCAAGTGGTGCCATTCGATACGGAGAAACGGATATTGGAGTCGTTCCCGGTATCAGGTCAATAGAGAATTCCACTTCCCTCTCCAGAGGAAAAGAAGTGATATCCTTGGGGAAAACTTCGGGAAACTCACAGACTACCGGAATACTCAAAACTTGAAGGTTGTTACTCTCCTCCCTAGTGAGAACCAAAAGAACAGATTTTTCCTTATCAAACAAGAAATTTATCATTCCAACCGTATTCCAAAATAGTAGTTAACACATCCTTCGGAGTAGCCTCAACGGACAGAATGATGATTAGCTTTTCCTCACAACCGATAAATACCGAATTAGCAGAAAGCCAATCCATTCCCAAAACAACATTCACTTTCTTAAGCGGAAAACAAATAAGATCAATCTGAAAAACTCTTCCATCCATGGATAAAACACAATTCTCACACATTAAAGGTGTTTCAACTATCTCATCCATGGCAGTAGTAACCACCATGGGTGGAGACAACGGAACAGCTTGCAACCTAAGTCGCTTCACACATTGCATCGATACAAAAGAGTGTGTGGCTCCACAATCAAATAATACAAAGCAAGGATTCCCATTAACAAAACACGTACCAGCAATCAAAGTGTTGTCACCCTTTTCTTTCTTCGCACCAAAGTATAAACTCGGCCGCTACTCCTCCCTTGTAGTGGATTCTTATTCTGAGGACAATCCATCGCCATATGACCCACCTTATTACACTGATAACACCTTATTCATTCGAAACTGCATCTACCCAAATGCATTTTACCACAAGAACGACACACAGGAGGTGCACTATTCCTAGAACTTTGAACTTGCTTCCCTTTGAAAGTTTGTTGTCTCGGTCTAAATTATTGATTTGATCTCCCTCGATCACTTTGATTCAACCTACTCAATTCTCCTTCCGCTTGCACCTTCTCCAAGCTGTGTTCTGCCATGTAACACTGCCTTAGCAATTCGGCATAACTCGTGTGAACTCCCTCTGAGACACACTATGCGAAATTTCAGCCCTCAAACCAAAAAAAAACTGATCAACCTTCTAACTCTCGTCCGGAGCATATGTAGCCTGCCTAGAATAAGCAGCCATAACCTCAAACCTCTCAGCATATGCGGCTACAATCAAAGTACCCTGTCTCAACTGTTGAAATTCAAATTCCTTCTAGGTCCTTAAGGAACTTGGGAAATACTTCTCCATAAAATTAATATTGAACTGTTCCCATACCTTAGGTACCTCTTGAATAGTCAACAAGGCTGAGGCACTCTCCCACCACCTCATGGCAGGACCCTTCAACAAATGAGAAGCGAAAATCACCTTGTTTTCCTCACTACACTGGACTATTAAGAAAATTCTCTCCATGTCGGCTATCCATTCGTGAGCCTTTATAGGATCTAACCCTCCCTGAAATTCCGGAGGATTCATACGGATGAAATCCCTAAAGCTTCCCCTGCAGCTTCTGGAACAACCACTGGAGGGTGCAGACCCCCAGTCATTTATTGTACCATTTGTTGCATAAACGGATTCTATTGTTGTTGCATCTGCTGCAGAAACTGAGGCCATGGGACCTGCTCCTCGCCGCTTGGCGGATTTGTCCTTGCCGGAGTGGTTCTAGGTCTACCACAATTGTTTCTGCGCCCGTCGGCCATGTTCCTAAATGTCATACAGATAGGATTAAGTTGATCAGGCTCAATACCATGAATATAACACTTAAGAGCAATGGCGACACAACGCATATGAAACAGAAAGAAATACTTATACTATTTCATGGCTAGGTCGAGGATACGACCTGCTCTGATACCAACTGTAACACCCATATATAATATAATACATCATAGCACCTATATCATACATGAATTCACGTTTGGTACTGAAATACCATAAGTCCCTAGTTAACACATTATACATATACATGCCCAAAACGCTACATCAAAAAAACTATGGCATTATATATATACAAGATGTTCCAATACACTAAGAACTAGATCAATATCATTATCTCAAAAAGTATCTCCATAACGGAAGTCTTGCCATCCCCAAAAGCCAAGATAGTAAGGAAAGTCAAACAACTTTATCCTTACCCTTCGCGGAACCTGTAATACCTGTAATATAATCAACAACATGGGGTGAGATATTAAATCCCAGTGAGTTCCCTATCTTAAAGGTCCTCTCGGCTTTACAAGGTTCTATCAAACCTAACTCAAGTCAAAAGGGAAGGGAAGTGACCTTGAGTACTCACACACACTATATGGATCCATGTTCATGAGTCTTGTTAACTCACAATATCACTAATCGATAACCTTACCAAGGCATCCCCTTTTCCCAACTGCTTCTACGTCTAGAAGTCGACCTGAGTCATGGATCATTGTAGTTACTTGGCATACGAAATGGATTCGGGAACATCGGCCTGTTAACCGTGAACCGTCACTTCTCATGGCCTGTTAACCATCGCAAGTCTCTACCCGTAGGTTCCATTCGTACTATAACATTGGGAATCAAACCTTCCCAGTAATTGTGCCTGCATTTCAGAGGAGCTCGAGACTCATGAATGCGTCTCAAGGGCAATGGTTATGATTACGTGATCATACACACAAATATAATTGTATTCGACAATCACAAGGCCACATTCGCCTTAAGACCTCTTTTGTCTTTTCTCAATTTAAACACAATTAAACATGATCTATACTAGTGTAATTCTTTCTATACCATTCAGTAATAGACGCACGCCTCGGCCTCTCATGCACTAGCGCCGTTGTTATTCTATTCAACATTTTTCCTAGCCGTTACTAGGTTCCAATATAGTTTATGGTAATATTCCTCACTCTACCTATTTCGTATTTTAACATGCATATACTCTCAAACATGCTTAACAACAAGAGAATAGGTAAACATAGTCAATTATATAATGGGATCACACAATTCAACATATCACAAAGTTACCCCATTTCCGGTTCCCACCGATTTATTTAATCGGGCATTAAAACTGATAATTTCCACTTCTATTAGATAGAGTATTCTCACAGCTCTCCATCGGTACCAAGAACGCCCCGATCGGAGTCACGGTTCAAAAGATATGGGAGAAACAAATTGGAAAGATCTGTCATGTTCGCTAGGTGAATCCCCGGCGAACGTTCGCTTTTGCCTTCATAGTGCGAACCCTCTGGCGAACTGAAACAGAGCTGAAAAGATACAAAGTTCGCTTTGCGAACATTTGCCTTGCTCTTTCGCTTTACGAATCTCTGGGCGAACCAAGTCAGAAGCAAAATGGCACAAAGTTTGCTTTGCGAACTGCTGGCAAACCTTCGCCTTGCCCTTCGCTGTGGTTTGCTTTGCGAACCTGCGAAAACCCAGAATTCCAGCAACATGACAGTAGGTCCTTTGGGTCATAAATCCCATTCCAAACATAACCAAACACACAAACAAGCATTGACAGATGATCACACATAGATATCAATCATACTACACAGTTTATATCGCATTTCATCCGTTAGATTCTTAGATTAGCAAGATTTATCATTTTTTCACAATATCTAACCTAGCTCTAGAACTCAAGAAATTCTACAACTATAGTCTCTACCTAGAACCCACCTTAGAATTGGATGATGATGAAGAAGATGATATGAATTGATGAAGATTAGATGATGATTCCAAGCTTCTTCTTGACTTCTAGTTTTTCTTCTTTTTCTCTTCTCTTTTCTCCTCCTTCTCTCTACTTCTTCTTTTTTTCTTTCTATTTTCTATCATTTCCAAATGAAGAGAAAAGGAAAATGAAGTGATACATAGAGAAACTCAATTAGATAGTAACACTACTAAATATCCGAAAAGTCTCTATAACGCCAAAAGTTAAAACCTCAGAGTCAGATAATATTAATTTGATCTGCTCTGAGCTCATCAGCTTACTCTAATTTATTTTATCCAATAAATTATCAAAGTAAACCGGAACCCAGTTGATCATACGAATATTATCTAGAGTAAAATAATTTATGGGGTATTACAATAGGCCTATAGTAGGGTGTACGACATTTTACAAAATTATATCCAAGATAATTACTGCCAGGTTGGGGAAGGTTCTGAAGAGTGTCATTAGTAACTATCAGACTGCTTTTGTACCTGGTCAGCAGATCTATAATCACATTCTGTTGGATACTGAGTTAATCAAAGGTTATTCCAGGAAAAATGGGACCCCTAGATGTATGTTGTAGGTGGACCTACAGAAATCCTATGACATGGTGACTGGAAGTCCATGGAGAGAATTTTGCATGAGATAGGGATTCCTAGAAAGTTTGCTAACTGGATCATGATTGTTGTCACCACAGTGTCTTATAGATTTAATATTAATGGTCAATACTCTGATTTTTTGCAGGCTAGAAGAGGTATTGGGCAAGGGGACCCCATGTCTCCTTTGTTGTTTGTCATCATAATGGAATACCTGAATAGAACTATGCTTAAAATGCAGAAGAATCATGACTTCAACCACCACTCCAAATGTGAGAAGTTGGCTATCACAAATCTGATTTTTGTTGATGATGTTCTGTTGTTCTCTAGGGGTGACCTGAAATCAGTGGAGTTAATGTTGGTTGCATTTACAAGGTTCTCTTCCTCAACAGGTCTTATAGCTATTCCTAATAAGTGTAAGATCTACTTTGGTGGGGTGGATGTAAACATTAGAAATGAGTTGAAGCAATTGACATCTTTTATGGAGGGCCAACTTTCATTTAGATATCTTGGTGTGCCTCTATCTTGCAAGAAGTTAACCATCCAACACTATATGCCTCTCATTGATAGGATAATGGCTAGAACCAGGCATTGGAGCACAAAGCTATTGAGCTATATTGGAAGAATGCAGTTGGTTAGGAGTATTTCATTTGCTATGGCCAATTACTGGATGCAATATTTTCCATTTCCGAAATATGTGATTAAAATAATTGATTTTGTGTGCAGAGCCTTTATCTGGACAGGTGGGATGAAGCTTAGCAAAAAAAGTCCTATGGCTTGGCGTAAAGTCTGCAGTCCTAAGAGGCAAGGTGGTATGAACCTCATTGCTTTGGATGTGTGGAACAAGGTGACTACCTTGAAGCTGCTGTGGAATATTTGTAGGAAGTCTAATAATCTTTGAGTTAAGTGGGTGCATACCTACTATTTCAAAGGTAAAGATGTGATGGAAGCTAATATGACCAACAACAGCTCTTGGATTATGAAGAATATTATGAAGCAAAGGGACAATATTGGTACTGGCCAGCAGGTGTGGTTGCAGATGATGCAGAACTCCAAATTTTGCATGAAAGAGATGTATATGTGCCTGATTGATGGCATCACTAGGGTTACCTGGAGAAACCTGTTTCTGTATAACAGTGCTAGACCTAGAGCATTAATGATTCTATGGTTGGTATGCCATGGAAAACTTGTTACAAAATATAGATTGATAAGGTTTGGTATGCTAGAAGAGAGTAACTGTTGTTTTTGTTTGCAGGAAGAAGAAACAATAAGTCACATCTTCTTTGACTGCAAATAATTGAGTCCTATTTGGAGGGACATCCTGAAATGGATGGATATTGATAAAAAGCCTGGTGATTGGAGCAACGAATTGGAGTGGATTGAGCATAACACAAGAGGCAAAGGATGGAAAGCTGCTTTGCTGAAGCTAGTTGTTGCTGAAGCCATTTATGGAGTATGGCAACTTAGAAATGAAAAGATATTCAATAGAAATGTAAATAATAAGAATAGAGTGGAAAAAATTATAGAAACAATTGTTTATCTGGGCTGGTATAGTAGTAAGCTTAAGGTTCATGTAGCCAAGTTGTTATGTTAATAGTGTTGAGCCGTGTGAGCTAACACTTGAACTTGTTGTAATTTGGGTTTGTGTTAATAGTATCAAAGTTTCTTTGTTCAAAAAAATAAAATAAAAAAAATAACAATATACTTTCTTAATAACAATAACTATAATAATAATAATCAAGGTTAGATTTTATTTATTAATATTGATAATCATTATAATTTAAAAATAATTTATTTATAGTTGTATATTTTTTTTTGGTCGAATTTGTTATGCAATAGTTAGCAACATTTTACTAATACCGTGTATTTTATGAAAATAATAAAAAATATATATTTTATAATAATTTAAAATTTAAAATAACCTATAAAAATAGTAATGAAACAAATTTTACGCTTTAAACATTTTAAAAGGTCTAAGTTTGCATTTAACTAAGAACTTTTCTTAGTATTATTAGGGCATCTTTATCCTGACTTCTTCTTTTTAACAAAAGAACTCTTTTTCTTCTCAAGAGAAAACTCGAAAATATATTTGATTAATTTAATTCAAAATATATTTTAAAAAATAAATTATAAAAATAATATTAATACATGATTTCTTAGTACTATAGCTTAATATCTTGTCTTTTAATGTTGAGTCTTCTATTATTGAGAAGAAAAACGATGTATTATATTGTTGAGAACAAGAACAATATCGTTGCAAATTCTCTTGAGAAAAGGAAGAATGTCATATTGAGAAAAGGAAGAATGTTTTCGAGTTTTCTCTTGAGAAGAAAAAGACTTATTTTGTTAAAAAGAAGAAGTCATGATAACGAAGCCTTATGAATATTTTTCTTTTTTTTTTGTTTTTAATCATACCTATTAATATTTTTGTATAACTAAAAAATATATATTTTATCTTTAAACTAAGGTATAAATAAAAAATTTGAATATTTTTTATAATAATAATAATAATAAATAATAATAATAATAATGATAATAATAATAATAATAATAATATACTTTCCTAATAACAATAACTATAATAATAATAATCAATTTTAGATTTTATTTATTAATATTAAAATAATTTTAATGTTAAAATAATTTATTTATATTGGTATAATTTTTTGTTGAATTTGTTATGCAAAAGTTAGCAACATTTTACTAATACCGTGTATCTTATGAAAAATAATAATATATATATTTTTATAATAATTAAAAATTGAAAATAACCTATAAAATTAGTAATGAAACAAACTTTACGCTTCAAACATTTTAAAGAGTCTAAGTTCACATTTAACTAAGAACTTTTCTTAGTATTATGAGGGCTTCTTTATCATGACTTCTTTTTTTTAACAGAAGAAGTCTTTTTCTTCTCAAGAGAAAACTCGAAAATATATTTGATTAATTTAATTCAAAATACATTTTAAAAAATAAATTATAAAAATAATAATAATACATGATTTCTTAGTACTATAACTTAATATCTTGTCTTTTAGTGTTGAGTCTTCTATTGTTGAGAAGAAAAACGATGTATTATATTGTTGAGAATAAGAACAATGTCGTTGCAAATTCTCTTGAGAAAAGTAAGAATGTTATCTTGAGAAAAGGGAGAATGTTTTCGTGTTTTCTCTTGAGACGAAAAAGACTTATTTATTTAAAAAGAAGAAGTCCTGATAAAGAAGCCCAATGAATATTTTTCTATTTTTTTTGTTTTTAATCATGCCTATTAATATTTTTGTATGACTAAAAAAATATATATTTTATCTTTCAATTTAAATATAAATAAAAATGTTGAACATTTTTTATAATAATACTAATAATGATGATGATGATGATAATAATAATAATAATAATAATAATAATAATAATAATATACTTTCTTAATAACAATAACTATAATAATAGTAATCAAGGTTAGATTTTATTTATTAATATTGATAATCATTAAAATTTAATAATAATTTATTTATAGTTGTACAATTTTTTTGTCGAATTTGTTATGAAAAAGTTATCAACATTTTACTAATATCGTGTATTTTATGAAAAATAATTATATATATATTTTTATAATAATTAAAAATTCAAAATAACCTATAAAAATAGTAATGAAACAAACTTTACGCCTTGAACATTTTAAAGGGTCTAAGTTCGCATTTAACTAAGAATTTTTCTTAGTATTATTAGGGCTTCTTTATCATGACTTCTTCTTTTTAACAAAAAAGATTTTCTCTTCTCAAGAGAAAACTCGAAAATATATTTGATTAATTTAATTCAAAATACATTTAAAAAAAAATTATAAAAATAATATTAATACATGATTTCTTAGAACTATAACTTAATATCTTGTCTTTTAATGTTGAGTCTTTTATTGTTGAGAAGAAAAACAATTTATTATATTGTTGAGAACAAGATTAATGTCATTGCAATTTCTCTTGAGAAAATGAAGAATGTTATCTTGAGAAAAAGAAGAATGTTTTCGAGTTTTCTCTTAAGAAGAAAAAAAATTCTTTTGTTAAAAAGAAGAAGTCATGTTAAAAAAGCCTTATAAATATTTTTCTATTTTTTGTTTGTTTTTAATCATGCCTATTAATATTTTGGTATGACTAAAACATATATATATATTTTATCTTTAAATTTAAGTTTAATTAAAATTTTTGAATATTCTTTATAATAATAATAAGAAATAATAATAATAATAATAATAATAATAATAATAATAATAATAATAAAAATAATAATAATAATAACAAGAATATACTTACTTAATAACAATAACTATGATAATAATAATAATCAAGGTTAGATTTTATTTATTAATATTGAAAATAATTTTAATTTAAAATAATTTATTTATATTGGTATAATTTTTTTTTGTTGAATTTGTTATGCAAAGTTAGCAACATTTTAATAATATCGTGTATCTTATAAAAAATAATAATATACATATTTTTATAATAATTAAAAAGTGAAAATAACCTTTAAAATTAGTAATGGAACACACTTTACGCTTTAAACATTTTAAAGAGTCTAAGTTCACATTTAACTAAGAACTTTTCTTAGTATTATGAAGGCTTCTTTATCATAACTTCTTCTTTTTAACAGAAGAAGTCTTTTTCTTCTCAAGAGAAAACTCGAAAATATATTTGATTAATTTAATTCAAAATACATTTCAAAAAAATAAATTATAAAAATAATTTTAATACATGATTTCTTTGTACTATTGTAATACCCCGTATTTTTAATTACTCTGGATAATATTAGTTGTAATCTACTGAGTTCTAGTGTACTCTGAGAAATTATCTGCAAAGATAATTAGAGTAACGATTGAGCTCAGAGCAAATCTAATTAATATTATCTGTCTCTGATATATTTTAATATTTGGAACTTTAGAGACTTTTTGGGCAATTAGTAGTATTACAATTGATGATGTCTTACTATATCATTTCTTTTCCACTCCTTTTCCACATAAGAGCAAAAGAAAGAAAAAGATAGAAAGAAGTTGGAAAGAAAGAAGGAGAAAGAAAGGAAAAAGGGAAGAAAAACCTAGAAGAGAGAAAGATCAAGAACATCATCTATTCTTTATCAAATCATCTTCCAATCTTCATCATCATCATCTATTCAAGGTGGGTTCTAGATAGATACCTTAGTGGTAGAAATTCATGAGTTTTAGAGTTAGGTTTGAATTGTGAGAAAATGAATAATTGTGCTAAAATCATGAATCTAACGGATGAAATGCAATATAAATGATTGTTGTTATGATTATATTGTGTTTTGATTGTTTTGTTAAGGGTTGGATGTGTTTTGGATGGAAAAACCATGGATTTGGATGAAGAACAGCGCTGTTGGGAAGTTGGGTTTTCCAGGCTTCGCCTAGCGAACCTGGGGCGAGTCCCAGCGAACAAACTTTTGAGGGTTCGCCTAGCTAACCCGGCAGTGAAGGTTAGCGAAGGTTCGCCAACGACGTTCGCCTAGCGAACTTTGTGCCTTTTCAGTGCTGTTTGGTCCTGCCTTGCTTCGCCAGAGTGTTCGCGAAGCGAAGGGCGAGGCGAATGTTCGCCAGGAAGTTCGAGAAGTGAACTTTAGGTCTGTTTTTGCTCTGTTTGTTCATTTGCCGGGAGCTTCGCCTAGCGAAGGCTGGAGCAAATGCTCGTTGGGAAGTTCGCCTAGCGAACATGGCAGATTCTCCCATTTTGTTTCCTGCATAACTTTTTAACCGTGACTCCGATCGGGGCGTTCTTGGTACCGATGGAGAGCTTTGAGAATGCTCTATCTCGTGGAAGTGGAAATTATTGGTTTTAGTGCCCGATTAAATAATCGGAGGAAAAACCAAGAGTGGTACCATTATGTTGAATTATCATATGTGTTTCTATTGTGCCAATGTGTTATGTTGTGCTTACCCTACTGTTGTTTATCATAATTGTGAGTGAATCTGCATGCTAAAGTGAAATTAAATAGGTAGAGTGAGGGTGATTGCCATAGAACAATATTGAACCTAGTACGGCTAGGCATGGTTGAATAACATGGCGACGACGCTCGTGAAAGAGAGTCTGAGGCGTGCGTCTATTACCGAATGGTATGGAAATAATTACACTAGTATGGATCATGTTTAATTGTGTTTTAATTTATAAGACCAGAGAGGTCTTAAGGCTAATATGGTCGGGTGATTGTCGAATACAGTCACATTTGTATGTATGATCACGTAATCGTAACCATCGCCCTTGAGAGGCATTCATGAGTCTCGAGCTCCTCTGAGTGCAGGCATTACTACTTGGCAGGTTTGATTCCCAATGTTATAGTATGATGGAACCTACGGGTAGAGACTTGTGATGGCATGAGAGGCCATGAGAAGTGACGAATTAAGATGATAATGCGTCCCTTAATTCCGAATCCATTCGTATGCCAAGTAACTACAAGGATCCATGACTCGGGTCGACTTCTAGACGTAGAAGCGGACGGGAAAAGAGGATGCCTTGGTAAGGTTATCGATTAGTGGTATTGCAAGTTAGCGGAACTCACGAACATGTTTCCATATAGTGTGTGTGTACTCAAAGTCATCCCCCTTCCTTTTGACTTGAGTTAGGAATTATTAGAACCTTGTAGAGCCGAGAGGACTATAAGATAGAGAACTCACTGAGATTTGATGTATCTCACCCCACGTTGTTGTTTACATCACAGGTACTACAGGTTCGGCGAAGGGTAAGGACAAAGTGGTTTGACTTTTCCTTACGGATCGTAGCTTTTGAGAGGCATGGCTTCCGCTATGGCGTTTTATTTTGAGATCATTGTATTGATCTAGTTCTTAGTGCATTTTGGGACATCTTGTATATGTTATGCCGTAGACTTTAGGACTTTGTATTTAGGGCATTTAATGTATATAATGTGTTAACTAGGAACTTATGGTATTTCAGTACCAAATACTTGGATTCATGTATAATATATATGCTTTGATGTATGTGTGTGATGTATGGGTGTTACAGTTGGTATCAGAGCAGGTCTATCCTCGACCTAGCCATGAAATAGTATAAGTATTTCTTTTCGTTTCATATGCGTTGTGTCGCCATTGGTCTTACGTGTTATATTTATGGTATTGAGCCTAATCAACTTAATCCTATCTGTATGACATTTAGGAACATGGCCGACAGGCGCAGAAACAACCGTGGTAGACTGAGAACTACTCCAGCAGGGACAAATCCGCCAGAGGACGAAGGGAATGCCCCTTTGTATCAATTCATGCAGCAGATGCAGCAACAACAGAATCAGTTTGTGCAACAAATGGTACAGCAAATGGCTGGTGGCGTGCATCCTCCAGTGGTTGTTCCCGAAGCTGCAGGGGGAACCTTTAGGGATTTCATTCGTATGAATCCTCCGGAGTTTCAGGGAGGGTTAGACCCAGTAAAGGCTCATGAATGGATATCCGGTATAGGGCTAATTTTCTTGATAGTTCAGTGCAGTGAGGAAAATAAGGTTGTTTTCGCTTCTCACTTGTTGAAGGGTCCTGCCATGAGGTGGTGGGAGAGTGCTTCGGCCTTAATGACAATTCAAGAGGTACCGAAAGTATGGGAGCAGTTTAAGATAAATTTTATGGAGACGTATTTTCCAAGTTCCTTAAGGTCTCAGAAGGAATTCGAGTTTCAACGGTTGAGACAAGGCAACTTGACTGTGGCTTCTTATGCAGAAAAGTTTGAGGTTATGGCTGCTTATTCTAGGCAGGCTATGTATGCTCCGGATGAGAGGTGGAAGATAGATCAGTTTCTTTTTGGTTTGAGGGCTGAAATTTCGCATAGCGTGTCGCAAAGGGAATTCACTAATTATGCTGAATTGTTATGACAGTGTTATGTGGCGGAGCATAGCTTAAAGAAAGTGCAAGCAGAAGGAGAGTTGAGTCGGGTGAATCAAAGTGATCGTGGAAGATCGAATCAACAATTTAGACCAAGGCAACCAACTTTTAAGGGAAAACAGGTTCAGAATTCCAGGACTGGTGCACCTCCTGTGTGTCATTTTTGTGGAAAGAGGCATGGTGGTAGATGTCATTTCGAAGGAGTGGAGTGTCATAGGTGTCATAGAAGGGGTCATTTGGTGAGGGATTGTCCTCAAAATAGGAATAAAATGCAAGAGAAGAATACCGGGCGAGTGTATACCTTGGATGCAAGGAAGACAAAGGGTGACAATTCCTTGATTGCTGGTATGTGTTTTGTAAATGGAAATCCTTGCTTTGTTTTATTTGATTGTGGAGCTACACACTCTTTTGTATCGATGCAATGTGTAAAGCGGCTTGGGTTGCAAGCGGTTCCATTGTCTCCACCCATGGTGGTCACTACCGCCATGGATGACATGGTCGAAACACCTTTAATGTGTGAAAATTGTGTTTTATCTGTGGATGGAAGAGTTTTCCAGATTGATTTGATTTGCTTACCGCTTAAGAAAGTGGATGTTGTTCTGGGAATGGATTGGCTTTCAGCTAATTCAGTATTTATCGGGTGTGAAGAAAAACTAATCATTATTCCCTCTACCGAGGCCACTCTGAAGGATGTGTTAACTACTATTTTGGAAGGTACGGTTGGAATGATTAATTTCTTGTTTGAAAAGGAGAAGTCCGTTCTTTTGGTTCTTATTGAGGAGGAGAGTAGCAACCTTTAAGTTTTGAGTATTCCTGTAGTTTGTGAGTTTCCTGAAGTTTTCCCAGAGGATATCACTTCTCTTCCTCTGGAGAGGGAAGTGGAATTCTCTATTGACCTGATACCGGGAACGACTCCAATATCCGTTTCTCCGTATCGGATGGCACCACTTGAATTAAGAGAATTAAAGGGTCAATTAGAAGAATTAATGGCTAAGCATTTTGTTCGACCCAGTGTTTCGCCCTGGGGAGCTCCAGTGTTATTGGTAAAGAAGAAGGATGGTGGAATGCAGTTGTGTATTGATTACCGTCAGTTGAATAAGGTCACCATCAAGAATAAATACCCATTACCAAGGATAGACGATCTGTTAGATCAATTGAAAGGAGCCTGTATGTTCTCGAAGATTGATTTACGGTCGGGTTATCATCAGATTCGTGTGAAGAGTTCAGATGTACCAAAGACTGCGTTTAGAACCCGTTATGGTCATTATGAATTTTTGGTGATGCCTTTCGGTGTGACGAATGCTCCAGCAGTTTTCATGGATTATATGAATCGGATATTTCAACCTTATTTGGACCAATTTGTGGTGATTTTCATTGATGACATTCTTATCTATTCTCGTGATCCTCAAGAGCACGGAGAACACCTAAGAATCATTTTATCTATCTTACAAGAGAGACAACTTTTTGCCAAGCTAAGTAAGTGTGAGTTTTGGATGTCGGAGGTTAATTTTCTTGGACATGTCATATCTCAGGGAGGTGTAGCGGTTGATCCATCAAAATTTGAGGCAGTGATTAATTGGGAGAGACCGAAGAATGTGTCTGAAGTTAGAAGCTTCTTGGGATTAGCAGGTTATTATTTATTAAAGGCTTTTCTCAACTGGCTTTACCGTATGAATGGGATTCGGCTTGTGAGCAAAGTTTTATGGGCTTGAAGGAGAGATTGACGACCGCTCCTGTTTTGGTTATTCCTGATCATAACAAGTCATATGAGGTATTTTGTGATGCATCGAAGAAGGGATTAGGAGGCGTGTTAATGCAAGATGGACATGTGGTGGCTTATGCTTCTCGACAGTTAAAAGTACATGAAGAGAATGATCCAACGCATGATTTAGAATTGGCGACGGTTGTATTTACTTTGAAAGTGTGGCATCACTACTTGTATGGTGTACGTTTTGAGATGTTTAGCGACCACAAGAGCTTAAAGTACCTCTTTGATCAGAAAGAGTTGAACATGCGCCAAAGGAGGTGGATGAAATATTTGAAGGATTATGATTTGGAGTTAAAATACCATCCGAGTAAAGCGAATAAGGTGGCGGATGCATTGAGTAGGAAGGTATTGCATAATGCCGAGTTGATGATGCTAGAACATACTTTATTGGAAAAATTTCGAGATCTAAATCTTCAATTTGTTTGGACTCCTAATGATGTGATTATGGGAAATTTGAATATCAATTCTACTCTTAGGGAAGAAATCCAACAAGAGCAAGGGTTAGATGAGAAGTTACAAGAAGTGTTAGTACAACCGGGTTTTGTGCGAGCTACCGACGGAATTATTTTGTTTAACCAAAGGATTTGTGTTCCGGATAACTCGGAGTTAAAAAGGAGGATTTTGGAAGAAGCGCATAAGGGTGCTTTTACTATACATCCGAAGTCTTCAAAGATGTATCAAGATTTAAAGAGGGACTATTGGTGGTCCGGTATGAAAAAGGATATTGCGGTGTATGTGTCGGAATGTGCGGTGTGCCAACAAGTAAAGATTGAACACCAAAGATCGGGTGGCTTGTTACAACCTTTAGAAATTCTGGTATGGAAATGGAATAGTATTTCTATGGACTTCGTCGTTGGACTACCCCGTACTCAGGGTGGTTATGATTCGATTTGGGTAATCGTGGATCGGTTAACGAAATCCGCGCATGTAATACCCCATAATTTTGTGAACATTTTGGATAATATTATTATGATCAACTGGGTTCCGGTGTACTCTGAGCAATTATTTGATAAAATAATTAGAGTAAACTGACGAACTCGGAACTGATTAGATTAATATTATTTAACTTGGAGTTTTATTAATTGGTGCATTTGAGATAATTTGGATAATTAGTAGTATTACTAATTAATGTTTCTCTATATCTTTTTCCTTTTCCATTATTTGACATATAGTAACTTTGGAGAGAGAAATTGAAGAGAAGGAAAAGGAAGGAAAAAGAAGAGAAATTCCCCAAGAGCTCAAGAGCTTGAATCATCAACCTATCTTCAATCTTTTCATCTCAGCTTCATCATCCTCATCTTGTAATCCAGGTGGGTTCTAGTTAGATACTTTAGAGAAGAGTTTTATTGAGTTTAGAGTTAGTTTTGATATTGTGAGAAATGAGAAATTTTGCAATAGAATCATGTTTTAATGTTCCTTATGATTGATACATGTTAGATATGTGTTGTTGTGTATCCAATTGGTATTTTTATGGTGTTTAGAAGTGATTTGAAGGGGAAAATAGACCATTTTCGTAGAAACAATTATGCAGGAAAATTCTGGTTTCCCACTGCCCATACGCGTATCACTCAAGGCAATACGCGTATTGGTTAAGGCAATACCCGTATGGCAATGAAGAAATGTGGGCAATACACGTATGGAGTTCCATTTTCTCGACCATCTGCTCATTTGCGTATTGGTACGCGTAAGGTTTTGGGCAATACGCGTATGAGGCAAGGTATTACGCGTATTGGAGTTTTAAATGGAATTTTTAAGGGAAATCAGCCTCTGCCCATACGCGTATCACTTTGGGCAATACGCGTATGGATGGGCGAGCCAGCTGGGCAGTACGCGTATGGCACAAGGCAATACGCGTACGGCCAGTGAGAGTGCAGAATTGTGTTTTTCGCGATACCATTTCTTGTCATTTTTTCATAACTCGTGTTCCGATTATCCGTTTTTAACATTCTTGATATCGTTGGAAAGCTAATAAAATGTACTTTCTTATTAAAATGGTTTTGATATTGTTGGCCAATTTAATTATGTCGGTAATTTGGAATAGTGTCGTTTTGTCGACTTTTATCGTTTAATGGTGTGTAATTGTTGTTGAATATGCATCTTAAAATATGAAACAGGTAGAGCGAGGAAACCTTAGTGCTATAGAATGACTTAGAGAATCATGCGGCAATGCTTACATCGATACTAGAAGAGTATCTTTGTTAAGTAGTTGTTAGTGGAGGATCGTATTCCTCCGGTTTGTTGTGTGTGTGTCTTAATAAATACCGTGACCCGTGCTGAAGTGCTCCTGGTGTGGGCTGGGCGGGGAGAAGTATTTATTAAGTAAGTAACCGTGACCCGTACTGAAGTGCTCCTTGTGTGGGCTGGGCGAGGAGAAGTTACTTAGTGGTTGGTACCGTGACCCGTGCTGAAGTGCTCCTTGTGTGGGCTGGGCGGGGAGAAGTACCAACTGTAGATAACCGTGACCCGCGTTGTATTTGCCTTGTATGGCTGGTCGGGGAGAAGTTATCTACGTTAAGAATCCGTGACCCGCGCTGTATTTGCCTTGTATGGCTGGCCGGGGAGAAGATTCTTAACTTGTATGTCGTTTTGTGTTTTGCACGATTGTTTCTCTAGTCAGAATGTTTGAACTCAAAGTATAGTTCCTTTTCCCCCGACTTGAGTTAGGTTTTGGTTAGAACCTTGTAAACTGAGAGAATCTATAAGATAGAGAACTCACTGAGATTTAATGTATCTCACCCCACTGTTGTTGTTTACATCACAGGTTCTGCAGGTTCGGTGAAGGGTAAGGACAAGGTTGTTTGACTTTCCTTACGGATCGTAGCTTTTGTGTGGCAAGGCTTCTGTTATGAAGATTTTTGAGATCATTATCTGATCTAGTTCTTAGTAATTGTCTTTGGAACATCTTGTAGATATACTATGCCGTAGTTTTTTGTATCTAGGCTTTTTGGGCATGTATATGTATAATGTGTTTACTAGGAACTTATTGTATATTTCAGTACCAAAGGTGGAATTCATGTATAATATATGCTTTGAGGTATGTATATATATATATGGGCGTTACAGTTGGTATCAGAGCAGGTCGTATCCTCGACCTAGTCATGAAATAGAATAAGTTTTCTTTCCATTTCATATGCGTGGTGTCGCCCTTGGTCTTATGTGTTATATTTATGGTATTGAGCCTGATCAACTTAATCCTATCTGTATGACATCCAGGAACATGGCTGATAGGCGCAGAAACAACCGTGGTAGGCCCCGAACTACTCCAGCTGGGACGAATCCGCCGGTCGACGATGGGAATGCTCCTCTGTATCAGTTTATGCAACAGATGCATCAACAACAGAATCAGTTTATGCAGCAAATGGTTCAACAATTCAATGAGGGTCTGCATCCTCAGGTGGTTGTTCCAGAAGTGGTAGGTGGGACTTTCTGGGATTTCTCCCGCATGAATCCTTCAGAATTTCATGGCAGATTAGATCCTGTAAAGGCTCACGAATGGATTTCAGGTATGGAAAGGATTTTCTTGATAGTGCCTTGTACCAAGGAGAATAAAGTGGTTTTTGCTTCGCATTCCTTGAAGGGTCCTGCCATGAGGTGGTGGGAGAGTGCGTTGGCTCTTATGACTATTCAGGGTGTGCCCAAGGTCTGGGAATAAT
The DNA here is from genome assembly GCA_022829125.1 of Lathyrus tuberosus. NCBI lineage: Eukaryota > Viridiplantae > Streptophyta > Magnoliopsida > Fabales > Fabaceae > Lathyrus > Lathyrus tuberosus. The sequence continues at coordinate 10,771,645 of JALAZF010000180.1, read as the reverse complement.
TCAAGGTAACTTTTATGGAGAAATATTTTCCTAGCTCCTTGCGGACTCAGAAAGAGTTTGAATTTCAACAGTTAAGACAAGGTAATATGTCTGTGGCCAGTTATGCTGAAAAGTTTGAGAATATGGCTGCTTATTCTAGGAAGGCTATGTATGCTCCGGATGAACGGTGGAAAATAGATCAGTTTCTTTTTGGACTAAAAGCGGAAATATCTCATAGTGTCTCTCAGAGGGAATTTACTACTTATGCAGAAGTTCTAAGACAATGTTATGTGGCGGAGCATAGTTTGATGAAAGTGCAAGCTGAAAGTGTTGTAAGTAGGGTAAGTCAGGGTGATCGTGGAAGAGCAAGTCAACAGTTTGGGCCAAGATCACCAGCTTTCAAAGGAAAGCAAGTTGCTAGACCTAATGTTATTCCTCTGTGTAAAGTGTGCAACAAACGTCATTTTGGGAAGTGTACCGATGGGAATTTTAGGTGTTATAATTGTAATGGTTTGGGTCATATGGCTAGAGATTGTACTCAGAATAAAAGCCAAGGGCAAGGACGGAATACCAGGAGGGTGTATACCTTAGATGCAAGGAAGACAAAGAATGATAACTCCTTGATTGCGGGTACGTGTTTCATAAATGGACATCCTTGTTTTGTTTTATTTGATTGTGGGGCAATGCATTCTTTTGTGTCAACACGATGTGTGAAGCGACTTGGGTTGTAAGTTGTTCCTTTATTTCCTCCTATGGTGGTCACTACCGCCATGGATGAAATGGTTGAGACACCATTGATGTGTGAAAATTGTGTTTTGTCTGTGAATGATAGAGTTTTCCAGATCGACCTTATCTGTTTACCACTTAAGAAAGTTGACGTCATTTTGGGGATCGATTGGCTTTCCGCTAATTCGGTGTTTATTGGGCGTGAGGAAAAGCTAATCATTATTCCATCCGATGAGGCTACTCCAAGGGATGTGTTAACAACTATTTTGGAAGGTACGGTTGGAATGATTAATTTCTTGTTTGAAAAGGAGAAGTCTATTCTGTTGGTTCTTACTAAGGAGAAAGGTAGCAACCTTCAAGTTTTGAGTATTCCGGTAGTTTGTGAGTTTTCGGAAGTTTTTCCCGAGGATGTCATTTCTCTTCCTCCGGAGAGGGAAGTGGAATTCTCTATTGACCTGATACCGGGAACGGCTCCAATATCCATTTCCCCGTATCGGATGGCACCACTTGAACTAAGAGAACTAAAGGATCAATTGGAAGAATTGATGGCTAAGCATTTTGTTCGACCAAGTGTTTCGCCCTGGGGAGCTCCAGTGTTATTGGTAAAGAAAAAGGATGGTGGAATGCGGTTGTGTATCGATTACCCTCAGTTGAATAAGGTCACCATCAAGAATAAATACCCATTACCAAGGATAGACGATCTGTTAGATCAATTGAAAGGAGCCCGTGTGTTCTCGAAGATTGATTTACGGTCGGGTTATCATCAGATTCGTGTGAAGAGTTCAGATGTAGCAAAGACTGCGTTTAGAACCCGTTATGGTCATTATGAGTTTTTGGTGATGCCTTTCGGTGTGACGAATGCTCCGGCAGTTTTCATGGATTATATGAACCAGATATTTCAACCTTACCTGGATCAATTTATGGTGATTTTCATTGATGACATTCTTATCTATTCTCGTGATCCTCAAGAGCACGGAGAACACCTAAGAATTGTTTTATCCATCTTACAAGAGAAGCAACTTTTTGCTAAGTTAAGTAAGTGTGAGTTTTGGATGTCTGAGGTTAATTTTCTTGGTCATGTCATATCTCAGGGAGGTGTAGCGGTTGATCCATTAAAAGTTGAAGCAGTGATTAATTGGGAGAGACCGAAGGATGCTTCTGAAGTTAGAAGTTTCTTGGGATTGACAGGGTATTACAGAAGGTTTATCAAAGGTTTTTTGGAACTGGCTTTACCAATGACGAGACTTACTCGGAAGGATTGTTCGTACGAGTGGGATTCGGCTTGTGAAAGAAGTTTTATGAGTTTGAAAGAAAGATTGACGACCGCTCCTGTTTTGGTTATTCCTGATCCTGGCAAGTCGTATGAGGTATATTGTGATGCATCGAAGATGGGATTAGGAGGTGTGTTAATGCAAGATGGACATGTTGTGGCTTATGCTTCTCGACAGTTGAAAGTCCATGAAGAGAATTATCCAACGCATGACTTAGAATTGGCGGCAGTTGTATTTACTTTGAAAGTGTGGCATCACTATTTGTATGGTGTACGTTTTGAGATGTTTAGCGACCACAAGAGCTTAAAGTACTTATTTGATCAAAAAGAGTTGAACATGCGTCAAAGGAGGTGGATGGAGTGTTTGAAAGATTATGACTTGGAGCTAAAATACCATCCGGGTAAAGCCAATAAAGTGGCGGATGCATTGAGTAGAAAGGTGTTGCATAATGCCGAGTTGATGATGCTAGAGGATACTTTATTGGAAAAATTTCGAGATCTAAATCTTCAATTTGTTTGGACTCCTAATGGTGTGATGATGGGAAATTTGAATATCAATTCTACTCTTAGGGAAGAAATCCAACAAGAACAAGGATTAGATGAGAAGTTACAAGAAGTGTTAGTACAACTGGGTTTTGTGCGAGCTACCGACGAAATTATTTTATTTAACCAAAGGATTTGTGTTCCGGATAACACGGAGTTAAAAAGGAGGATTTTGGAAGAAGCGCATAAGGGTGCTTTTACTATACATTCGGGGTCTTCAAATATGTATCAAGATTTAAAGAGGGACTATTGGTGGTCCGGGATGAAAAAGGATATTGCGGTGTATGTGTCGGAATGTGCGGTGTGCCAACAAGTAAAGATTGAGCACCAAAGACCGGGTGGCTTGTTGTAACCTTTAGAAATTCCGGTATGGAAATGGAATAGTATTTCTATGGACTTCGCCGTGGGACTACCCCGTACTCAGGGTGGTTATGATTCGATTTGGGTAATTGTAGATCGGTTAACAAAATCCGCTTTCTTGGCGGTGAAGACTACCTACAAGGCGAGTCATCTCGCAAAGTTGTTCATTTCGGGGATAGTGAGATTGCATGGTATTCCCACTAGTATCGTTTCGGATAGAGATCCAAAGTTTACTTCCAGATTCTGGAGAGCTTTTCAACAAGCTATGGGAACGAAGTTGTGTTTGAGTACGTCGAATCATCCGTAAATGGATGGTCAGACGAAACGGACAATACAAACCATGGAGGATATGTTGAGAGCTTGTGTACTTGAAAGTGGAGGAAATTGGATAGAACTTTTGTCGTTGATCGAGTTCTCTTATAATAACAGTTATCATGCAAGTATTGGTATGGCACCTTATGAGGCATTATATGGAAGGAAGTGTAGGATACCTTTGTGTTGGGCAGAAGTTGGTGAAGATAGGATGTTGGGACCCGAGATTATTCACGAAACTACGGAGAAGATTAGGATGATCCGTGATAAGGTCAAACAAGCACAAGATCGCCAGAGGAGTTATGCGGATAACCGTAGAAGACCTTTAGAATTTGAAGAAGGCGATCACGTGTTTTTGAAAGTTACTCCGAGATTGCGGTTGAAAGGACCGTTTCGGTCGCGGAAATTAAGTCCGAGATACGTGGGACCGTATCAGATTTTGGAAAGAATTGGTGAAGTAGCTTACAGATTAGCCTTACCGCCTTCTCTATTAGAGATGCACGACGTATTTCATGTGTCTCAGCTTCGAAAATTTGTCCCAGATCCTCTTCAGCTAATTTTACCAGATACAATTGAGATAGAAGCAGATTTAACTTTTGAACCACAACCGAGTCGTATTGTGGGAAGAGAAACGAAGGTGTTAAGGAACAAAGACATTCCTCTTGTGAAGGTGCAATGGGATGTGACGCATCCGGGTGATGTTACTTGGGAACTAGAATTGGAGATACGGGATGCTTACCCTCATCTGTTCAGGTAATCTTTAAATTCGAGGAAGAATTTCTATTTAAGGGGGGGAGGATATAATACCCCATAATTTTGTGAACATTTTGGATAATATTATTATGATCAACTGGGTTCCGGTGTACTCTGAGCAATTATTTGATAAAATAATTAGAGTAAACTGACGAACTCGAAACTGATTAGATTAATATTATTTAACTTGGAGTTTTATTAATTGGTGCATTTGAGATAATTTGGACAATTAGTAGTATTACTAATTAATGTTTCTCTATATCTTTTTCCTTTTCCATTATTTGACATATAGTAACTTTGGAGAGAGAAATTGAAGAGAAGGAAAAAGGAAGGAAAAGGAAGGAAAAAGAAGAGAAATTCCCCAAGAGCTCAAGAGCTTGAATCATCAACCTATCTCCAATCTTTTCATCTCAGCTTCATCATCCTCATCTTGTAATCCAGGTGGGTTCTAGTTAGATACTTTAGAGTAGAGTTTTATTGAGTTTAGAGTTAGTTTTGATATTGTGAGAAATGAGAAATTTTGCAATAGAATCATGTTTTAATCTTCCTTATGATTGATACATGTTAGATATGTTTTGTTGTGTATCCAATTGGTATTTTTCTGGTGTTTAGAAGTGATTTGAAGGGGAAAATAGACCATTTTCGTAGAAACAATTATGCAGGAAAATTATGGTTTCCCACTGCCCATACGCGTATCACTCAAGGCAATACGCGTATTGGTTAAGGCAATACCCGTATGGCAATGAAGAAATGTGGGCAATACACGTATGGAGTTCCATTTTCTCGACCATCTGCTCATTTGCGTATTGGTACGCGTAAGGTTTTGGGCAATACGCGTATGAGGCAAGGTATTACGCGTATTGGAGTTTTAAATGGAATTTTTAAGGGAAATCAGCCTCTGCCCATACGCGTATCACTTTGGGCAATACGCGTATGGATGGGCGAGCCAGCTGGGCAGTACGCGTATGGCACAAGGCAATACGCGTATGGCCAGTGAGAGTGCAGAATTGTGTTTTTCGCGATACCATTTCTTGTCACTTTTTCATAACTCGTGTTCCGATTATCCGTTTTTAACATTCTTGATATCGTTGGAAAGCTAATAAAATGTACTTTCTTATTAAAATGGTTTTGAGATTGTTGGCCAATTTAATTATGTCGGGAATTTGGAATAGTGTCGTTTTGTCGACTTTTATCGTTTAATGGTGTGTAATTGTTGTTGAATATGCATCTTAAAATATGAAACAGGTAGAGCGAGGAAACCTTAGTGCTATAGAATGACTTAGAGAATCATGGGGCAATGCTTACATCGATACTAGAAGAGTATCTTTGTTAAGTAGTTGTTAGTGGAGGATCGTATTCCTCCGGTTTGTTGTGTGTGTGTCTTAATAAATACCGTGACCCGTGCTGAAGTGCTCCTGGTGTGGGCTGGGCGGGGAGAAGTATTTATTAAGTAAGTAACCGTGACCCGTACTGAAGTGCTCCTTGTGTGGGCTGGGCGAGGAGAAGTTACTTAGTGGTTGGTACCGTGACTCGTGCTGAAGTGCTCCTTGTGTGGGCTGGGCGGGGAGAAGTACCAACTGTAGATAACCGTGACCCGCATTGTATTTGCCTTGTATGGCTGGACGGGGAGAAGTTATCTACGTTAAGAATCCGTGACCCGCGTTGTATTTGCCTTGTATGGCTGGCCGGGGAGAAGATTCTTAACTTGTATGTCGTTTTGGGTTTTGCACGATTGTTTCTCTAGTCAGAATGTTTGAACTCAAAGTCTAGTTCCTTTTCCCCCGACTTGAGTTAGGTTTTGGTTAGAACCTTGTAAAGCCGAGAGAATCCATAAGATAGAGAACTCACTGAGATTTGATGTATCTCACCCCAATGTTGTTGTTTACATCACAGGTTCTGCAGGTTCGGCGAAGGGTAAGGACAAGGTTGTTTGACTTTCCTTACGGATCATAGCTTTTGTGTGGCAAGGCTTCCGTTGTGAAGATTTTTGAGATCATTATCTGATCTAGTTCTTAGTAATTGTCTTTGGAACATCTTGTAGATATACTATGCCGTAGTTTTTTTGTATCTAGGCTTTTTGGGCATGTATATGTATAATGTGTTTACTAGGAACTTATTGTATATTTCAGTACCAAAGGTGGAATTCATGTATAATATATGCTTTGAGGTATGTATATATATATGGGCGTTACATCGCATTTCTTAGCTGTGAAGACTACCTACAAGGCGAGTCATCTCGCAAGGTTGTTCATTTCGGAGATAGTGAGATTGCATGGTATTCCCACTAATATTATTTCGGATAGAGATCCAAAGTTTACTTCGAGATTTTGGAGAGCTTTTCAACAAGCTATGGGAACGAAGTTGTGTTTGAGTACGTTGAATCATCCGCAAACGGACGGTCAGACAGAATGGACAATACAAATAATGGAAGATATGTTGAGAGATTGTGTACTTGAAAGTGGAGGAAATTGGATAGAAATTTTGCCGTTGATTGAGTTCTCTTATAATAACAGTTATCATGCAAGTATTGGTATGGTACCTTATGAGGCATTGTATGGAAGGAAGTGTAGGACACCTTTGTGTTGGGCAGAAGTTGGTGAAGATGGAATGTTGGGACCCGAGATTATTCATGAAACTACGGAGAAGATTAGGATGATTCGTGATAAGGTCAAACAAGCACAAGATCGTCAGAAGAGTTATGCGGATAACCGTAGAAGACCTTTAGAATTTGAAGAAGGCGATCACGTGTTTTTGAAAGTTACTCCGAGATTGCGGTTGAAAAGACCGTTTAAGTCGCAGAAATTAAGTCCGAGATACGTGGGACCGTATCAAATTTTAGAAAGAATTGGTGAAGTAGCTTACAAATTGGCCTTACCGCCTTCTCTGTTGGAGATGCACGACGTTTTTCATGTGTCTCAGCTTCGAAAATTTGTCCCAGATCCTCTTCAGCCAATTTTACCAGATACAATTGAGATAGAAGTAGATTTGACGTTTGAGCCTCAACCGAGTCGTATCACAGGAAGAGAAACTAAATTGTTAAGGAATAAAGAGATTCCTCTTGTTAAGGTCCAGTGGGATGAGACGCATCCGGGCGATGCAACTTGGGAATTAGAATCGGAGATGCGGGAGGTCTATCCTCATCTTTTCAGGTAAATGTTTTAAATTCGTGGGCGAATTTCTATTTAAGGGGGGGGGGGGGGGGAGGATGTAATACCCCATATTTTTAATTACTCTGGATAATATTAGTTGTGATCTACTGAGCTCCAGTGTACTCTGAGAAATTATCTGCAAAGATAATTAGAGTAACGGTTGAGCTCAGAGAAAATCTAATTAATATTATCTGTCTCTGAGATATTTTAATATTTGGAACTTTAGAGACTTTTTGGGCAATTAGTAGTATTACAATTGATGATGTCTTACTATATCATTTCTTTTCCACTCCTTTTCCACATAAGAGCAAAAGAAAGAAAAAGATAGAAAGAAGTTGGAAAAAAAGAAGGAGAAGGAAGGAAAAAGGGAAGAAAAACCTAGAAGAGAGAAAGATCAAGAAGATCATCTATTCTTCATCAATCATCTTCCAATCTTCATCGTCATCATCTATTCAAGGTGGGTTCTAGATAGATACCTTAGTGGTAGAAATTCACGAGTTTTAGAGTTAGGTTTGAATTGTGAGAAAATGAATAATTGTGCTAAAATCATGAATCTAACGGATGAAATGCAATATAAATGATTGTTGTTATGATTATACTGTGTTTTAATTGTTTTGTTAAGGGTTGGATGTGTTTTGGATGGAAAAACCATGGATTTGGATGAAGAACAGCGTTGTTGGGAAGTTGGGTTTTCCAGGCTTCGCCTAGCGAACCTGGGGCGAGTCCCAGTGAACAAACTTTCAAGGGTTCGCCTAGTGAACCCGGCAGCGAAGGTTAGCGAAGGTTCGCCAACGACGTTCGCCTAGCGAACTTTGTGCCTTTTCAGTGCTGTTTGGTTCTGCCTTGCTTCGCCAGAGTGTTCGCGAAGCGAAGGGCGAGGCGAATGTTCGCCAGGAAGTTCGCGAAGCGAACTTTAGGTCTGTTTTTGCTCTGTTTGTTCATTCGCCGGGAGCTTCGCCTAGCGAAGGCTGGAGCGAATGCTCGTTGGGAAGTTCGCCTAGAGAACTTGGCAGATTCTCCCATTTTGTTTCCTGCATAACTTTTTAACCGTGACTCCGATTGGGGCGTTCTTGGTACCGATGGAGAGCTTTGAGAATGCTCTATCTCGTGGAAGTGGAAATTATTGGTTTTAATGCCCGATTAAATAATCGGAGGAAAAACCAAGAGTGGTACCATTATGTTGAATTATCATATGTGTTTCTATTGTGCCAATGTGTTATGTTGTGCTTACCCTACTGTTGTTTATCATAATTGTGAGTGAATCTGCATGCTAAAGTGAAATGAAATAGGTAGAGTGAGGGTGATTGCCATAGAACAATATTGAACCTAGTAGGGCTAGGCATGGTTGAATAACATGGCGACGACGCTCGTGAAAGAGAGGCTGAGGCGTGCGTCTATTACCGAATGGTATGGAAATAATTACACTAGTATGGATCATGTTTAATTGTGTTTTAATTTATAAGACCAGAGAGGTCTTAAGGCTAACATGGCCGGGTGATTGTCGAATACAATCACATTTGTGTGTATGATCATGTAATCGTAACCATCGCCCTTGAGAGGCATTCATGAGTCTCGAGCTCCTCTGAGTGCAGGTATTACTACTTGGCAGGTTTGATTCCCAATGTTATAGTACGATGGAACCTACGGGTAGAGACTTGTGATGGCATGAGAGGCCATGAGAAGTGACGAATTAAGGTGATAATGCGTCCCTTAATTCTGAATCCAATTGTATGCCAAGTAACTACAATGATCCATGACTCGGGTCGACTTCTAGAAGTAGAAGCGGATGGGAAAAGGGGATGCCTTGGTAAGGTTATCGATTAGTGGTATTGTGAGTTAGCGGAACTCACGAACATGTTTCCATATAGTGTGTGTGTACTCAAAGTCATCCCCCTTCCTTTTGACTTGAGTTAGGAATTATTAGAACCTTGTAGAGCCGAGAGGACTATAAGATAGCGAACTCACTGAGATTTGATGTATCTCACCCCACGTTGTTGTTTACATCACAGGTACTACAGGTTCGACGAAGGGTAAGGACAAAGTGGTTTGACTTTTCCTTACGGATCGTAGCTTTTGAGATGGCATGGCTTCCGCTATGGCGTTTTATTTTGAGATCATTGTATTGATCTAGTTCTTAGTGCATTTTGGGACATCTTGTATATGTTATGTCGTAGACTTTAGGACTTTGTATTTAGGGCATTTAATGTATATAATGTGTTAACTAGGAACTTATGGTATTTCAGTACCAAATACTTGGATTCATGTATAATATATATGCTTTGATGTATGTGTGTTATGTATGGGTGTTACAACTATAGCTTAATATCTTGTCTTTTAGTGTTGAGTCTTCTATTGTTGAAAAGAAAAACGATGTATTATATTGTTGAAAACAAGAACAATGTCATTGCAAATTCACTAGTGAAAAGGAATAATGTTATCTTGAGAGAAGGAAGAATGTTTTCGAGATACGTTTCTCTTGAGAAGAAAAAGATTTATTTATTTAAAAAGAAGAAGTCTTGATAAAGAAGCCCTATGAATATTTTTCTATTTTTTTTTTGTTTTTAATCATGCCTTTTAATATTTTTGTATGACTAAAAAAATATATATTATATTTCAATTTAAATATAAATAAAAAGTTGAACATTTTTTAAAATAATAATAAATAATAATAATAATAATAATAATGATAATAATAATAATAATATACTTTCTTAATAACAATAACTATAATAATAATAATCATGGTTAGATTTTATTTATTAATATTGATAATCATTAAAATTTAAAAATAATTTATTCATAGTTGCATAATTTTTTTTGTCGAATTTGTTATGCAAAAGTTAGCAACATTTTAATAATACCGTGTATTTTGAGAAAAATAATAATATATATATTTTTATAATAATTAAAATTTAAAAATAACCTATAAAAATAGTAATGAAACAAACTTTACGCTTTAAACATTTTAAAGGGTCTAAGTTCGCATTTAACTAAGAATTTTTCTTAGTATTATTAGGGCTTCTTTATCATGACTTCTTCTTTTTAACAGAATAAGTTTTTTTCTTCTCAAGAGAAAACTCGAAAATATATTTGATTAATTTAATTCAAAGTACATTTTAAAAAATAAAAAAATAAAAAAAATATTAATTCATGATTTCTTAGTACTATACCTTAATATCTTGTCTTTTAATGTTGAGTCTTTTATTGTTGAGAAGAAAAACGATGTATTATATTGTTGAGAACAAGATTAATGTCATTGCAAATTCTCTTGAGAAAAGGAAGAATGTTATCTCAAGAAAAGGAAGAATGTATTCGAGTTTTCTCTTGAGAAGAAAAATACTTCTTTTGTTAAAAAGAAGAAGTCATGATAAAGAAGCCCTATGAATATTTTTCTATTTTTTTTTTAATCTTTCCTATTAATATTTTTGTATGGCTAAAAAATATAATAATATCTTTCAATTTAAATATAAATAAAAAGTTTGAACATTTATTATAATAATAATAATAAATTATAATAATAATGATGATGATGATAATAATAATAATATACTTTCTTAATAACAATAACTATAATAATAATAATAATAATAATAATAATAATCAAAGTTTGATTTTATTTATTAATATTTAAAATAAATTTAATTTAAAAATAATTTATTTATATTGGTATAATTTTTGTTGTTGAATTTGTTATGCAAAGTTAGCAACATTTTACTAATATTGTGTATCGTATAAAAAATAATAATATACATATTTTTATAATAATTAAAAATTGAAGATATCCTTTAAAATTAGTAATGGAACAAACTTTACGCTTTAAACATTTAAAAGTGTCTAAGTTCACATTTAACTAAGAACTTTTCTTAGTATTATGAGGACTTCTTTATCATGACTTCTTCTTTTTAAAAGAAGAAATCTTTTTCTTCTCAAGAGAAAACTCGAAAATATATTTGATTAATTTAATTCAAAATACATTTTAAAAAATAAATTATGAAAAAAATATTAATACATGATTTCTTAGTACTATAGATTAATATCTTGTCTTTCAGTGTTGCGTCTTCTATTGTTGAGAAGAAAAACGATGTATTTTATTGTTGAGAAGAAGAACAATGTCGTTGCAAATTCTCTAGAGAAAAGGAAGAATGTTTTCGAGATATGTTCCTCTTGAGAAGAAAATGTCTTATTTATTTAAAAAGAAGAAGTCCTGATAAAGAAGCCCTATGAATATTTTTCTATTTTTTTTTTGTTTTTAATCATGCCTTTTGATATTTTTGTATGACTAAAAAAATATATATTATCTTTCAATTTAAATATAAATAAAAGGTTGAACATTTTTATAATTATAAAAAATAATAATAATAATAATAATGATAATAATAATAATTATTATAATATACTTTCTTAATAACAATAACTATAATAATAATAATCAAGGTTAGATTTTATTTATTAATATTGATAATCATTAAAATTTAAAAATAATTTATTCATAGTTGTATAATTTTTTTTTGTCGAATTTGTTATGCAAAAGTTAGCAACATTTTAATAATACCGTGTATTTTGAGAAAAATAATAATATATATATTTTTATAATAATTAAAATTTAAAAATAACCTATAAAAATAGTAATGAAACAAACTTTACGCTTTAAACATTTTAAAGGGTCTAAGTTCGCATTTAACTAAGAATTTTTCTTAGTATTATTAGGGCTTCTTTATCATGACTTCTTCTTTTTAACAGAATAAGTTTTTTTCTTCTCAAGAGAAAACTCGAAAATATATTTGATTAATTTAATTCAAAATACATTTAAAAAAAATAATAAACAAAAATAATATTAATACACGATTTCTTAGTTCTATACCTTAATATCTTGTCTTTTAATGTTGAGTCTTTTATTGTTGTGAAGAAAAACGATGTATTATATTGTTGAGAACATGATTAATGTCATTGCAAATTCTCTTGAGAAAAGGAAGAATGTTATCTCAAGAAAAGGAAGAATGTTTTCGAGTTTTCTCTTGAGAAGAAAAAGACTTCTTTTGTTAAAAAGAAGAAGTCATGATAAAGAAGCCCTATGAACATTTTTCTATTTTTTTTAATCTTGCCTATTAATATTTTGGTATGGCTAAAAAATCTATATTTTATCTTTAAATTTAAGTATAAATAATAATTTTGAATATTTATTATAATAATAATAATAATATACTTTCTTAATAACAATAACTATAATAATAATAATAGTAATCAAGGATAGATTTTATTTATTAATATTTAAAATAATTTTAATTTAAAAATAATTTATTTATATTGGTATAATTTTTGTTGTTGAATTTGTTATGCAAAGTTAGCAACATTTTACTAATATCGTGTATATTATAAAAAATAATAATATACATATTTTTATAGTAATAAAAAATTTAAAATAACCAATAAAATTAGTAATGGAACAAACTTTATGCTTTATACATTTAAAATAGTCTAAGTTTACATTTAACTAAGAAGTTTTCTTAGTATTATGAGGGCTTATTTATCATGACTTCTTTTTAAAAGAAGAAATCTTTTTCTTCTCAAGAGAAAACTCGAAAATATATTTGATTAATTTAATTCAAAATACATTTTGAAAAATAAATTATAAAAATAATATTAATACATGATTTCTTAGTACTATAGCTTAATATTTTATCTTTAAATTTAAGAATAAATAAAAAATCTGAATATTTTTTATAATAATAATAAATAATAATAATAATAATAATAATGATAATAATAATAATATACTTTCTTAATAACAATAGCTATAATAATAATAATCAAGGTAAGATTTTATTTATTAATATTGAAAATAATTTTAATTTAAAAATAATTTATTTATATATTGGTATAATTTTTTTTCTTGAATTTGTTATGCAAAGTTAACAACATTTTACTAATATCGTGTATCTTATAAAAAATAATAATATACATATTTTTATAATAAATAAAAATTGAAAATAACCCATAAAATTCGTAATGGAACAAACTTTACGCTTTAAACATTTTAAAGAGTTTAAGTTCACATCTAACTAAGAACTTTTCTTAGTATTATGAGGGTTTCTTTATCATGACTTCTTTTTAACAGAAGAAATCTTTTTCTTCTCAAGATAAAACTTGAAATTATATTTGATTAATTTAATTCAAAATACATTTTAAAAAATAAATTATAAAAATAACATTAATACAAGATTTCTTAGTACTATAGCTTAATATCTTGTCTTTTTGTGTTGAGTTTTCTATTGTTGAGAAGAAAAACGATGTATTATATTGTTGAGAACAAGAACAATGTCGTTGCAAATTCTCTAGAGAAAAGTAAGAATGTTATCTTGAAAAAAGGAAGAATGTTTTCGTGTTTTCTCTTGAGAAGAAAAAGACTTATTTAATTAAAAGAAGAAGTCCTGATAAAGAAGCCCTATGAAAAATTTTCTATTTTTTTTTGTTTTTAATCATGCCAATTAATATTTTTGTATGACTAAAAAATATATATATATATATATATATATATATATATATATATATATATATATATATATATATATATATATATATATATATATATATATATATATATATTATCTTTCAATTTAAATATAAATAAAAAGATGAACATTTTTTACAATAATAATAAATTATAATAATAATGATGATGATAATATTAATAATAATAATAATAATAATATACATTCTTAATAACAATAACTATTATAATAATAATCAAGGTTAGATTTTATTTATTAATATTGATAATCATTAAAATTTAAAAATAATTTATTTATAGTTGTATAATTGTTTTTTGTCGAATTCGTTATGCAAAAGTTTGCAACATTGTACTAATACCGTGTATTTTGAGAAAAATGATAATATATATATTTTTATAATAATTAAAATTTAAAAATAACCTATAAAAATAGTAATGAAACAAACTTTACGCTTTAAACATTTTAAAGGGTCTAAGTTCGTATTTAACTAAGAAATTTTCTTAGTATTATTAGGGCTTCTTTATCATGACTTCTTCTTTTTAACAAAATAAGTTTTTTTCTTCTCAAGAGAAAACTCGAAAATATATTTGATTAATTTAATTCAAAATACGTTTAAAAAAATAATAAACAAAAATAATATTAATACACGATTTCTTAGTTCTATACCTTAATATCTTGTCTTTTAATGTTGAGTCTTTTATTGTTGTGAAGAAAAACGATGTATTATATTGTTGAGAACATGATTAATGTCATTGCAAATTCTCTTGAGAAAAGGAAGAATGTTTTCGAGTTTTCTCTTGAGAAGAAAAAGAATTCTTTTGTTAAAAAGAAGAAGTCATGATAAAGAAGCCCTATGAACATTTTTCTATTTTTTTTAATCTTGCCTATTAATATTTTGGTATGGCTAAAAAATATATATTTTATCTTTAAATTTAAGTATAAATAAAATTTTTGAATATTTATTATAATAATAATAATAATATACTTTCTTAATAACAATAACTATAATAATAATAACAGTAATCAAGGTTAGATTTTATTTATTAATATTTAAAATAATTTTAATTTAAAAATAATTTATTTATATTGGTATAATTTTTGTTGTTGAATTTGTTATGCAAAGTTAGCAACATTTTACTAATATCGTGTATCTTATAAAAAAATAATAATATACATATTTTTATAGTAATAAAAAATTTAAAATAACCTATAAAATTAGTAATGGAACAAACTTTACGCTTTAAACATTTAAAATAGTCTAAGTTTACATTTAACTAAGAAGTTTTCTTAGTATTATGAGGGCTTATTTATCATGACTTCTTTTTAAAAGAAGAAATCATTTTCTTCTCAAGAGAAAACTCGAAAATATATTTGATTAATTTAATTCAAAATACATTTTGAAAAATAAATTATAAAAATAATATTAATACATGATTTCTTAGTACTATAGCTTAATATTTTATCTTTAAATTTAAGAATAAATAAAAAATCTGAATATTTTTTATAATAAAAATAATAAATAATATCAATAATAATAATAATAATAATAATAATAATAATGATAATAATAATAATAATATACTTTCTTAATAACAATAGCTATAATAATAATAATCAAGGTAAGATTTTATTTATTAATATTGAAAATAATTTTAATTTAAAAATAATTTATTTATATATTGGTATAATTTTTTTTCTTGAATTTGTTATGCAAAGTTAACAACATTTTACTAATATCGTGTATCTTATAAAAAATAATAATATACATATTTTTATAATAAATAAAAATTGAAAATAACCCATAAAATTCAAAATGGAACAAACTTTATGCTTTAAACATTTTAAAGAGTTTAAGTTCACATCTAACTAAGAACTTTTCTTAGTATTATGAGGGTTTCTTTATCATGACTTCTTCTTTTTAACAGAAGAAATCTTTTTCTTCTCAAGAGAAAACTTGAAATTATATTTGATTAATTTAATTCAAAATACATTTTAAAAAATAAATTATAAAAATAACATTAATACAAGATTTCTTAGTACTATAGCTTAATATCTTGTCTTTTAGTGTTGAGTTTTCTATTGTTGAGAAGAAAAACGATGTATTATATTGCTGAGAACAAGAACAATGTCGTTGCAAATTCGCTAGAGAAAAGTAAGAATGTTATCTTGAAAAAATGAATAATGTTTTCGTGTTTTCACTTGAGAAGAAAAAGACTTATTTAATTAAACGAAGAAGTCCTGATAAAGAAGCCCTATGAAAAATTTTCTATTTTTTTTTTGTTTTTAATCATGCCAATTAATATTTTTGTATGACTAAAAATTATATATATATTATCTTTCAATTTAAATATAAATAAAAAGATGAACATTTTTTACAATAATAATGATGATGATAATATTAATAATAATAATAATATACATTCTTAATAACAATAACTATTATAATAATAATCAAGGTTATATTTTATTTATTAATATTGATAATCATTAAAATTTAAAAATAATTTATTTATAGTTGTATAATTGTTTTTTGTCGAATTTGTTATGCAAAAGTTAGCAACATTGTACTAATACCGTGTATTTTGAGAAAAATAATAATATATATATATATTTTTATAATAATTAAAATTTAAAAATAACCTATAAAAATAGTAATGAAACAAACTTTACGCTTTAAACATTTTAAAGGGTCTATGTTCGCATTTAACTAAGAATTTTTCTTAGTATTATTAGGGCTTCTTTATCATGACTTCTTCTTTTTAGCAGAATAAGTTTTTTTCTTCTCAAGAGAAAACTCGAAAATATATTTGATTAATTTAATTCAAAATACATTTAAAAATATAATAAACAAAAATAATATTAATACACGATTTCTTAGTTCTATACCTTAATATCTTGTCTTTTAATGTTGAGTCTTTTATTGTTGAGAAGAAAAACAATGTATTATATTGTTGAGAACATGATTAATGTCATTGCAAATTCTCTTGAGAAAAGGAAGAATGTTATCTCGAGAAAAGGAAGAATGTTTTCGAGTTTTCTCTTGAGAAGAAAAAGACTTCTTTTGTTAAAAAGAAGAATTCATGATAAAGAAGCCCTATGAATATTTTTCTTTTTTATTTATTTTGAATCTTGCCTATTAATATTTTTGTATGACTAAAAAATATATTTTTTTTCTTTAAATTTAAGTATAAATAAAAAGTTTGAATATTTTTTATAATAATAATAATAATAATAATAATGATGATGATAATATAATAATATACTTTCTTAATAACAATAACTATAATAATAATAATAATAAATGTTAGATTTTATTTATTAATATTGAAAATAATTTTAATTTAAAAATAATTTATTTATATTATTATAATTTTTGTTGTTGAATTTGTTATGCAAAGTTAGCAACATTTTACTAATATCGTGTATCTTATAAAAAATAATAATATACATATTTTTATAATAATTAAACATTGAAAATAACCTAGAAAATTAGTAATAGAACAAACTTTACGCTTATTTTAAAGAGTCTAAGTTCACATTTAACTAAGAACTTTTCTTAGTATTATGAGGGCTTCTTTATCGTGACTTCTTCTTTTTAACAGAAGAAATCTTTTTCTTCTCAAGAGAAAACTCAAAAATATTTTTGATTAATTTAATTCAAAATACATTTTTAAAAATAAATTATAAAAATAATATTACTACATGATTTCTTAGTACTATAGCTTAATATCTTATCTTTTAGTGTTGAGTCTTCTATTGTTGAGAAGAAAAACGATGTATTATATTGTTGAGAACAAGAACAATGTCATTGCAAATTCTTTTGAGAAAAGTAAGAATGTTGTAATACCCCGTAATTTTTATGAACGCTTTGGATAATATTATTATGATCAACTGGGTTCCGGTGTACTATGAGCAATTATTGGATAAAATAATTGGAGTAAACTGACGAACTCGGAACTGATTAGATTAATATTATTTAGCTTGGAATTCTATTAATTGGTGCATTTGAGATAATTTGGACAATTAGTAGTACTACTAATTAATGTTTTCTCTATGTCTTTTTCCTTTTCCCTTATCTGAAGTTAGTAACATTGGAGGGAGAAAGGGAGGAAAAGGAAAAAGGAAGGAAAAAGGAAGGAAAAGAAGAGAAATTTCTCAAGAGCTCAAGAGCTAGAATCATCAACCCATCTTCATCTTTTCATCTCAGCTTCATCGTCCTCATCTTGTAATCCAAGTGGGTTCTAGATAGACACATTAGTTGTAGAGTTTTATGGGTTCAGAGTTAGTATTGATATTGTGAAAAATGAGTAATTTTGCCATAGAATCATGAATCTAACTGCTGGAATTCGTTATTAACTGTGTAGTATGCTGGTTGTTATGTTTATAACATGTTTTGTTGTAATTTGATTGGGAAAATGGAAATTTTGGGGGTTGGAATTGTGAAACTCGTAGAAGAATTTTCTGCAGGAAAAATTCTGGGTTTCCTCTGCCCATACGCGTATTGGGTTGGGCAATACGCGTATGGCAAGGAAGGATTTTAGGCGTTACGCGTATGGGAGGTGGCAATACGCGTATGGTTTGAGGCAATACGCGTATTAGAGTTTTAGTGGACTTTTTGGGGAAAAATCAGCCTCTGCCCATACATGTATCACTTTGGGCAATACGCGTATGGCTGGGCGAGCCAGCTGGGCAGTACGCGTATGGCACAAGGCAATACGCGTACGGCCAGTGAGAGTGCAGAATTGTGTTTTTCGCGATACCATTTCTTGTCATTTCCATAACTTGTGTTCCGATTATCCGTTTTGAACATTCTTGGTATCGTTGGTGTAAAGACCATATAATAATACATGCATCAAATCATATATTATACATGAGTTTCACTTTTTGGTACTGAAACATAATAAGTCCCTAGTTAACACATTATATACATAAATGCCTCTAATACAAAACACCTAAAAGTCTAAGGCATTACATATACAAGATGTTCCAAAATTGATAAAAACTAAGAACTAGATCAATACAATGATCTCAAAACATAACGCCATAGCGGAAGCCATGCCATCACAAAACCACGATCCGTAAGGAAAGTCAAATAACCTTGTCCTTACCCTTCGCCGAACCTGCAGAACCTGTGATGTAAACAACAGCAGTGGGGTGAGATACATCAAATCTCAGTGAGTTCCCTATCTTAAAGTCCTCTCGGCTATATAAGGTTCTAACAAACCTAACTCAAGTCAAAAAGGGAAAAAGGGAAGTGACCTTGAGTACACACACACTATATGGACACATGTTATGAGTTCATCAACTCACAATATCACTAATCCGTAACCTCACCAAGGCATCCCCTTTTCCCGTCCGCTTCTACGTCTAGAAGACGACCCGAGTCATGGATCCTTGAACCTACTTGACATACAAATGGATTCGGGTTCTACGGGCCATAAACCGTTATGAACCGTCGCTTCACACGGGCCATAAACCGTCACAAGCATACGCTCCCAGAGCGCCATTCGTACTGCACACGGGAATCAAACCTGTCAAGTAGTTGTGCACAAGTTTCAGAGGAGCTCGAGACCCATGAAACGCACTCGCAAATAAAATCGGTTACGATTACGTGATCCCACACAATCGTGATCGTATTCGACAATCACAAGGCCATAATGCCTTAACATAACCAAACGGTTAACACACATGTTCCATACTAGTGTTTATTCGTTCTAAATTGTCCAACACTGCTTATGGTAATTGTCCTCCCTCTACTTACTTTATGTTTTATCGTGCATACATTTTTCAACAACAATTACACAACCAAAATCAACAAAACGACACAATTCCAACAATTCCGATATAATTAAATCGGCCGTCAATCTTAAAACCAATGTAATAAGAAAGTACATTTTATTACCTTTCCAACGATACCAAAATTGTTCCAATCCGAGTTACGTACAAAAAGTTACGGCATTGTAAACAATTGATCGGAAAAATAAATCACAACAGCAGAATTCTGTAACTCTCCTGGCCGTACGCGTATTGGCATTCCCCGTACGCGTATTGCCCAAATGCTCGCCCAGCCATACGCGTATTTCCCCAAGCGATACGCGTATTTCCCAAAATCCCCGGCCATCCATACGCGTATTGCCCTTGCCGTACGCGTATTGACAAGCCCCATACGCGTATCACCTCGACCAATACGCGTATGAGCAGAGGAAAATTCTGCAGAATTTTCTGCAGAATTTTTCTGCTACGGGATCAACCCATTTCAACCCAAAAATCCATTTTCCTCAACCCAAATGCACTGAAACATGTTACAGATACAACAAGCAGTATAACATACAATCACACATTGCATTTAGCAGTTAGATTCATGAATTTTGTGCAAAAAGATTCAATTTTCACAATTTTAACCTAACTCTAAACTCAACAAAACTCTACTCTAAAGAGTCTAACTAGAACCCACCTGGATTACTAGACGAGGAGGTTGATACGGAGACGAGTAAACGAAGAACAGATGAATTGATGATGATTCTTGAGCTTTTGGAAAATTTCTCTTCTTCCTCTTTCTTTTCCTTTCCTTCCTTCCCTTTTTCCTTTTCTTTCTTTCTCTTTAGCTTTTGTTTGGTTTTTCCAAGGGAAATGAAAAGAAAATAGATAGTATAAAAACTATCATTTTTAGTAACACTACTAAATGTCCAAAATTAGCTCAAATACATCAAATTATAAAAACTCAACGTTAAATACTATTACTTTAATCGACTCTGAGTTCGTCAGTTTACTCTAATTATTTTATCAGATAATTACTCAGAGTACCCCGGAACCCAGTTGATCATAATAATATTAACCAGAGCGTTTATAAATTTACGGGGTATTACATCCTCCCCCCCTTAAATAGAAATTCGTCCTCGAATTTAGAATATTACCTGAACAGATGTGGATAAGAATCTCGCATTTCCGATTCTAGTTCCCAAGTAGCATCGCCCGGATGCGCCATATCCCATTGCACCTTAACAAGTGGAATATCTTTGTTCCTTAACACTTTTGTTTCGCTTCCCACAATACGACTCGGTTGTGGTTCAAAAGTCAAATCCGCTTCAATTTCCACTGATTCGGGTAGAATCGGCTGAAGAGGATCAGGAATAAACTTACGGAGCTGAGATACGTGAAAAACGTCATGCATCTCCGATAGAGAGGGTGGTAAGGCTAATCTATAAGCAACTTCACCAATCCTTTCTAAAATCTGATACGGTCCCACGTATCTCGGACTTAACTTTCGCGACTTAAACGGTCCTTTCAATCTCAATCTCGTAGTAACTTTCAGAAATACATGGTCACCTTCCTCAAATTCCAAAGGTCTCCTACGATTGTCCGCATAACTCTTTTGACGATCTTGTGCTTGTTTAACCTTCTCGAGGATCATTCGAATCTTTTCCGTAGTCTCTTGAATAATCTCGGGTCCCAAAATTCTATCTTCGCCAATTTCAGCCCAACACAAAGGTGTCCTACACTTTCTCCCATACAATGCTTCATAAGGAGCCATACCGATGCTCGCATGGTAACTATTGTTATATGAAAACTCAACTAACGGTAAAAGTTCTTTCCAATTCCCTCTACTCTCTAGCGCACAAGCTCTTAACATATCCTCCATCGTTTGTATTGTTCGTTCAGTCTGACCATCCGTTTGAGGATGATTCGACGTGCTCAAACACAAATTCGTACCCATCGCTTGTTGGAACACTTTCCAAAATCTCGAAGTAAACTTCGGATCTCTATCGGACACAATACTAGAAGGAATACCATGCAATCTCACAATCTCAGCAATAAACAACCTTGCAAGATGACTTGCCTTATAAGTAGTCTTTATGGCTAAGAAATGTGCAGATTTCGTTAGTCGATCTACAATCACCCAAATAGAATCATACCCTCCTTGGGTACGGGGTAAACCCACTGCAAAATCCATAGAAATACTATCCCACTTCCAAACTGGAATATCCAAAGGTTGTAACAAACCGCCCGGTCTTTGGTGTTCAATCTTCACCTGTTGGCACACCGCACATTCTGACACATATCCCGCTATATCCTTTTTCATCCCAGACCACCAATAATCCTTCTTTAAATCCTGATACATCTTTGAAGAACCAGGATGTATCGTAAAAGTACCTTTATGAGCTTCGTCTAAGATCTTCCTTTTTAATGCCTCAACCCTCGGAACACAAATCCTTTGATTAAACAGAACAATCCCATCTGTCGCTCGTATAAAACCTGGTTGAAGTAACAATTCTTGTAACTCTTCTTCTAACAATTGTGCCTGTTGAATCTCAACTCTCAAAGTAGAATTGACATTCAAATTTCCCATAATTACACCATTCGGAGTCCACACAAACTGGAGATTAAGATCTCTAAACTTTTCCAACAATGAATACTCCAAAATCATCAATTCCGCACTATGAACCATTTTCCGACTTAAAGCATCCTCTACTTTATTCGCCTTTCCTGGATGATACTTCAATTCTAAGTCATAATCCTTTAAGTACTCCATCCACCTTCTTTGTCGCATATTCAACTCCTTTTGATCAAACAGATACTTCAAACTTTTGTGGTCACTGAACATTTCAAAACGTACACCATATAAATAATGACGCCACACCTTCAGTGCAAAAACCACTGCAGCTAGTTCCAAATCATGAGTTGGATAATTCTTCTCATGAACTTTTAACTGTCGAGAAGCATAAGCTACCACTTGACCACCTTGCATCAGAACACCCCCTAATCCCCTCTTAGAAGCATCACAGAATACTTCATAAGAGTGGTTAGGATCAGGAATAATTAATACTGGAGCACTCGTCAAACTTTCCTTCAAATGCATAAAACTTTGTTCGCAACCTGAATCCCATTCAAAAATAACATCCTTCCGAGTAAGTTTCGTCATTGGTAAGGCCAATTGAGAAAAGCCCTTAATAAACCTTCTATAGTAACCGGCCAATCCCAAGAAATTCTGACTTCGGAAACATTTCTCGGTCTCTCCCAATTAATTACTGCTTCTACTTTCGATGGATCCACTGCCACACCACCTCGAGATATAACATGTCCAAGAAAATTAACTTCCGACATCCAAAACTCACACTTGCTCAACTTAGCAAACAATTGCTTCTCTTGCAAGACCGATAAGACAATCCTCAGATGTTCTCCGTGCTCTTGTGGAGTACGGGAATAAATAAGAATGTCGTCAATAAAGATTACCACAAATTGGTCCAAGTAAACCTGAAATATTCGATTCATGTAATCCATAAAAACAGCTGGAGCATTAGTCACACCGAAAGGCATCACTAAGAATTCGTAATGACCGTAACGGGTTCTAAATGCAGTTTTTGGCACATCGGAACTCTTCACTCGAATCTGGTGATAACCCGACCGTAAATCAATCTTCGAGAACACACAGGCTCCTTTCAATTGATCTAACAAGTCGTCTATCCTTGGTAAGGGATACTTATTCTTAATGGTGACTTTATTCAACTTACGATAATCAATGCACAAACGCATTCCCCCATCTTTCTTCTTTACCAATAACACTGGAGCTCCCCACGGTGAAACACTAGGCCTAACGAAATGCTTAGACATCAAGTCCTCCAATTGGTCCTTTAATTCTCTTAATTCAAGCGGTGCCATCCGATACGGAGAAACGGATATAGGAGCCGTTCCCGGTATCAGGTCCATAGAGAACTCAACTTCTCTCTCCGGAGGAAGAGAAGAAACATCCTCAGGAAACACTTCAGGAAATTCACACACTATTGGAATACTCAGAACTTGCTGTTCACTACTTCCTTCCTTAGTAAGAACCATTAAAACATATTTCTCTTTCTCAAACAAGAAATTTACCATTCCCACCGTACCTTCTAAAATCGTTGATAATACATCTTTCGGAGTAGCCTCAGCAGATGGAATAATAATTAGCTTCTCCTCACAACCGATAAAAACTGAATTAGCTGAAAGCCAGTCCATTCCCAGAACAACATCCACTTTCTTGAGCGGCAAACAAATAAGATCAATCTGGAAGACTCTTTCGTTCACCGACAACACACAATTTTCACACATCAGTGGTGTTTCAACCATTTCATCCATGGCAGTAGTAACCACCATAGGAGGAAACAAAGGAATAGTTTGCAACCCAAGTCGCTTCACACATCTTAAAGACACAAAAGAATGTGTAGCCCCACAGTCAAATAAAACAAAACAAGGTTGACCATTAACAAAACACGTACCCGCAATCAAGGAATTATCACCCTTTGCTTTCCTTGCATCCAGAGTATATACTCGACCCGTAGTCTTACCTTGTGCCTGATTCCTACTCTGAGGACAATCCCTCGCCAAGTGGCCCACCTTCTGACACTGGTAACACCTCACACCTTCAATACCACATCGACCGTAATGATTCCGACCGCAAGTACGACACACCGGAGGTACACTAGTTCTAGAACTCTGGACCTGCTTCCCTTCGGAAAACTGTTGCCTTTGCCTAAACTGTTGATTCGACCTCCCTCGGTCACCTTGAATCGCCCTGTTCGAATCCACCTCCATTTGTACCTTTTTCAAGCTATTTTCCGCCACATAACATTGTCTTAACATTTCAGCATAAGTAGCAAATTCCCGTTGAGACACGCTGTGTGAAATCTCAGCCCTTAATCCAAACAGAAACTGATCTATCTTCCACCTCTCATCAGGGGCATACATGGCCTGTCTAGAATAGTCAGCCATGATCTCAAATTGTTCCGCATAAGAAGCCACTGACAAATTTCCCTGTCTCAACTGTTGGAACTCAAACTCCTTTTGAGACCTTAAAGAACTCGGAAAATATTTCTCCATAAAGATTACCTTAAACTGTTCCCACACTTTCGGCACTTCCTGTGTTGTCATCAAGGTTGAAGCGCTCTCCCACCACCTCATGGCAGGACCCTTCAACCAGTGAGAAGCAAATACCACCTTATTCTCCTCACTGCAATGAACTATTTGAAAAATCCGTTCCATACTTGTTATCCATTCGTGTGCCTTCACCGGATCTAGCCCTCCTTGAAACTCCGGAGGATTCATACGAACAAATTCCCTGTAGGTTCCTCCTGTAACTTCCGGAACAACCACTGGAGGATGCAGACCATCAGCCATTTGTTGAATCATTCCTTGCATAAACTGATTCTGCTGTTGCTGCATCTGTTGCATAAATTGGTACAACGGGGCATTCCCTTCATCACCTTGTGGAACTGTCCCAGCTGGAGTAGTCCTTGGTCTTCCACGGTTGTTTCTGCGTCTATCAGCCATGTTCCTGAATTCCATATCAATAGGATTAAGTTGATCAGACTCATTACCATAAATATAACAGACAAGACCCATGGCGACACGCCGCATATGAAACGGAAAGAAACACTTATTCTATTTCATGGCTAGGTCGAGGATACGACCTGCTCTGATACCAACTGTAAAGACCATATAATAATACATGCATCAAATCATATATTATACATGAGTTTCACTTTTTGGTACTGAAACATAATAAGTCCCTAGTTAACACATTATATACATAAATGCCTCTAATACAAAACACCTAAAAGTCTAAGGCATTACATATACAAGATGTTCCAAAATTGATAAAAACTAAGAACTAGATCAATACAATGATCTCAAAACATAACGCCATAGCGGAAGCCATGCCATCACAAAACCACGATCCGTAAGGAAAGTCAAATAACCTTGTCCTTACCCTTCGCCGAACCTGCAGAACCTGTGTGTAAACAACAACAGTGGGGTGAGATACATCAAATCTCAGTGAGTTCCCTATCTTAAAGTCCTCTCGGCTATATAAGGTTCTAACAAACCTAACTCAAGTCAAAAAGGGAAAAAGGGAAGTGACCTTGAGTACACACACACTATATAGACACATGTTATGAGTTCATCAACTCACAATATCACTAATCCGTAACCTCACCAAGGCATCCCCTTTTCCCGTCCGCTTCTACGTCTAGAAGACGACCCGAGTCATGGATCCTTGAACCTACTTGACATACAAATGGATTCGGGTTCTACGGGCCATAAACCGTTATGAACCGTCGCTTCACACGGGCCATAAACCGTCACAAGCATACGCTCCCAGAGCGCCATTCGTACTGCACACGGGAATCAAACCTGTCAAGTAGTTGTGCACAAGTTTCAGAGGAGCTCGAGACCCATGAAACGCACTCGCAAATAAAATCGGTTACGATTACGTGATCCCACACAATCGTGATCGTATTCGACAATCACAAGGCCATAATGCCTTAACATAACCAAACAGTTAACACACATGTTCCATACTAGTGTTTATTCGTTCTAAATTGTCCAACACTGCTTATGGTAATTGTCCTCCCTCTACTTACTTTATGTTTTATCGTGCATACATTTTTCAACAACAATTACACAACCAAAATCAACAAAACGACACAATTCCAACAATTCCGATATAATTAAATCGGCCGTCAATCTTAAAACCAATGTAATAAGAAAGTACATTTTATTACCTTTCCAACGATACCAAAATTGTTCCAATCCGAGTTACGTACAAAAAGTTACGGCATTGTAAACAATTGATCGGAAAAATAAATCACAACAGCAGAATTCTGTAACTCTCCTGGCCGTACGCGTATTGGCATTCCCCGTACGCGTATTGCCCAAATGGTCGCCCAGCCATACGCGTATTTCCCCAAGCGATACGCGTATTGCCCAAAATCCCCGGCCATCCATACGCGTATTGCCCTTGCCGTACGTGTATTGACAAGCCCCATACGCGTATCACCTCGACCAATACGCGTATGAGCAGAGGAAAATTCTGCAGAATTTTCTGCAGAATTTTTCTGCTACGGGATCAACCCATTTCAACCCAAAAATCCATTTTCCTCAACCCAAATGCACTGAAACAGGTTACAGATACAACAAGCAGTATAACATACAATCACACATTGCATTTAGCAGTTAGATTCATGAATTTTGTGCAAAAAGATTCAATTTTCACAATTTCAACCTAACTCTAAACTCAACAAAACTCTACTCTAAAGAGTCTAACTAGAACCCACCTGGATTACTAGACGAGGAGGTTGATACGGAGACGAGTAAACGAAGAACAGATGAATTGATGATGATTCTTGAGCTTTTGAAAAATTTCTCTTCTTCCTCTTTCTTTTCCTTTCCTTCCTTCCCTTTTTCCTTTTCTTTCTTTCTCTTTAGCTTTTGTTTGGTTTTTCCAAGGGAAATGAAAAGAAAATAGATAGTATAAAAACTATCATTTTTAGTAACACTACTAAATGTCCAAAATTAGCTCAAATACATCAAATTATAAAAATTCAACGTTAAATACTATTACTTTAATCGACTCTGAGTTCGTCAGTTTACTCTAATTATTTTATCAGATAATTACTCAGAGTACCCCGGAACCCAGTTGATCATAATAATATTAACCAGAGCGTTTATAAATTTACGGGGTATTACAGTTGGAAAGCTAATAAAATGTACTTCCTTATTAAAATGGTTTTGAGATTGTTGGCCGATTTAATTATGTCGAGAATTTGGAATTGTAATACCCCGTAAATTATTTTACTCTGGATAATATTGGTATGGTCAACTGGGCTCCGGTTTACTCTGAGAATTTATTTGATAAAATAATTATAGTAAACTGATGAGCTCAGAGCAGACTCAATTAATATTATCTGACTCTGAGGTTTTAAGTGTTGGAGCTTTATAGACTGTTTGGACAATTAGTAGTGTTACTAATTGATGATATTTTCTATATCATTTCTTTTCCTCTCATTTCCAAACATAGAAACTTTTGAGAAAGGAAGGGAAAGAAAGGAAAGGAAAGAAAGAGAAAAAGAGGAAAAGTCCAAGAGCACAAGATCATCAACCATCACTCATTCTTCATCAAATCATCTTCCAATCTTCATCATCATCATCTATACAAGGTGGGCTATAGATAGAACCTTTTGTTTTAGATTTTTCTTGAGGTCTAGAATCTAGGTTAGAATTGTGAGAAAATGAATAATCTTGACTTTAACGGTTGAAATGCGGTACAATCTGTGTAGTATAATCTCTAGCCATGTATGATCATCTGTTAATATATGTTTTGCATGTTGGTGAAGTTTTGGGATGAGAAATTGGTCACAAAGCTCTGTTTTCACGCTGCTGGAAAACCCAGTTTTCGCAGGTTCGCACTGCGAATCCCCTAGCGAAGGGGAAAGTGACCATTCGCTGGTTACTCGCACGATGAAGGTGAGGGCGAACATTCGCCAGAGGTTCGCACTACGAACTTTACCTTGTTTTGGTTCTGCCACAATTCTCCAGACGCTCGCACTACGAATGGGGTAGCGAACCCAGTGTTGTTTAGGCATTCTCTGAGAGTTTCACACTATGAATGAGAAAGCGAGCATTCGCTGGCTACTTCGCAATGCGAACATGACAGATCCTTCAACTTGTTTCTTTCATAACTTTTGACTCGTTTATCCGATGTGAGTATTCTTGGTATCGTTGTGAAGCTATGAACATCCTCTAGCTAATGGAAGTGAGAAATATCTGTTTATTGCCCGATTAAATAAATCGAAGGGAAACGTGAATTGGTTTAATTTGTGGTATGTTGAATTATGTGTTCCCATTGTGTGATCGATGATTATTTGCTTATGCTCTTAGTATTAAACATGTTTGAATATGTATGCATGTTAAAATACGAAATAGGTAGAGTGAGGAATATTACCGTAAACAATGTCAGAAAGTGTGGAATGACATAATGACAACGATCGTGCATACAGTGCCGAGGCGTGTGTCAGATACTAATGTCATAGAATGAATAAACACTAGTATGGAACATGTGTGTTAACCTTTGTGGTTGTGATAAGGCGTTATGGCCTTGTGATCGTCGAATACGATCACGTTTGTGAGTGTGGTCACGTAATCGTAACCGGTTATCTTGTGAGTGTGTTTCATGGGTCTCGAGCTCCTCTGAAACATGTGCACGACTACTTAGCAGGTTTGATTCCCGCATGCAGTACGAATGGCGCTCTGGGAGCGTATGCTTGTGACGGTTAATGGCCTGTGTGAAGTGACGGTTCATAACGGTTAATGGTCCGTAGAACCCGAATCCATTCGTATGTCAAGTAGGTTACCAGGATCCATGACTCGGGTCGACTTCTAGACGTAGAAGCGGACGGGAACATGGGATGCCTTGGTGTGGTTACTGATTAGTGATATTGTGAGTTGATGAACTCATGACATGTTTCCATATAGTGTGTGTACTCAAAGTCACTTCCCTTCCCTTTTGACTTGAGTTAGGCTTGTTAGAACCTTGTAAAGCCGAGAGGACATATAAGATAGATAACTCACTGAGATTTGATGTATCTCACCCCATGTTGTTGTTTACATCACAGGTACTACAGGTTCGGCGAAGGGTAAGGACAAAGTTGTTTGACTTTCCTTACGGATCGTAGCTTTTGTGTGGCAAGGCTTCCGTTGTGGAGATTTTGAGATCATTAGTTGATCTAGTTCTTAGTTTTATCTTTTGGAACATCTTATATATATAACATGCCATAGTTGTTGTATTAGGATTTTGGGCATTTATATGTATACTGTGTTACTAGGAACTTGTATATTTCAGTACCAAACGTATTATTCATGTATAATATATGCTTTGATGTATGTATATATATGTGGGCGTTACAATTTGTATCAGAGCAGGTCGTATCCTCGACCTAGCCATGAAATAGTATGAGTATTTTCTTTCCGTTTCATATGTGTTGTGTCGCCATTGGTCTTACGTGTTATATTTATGGTATTAAGCCTGATCAAACTAATCCTATCTGTATGACATTTAGGAACATGGCCGACAGACGCAGAAACAACTGAGGTAGACCGAGAACCACTCCAGCCGGGACAAATCCACCAGGTGGCGAGGAGAATGCCCCTTTATATCAATTCATGCAACAGATGCAGCAGCAACAAAATCAGTTTGTGCAACAAATGGTACAGCAAATGGCTGGTGGCCTGCATCCTCCAGTGGTTGTTCCTGAAGCTGCAGGGGGAACCTTTAGGGAGTTCATTCGTATGAATCCTCTGGAGTTTCAGGGAGGATTAGATCCGGTAAAGGCTCATGAATGGATATCCGGTATGGAGCAGATTTTCTTAATAGTTCAGTGCAGTGAGGAAAATAAGGTGGTCTTCGCTTCTCACTTGTTAAAGGGTCTTGCCATGAGATGGTGGGAAAGCGCTTCAGCCTTAATGACAATTCAAGAGGTACCGAAGGTATGGGAGCAGTTTAAGATAACTTTTATGGAGAAGTATTTTCCAAGTTCCTTAAGGTCTCAGAAGGAGTTCAAGTTTCAATAATTGAGACAAGGCAACTTGACCGTGGCTTCTTATGCGGAGAAATTCGAGACTATGGCCACTTATTCTAGACAAGCCATGTATGCTCCTGATGAGAGGTGGAAGATTGATCAGTTTCTGTTTGGTTTAAGGGCTGAAATTTCACATAGTGTATCTCAGTGGGAATTCACTAACTATGCTGAATTGTTAAGGCAGTGTTATGTGGCAGAGCATAGTTTGAAGAAGGTACAAATGGAAGGAGATTTGAGTAGGATGAATCAAAGTGATCGAGGGAGATCGAATCAACAATTTAGACCAAGGCAACAATCTTTCAAAGGGAAGCAAGTTCAGAGTTCTAGGACTAGTACACCTCCTGTATGTCGTCATTGTGGTAGGAATCATTAGGGAAGGTGTGGTATCGAAGGTGTGAGGTGTTATCAGTGTCAGAAAGTGGGCCACTTGGCGAGGGATTGTCCTCAAAGGAGGAATCAGACGTAAGAGAAGAATGTCGGGCGAGTGTATACCTTGGATGCAAGAAAAACAAAGGGTGACAATTCCTTGATTGCTGGTACGTGTCTTGTTAATGGAAATCCTTGTTTTGTGTTATTTGATTGTGGAGCAACACATTCTTTTGTATCGATGCAATGTATGAAGCGATTGGGGTTGCAAGTTATTCCGTTGTCTCCACCCATGGTGGTTACTACTGCCATGGATGAGATTGTTGAAACACCGTTGATGTGTGAAAATTATGTATTATCGGTGGATGTAAGAGTTTTTCAAATAGATCTTATTTGCTTGCCGCTTAAGAAAGTGGATGTTGTTTTGGGAATGGATTGGCTTTCTGCTAATTCGGTGTTTATCGGTTGTGAGGAAAAGTTAATTATTATTCCATCCGTGGAGGCTACTCCGAAGGATGTGTTGACTACTATTTTAGAAGGTACGGTGGGAATGATTAATTTCTTGTTTGAGAATGAAAAATCCGTTCTTTTGGTTCTCACTAAGGAGGAGAACGACAACCTTCAGGTTCTGAGTATTCCGGTAGTCTGCGAGTTTCCGGAAGTTTTTCCCGGGGATATCACTACTCTTCCTCCGGAGAGGGAAGTGGAGTTCTCTATTGACCTGATACCGGGAACGGCTCCAATATCCGTTTCTCCGTATCGGATGGCACCACTCGAGTTAAAAGAATTAAAGGATCAATTGGAAGAATTGATGGCTAAGAATTTTGTTCGACCAAGTGTTTCGCCCTGGGGAGCTCCAGTGTTATTGGTAAAGAAGAAGGATGGTGGAATGCGGTTGTGTATTGATTACCGTCAGTTGAATAAGGTCACTATCAAGAACAAATACCCATTGCCAAGGATAGACGACCTGTTAGATCAATTGACAGGAGCCTGCGTGTTCTCGAAGATTGATTTACGGTCGGGTTATCATCAAATTCGGGTGAAGAGTTCGGATGTACCGAAAACTGCATTTAGGACCCGTTATGCTCATTATGAATTCCTAGTAATGCCCTTTGGTGTGACAAATGCTCCATCAGTTTTTATGGATTATATGAACCGGATATTTCAACCTTACTTGGACCAATTTGTGGTGATCTTTATTGATGACATTCTTATCTATTCTCGTGATTCTCAAGAGCATGGAGAGCACCTAAAAATTGTTTTATCCATCTTACAAGAGAGACAACTTTTTGCCAAGCTAAGTAAGTGCAGGTTTTGGATGTCGGAGGTAAACTTTATTGGTCATGTCATATCTCAAGGAGGTGTGGCAGTGGATCCATCAAAAGTAGAGGCGGTGATTAATTGGGAGAGACCGAAGAACATTGCAGAAGTTAGGAGTTTCTTGGGATTAGCAGGTTATTATAGAAGGTTTATTAAAGGCTTTTCCCAATTGGCTTTACCGATGACGAGACTTACTCGGAAGGATTGTTTGTATGAATGGAATTCGGCTTGTGAAAGAAGTTTTATGAGTTTGAAGAAGAGCTTGACGACCGCTCCTGTTTTGATTATTCCTGATCCTAGCAAGTCGTATGAGGTATATTGTGATGCATCGAAAAAGGGATTAGGCGATGTGTTAATGCAAATGGACATGTGGTAGCTTATGCTTCTAGACAGTTGAAAGTCCATGAAGAGAATTATCCAACGCATGATTTAGAATTGGCAGCAGTTGTGTTTACCTTGAAAGTGTGGCGTCATTATTTGTATGGGGTACATTTTGAGATGTTCAGTGACCACAAGAGTCTAAAGTATCTTTTTGACCAGAAAGAGTTGAACATGCGTCAAAGGAGGTGGATGGAGTATTTGAAGGACTATGATTTGGAACTAAAGTACCATCCGGGTAAAGCGAATAAGGTGACAGATGCTTTAAGCAGGAAAGTGTTGCATAGTGCCGACTTGATGATGTTAGAGTATGCCTTAATGGAAAAGTTTAGAGATCTAAATCTTCAATTTAATTGGACTCCTAATTATGTGATTATGGGGAATTTGAATGTCACCTCTACTCTTAGGAAGGAAATCCGACAAGGACAAGAGTTGGATGAGAAGTTACAAGAGATGTTGACTCAACCGGGTTTTGTGCGAACTACCGATGGGATCATTTCATTTGACCAAAGAGTTTGTGTTTCAGATGATGCGGTGTTGAAAAGAAGGATTTTGGAAGAAGCGCATAAGAGTATTTTTACTATACATCCTAGTTCTTCGAAGATGTATCAAGATTTAAAGAGAGACTATTGGTGGTCCGAGATGAAAAGGGATGTTGCGGTATACGTGTCGGAATGTGCGGTATGCCAACAAGTGAAGATTGAACACCAAAGACCGGGTGGCTTGTTGCAACCATTAGAAATTCCGGTGTGGAAGTGGGATAGTATTTCGATGGACTTCGCAGTGGGATTACCCCGCGCGCAAGGCGGCTATGATTCAATTTGGGTAATTGTAGATCGTTTGACGAAGTCTGCTCATTTCTTGGCCGTAAAGACTACTTATAAGGCGAGTCATCTCGCAAAGTTGTTCATTTCGGAAATTATGAGATTGCATGGTGTTCCTTCTAGTATTGTTTCGGATGGAGATCCAAAGTTTACTTCAAGATTTTGGAGAGCTTTTCAACAAGCTATGGGAACACAGTTGTGTTTGAGTACGTCGAATCATCCGCAAACGGATGGTCAGACGGAACGGACAATACAAACCATGGAAGATATGTTGAGAGCTTGTGTACTTGAAAGTGGAGGGAATTGGATAGAACTTTTGTCGTTATATGGTAGGAAGTGTAGAACGCCATTGTGTTGGGTGGAGGTTGGCGAAGATAGAATTTTGGGACCCGAGATTATTCACGAGACCACGGAAAAGATTAGAATGATTCGTGGAAAAGTTAAACAAGCCCAAGATCGTCAGAAAAGCTATGCGGACAACCGTAGGAGACCTTTGGAATTTGATGAGGGTGATCATGTATTTTTGAAGGTTACTCCGAGATTGAGATTGAAAGGACCATTTAAATTGTGGAAGTTAAGTCCAAGATACGTGGGACCGTATCAAATCTTAGAAAGAATTGGAGAAGTAGCTTACAGATTAGCCTTACCGCCTTCTCTGTCAGAGATGCACGATGTCTTTCATGTGTCTCAGCTTCGGAAGTTTGTTCCAGATCCTCTTCAGCCAATTCTACCCGATACTATTGAGATAGAAGCAGATTTAACGTTTGAGCCTCGACTGAGTCGTATCACGGGAAGAGAAACTAAGGTGTTAAGAAATAAAGAGATTCCTCTGGTTAAGGTTCAGTGGGATGAGACGCATCCGGGAGATGCAACGTGGGAACTAGAATCAGAGATGCGAGACGCTTATCCTCATCTTTTTAGGTAACTGTTTTAAATTCGTGGGCGAATTTCTATTTAAGGGGGGGAGGATGTAATACCCCGTAAATTATTTTATTCTGGATAATATTGGTATGGTCAACTGGGCTCCGGTTTACTCTGAGAATTTATTTGATAAAATAATTAGAGTAAACTGATGAGCTCAGAGCAGACCCAATTAATATTATCTGACTCTGAGGTTTTAAGTGTTGGAGATTTAGAGACTGTTTGGACAATTAGTAGTGTTACTAATTGATGATATTTTCTATATCATTTCTTTTCCTCTTATTTCCAAACATAGAAACTTTTGAGAAAGGAAGGGAAAGAAAGGAAAGGAAAGGAAGAGAAAAAGAGGAAAAAGTCCAAGAGCACAAGATCATCAACCATCACTCATTCTTCATCAAATCATCTTCCAATCTTCATCATCATCATCTATACAAGGTGGGCTATAGATAGAACCTTTTGTTTTAGATTTTCTTGAGGTCTAGAATCTAGGTTAGAATTGTGAGAAAATGAATAATCTTGACTTTAACGGTTGAAATGCGGTATAATCTGTGTAGTATAATCCCTAGCCATGTATGATCATCTGTTAATATATGTTTTGCATGTTGGTGAAGTTTTGGGATGAGAAATTGGTTACAAAGCTCTGTTTTCACGTTGCTGGAAAACCCAGTTTTCGCAGGTTTGCACTGCGAGTCCCCTAGCGAAGGGGAAAGCGAACATTCACTAGTTACTCGCACGGCGAAGGTGAGGGTGAACATTCGCCAGAGGTTCGCACTGCGAACTTTACCTTGTTTTGGTTCTGCCACGATTCTCCAGACGCTCGCACTGCGAATGGGGTAGCGAACCCAGTGTTGTTTAGGCATTCACTGAGAGTTTCACACAGCGAATGAGAAAGCGAGCATTCGCTGGCTACTTCGCAATGCGAACATGACAGATCCTTCAACTTGTTTCTTTCATAACTTTTTACTCGTTTATCCGATGTGAGTATTCTTGGTATCGTTGTGAAGCTATGAACATCCTCTAGCTAATGGAAGTGAGAAATATCTATTTATTGCCCAATTAAATAAATTGGAGGGAAACGTGAATTGGTGTAATTTGTGGTATGTTGAATTATGTGTTCCCATTATGCAATCGATGATTATTTGCCTATGCTCTTAGTATTAAACATGTTTGAATATGTATGCATGTTAAAATACGAAATATGTAGAGTGAGGAATATTACCGTAAACAATGTCGGAAAGTGTGGAATGACATAATGACAACGATCGTGCATACGGTGCCGAGGCGTGTGTCAGATACTAATGTCATAGAATGAATAAACACTAGTATGGAACATGTGTGTTAACCTTTGTGGTTGTGATAAGGCTTTATGGCCTTGTGATCGTCAAATACGATCACATTTGTGACTGTGGTCACGTAATTGTATCCGGTTATCTTGTGAGTGCGTTTCATGGGTCTCGAGCTCCTCTGAAACATGTGCACGACTACTTGGCTGGTTTGATTCCTGCGTGCAGTACGAATGGCGCTCTGGGAGCGTATGCTTGTGACGGTTAATGGCCTGTGTGAAGTGACGGTTCATAACGGTTAAAGGCCCGTAGAACCCGAATCCATTCGTATGTCAAGTAGGTTACCAGGATCCATGACTCGGGTCGACTTCTAGACGTAGAAGTGGACAGGAACAGGGGATGCCTTGGTGAGGTTACCGATTAGTGATATTGTGAGTTGATGAACTCATGACATGTTTCCATATAGTGTGTGTACTCAAAGTCACTTCCCTTCCCTTTTGACTTGAGTTAGGCTTGTTAGAACCTTGTAAAGTCGAGAGGACATATAAGATAGATAACTCACTGAGATTTGATGTATCTTACCCCATGTTGTTGTTTACATCACAGGTACTACAGGTTCGACGAAGGGTAAGGACGAAGTTGTTTGACTTTCCTTACGGATCGTAGCTTTTGTGTGGCAAGGCTTCCGTTGTGGAGATTTTGAGATCATTAGTTGATCTAGTTCTTAGTTTTATCTTTTGGAACATCTTATGTATATAACATGCCATAGTTGTTGTATTAGGCTTTTGGGCATTTATATGTATATTGTGTTACTAGGAACTTGTATATTTCAGTACCAAACGTATTATTCATGTATAATATATGCTTTGATGTATGTATATATATGTGGGCGTTACAGGAATAGTGTCGTGTTGTCGACATTTACCGTTTTAATTGTTTGTATTTGAGGTGTTTTATGCATGTTAAAATATGAAACAGGTAGAGCGAGGAAATCTTAGTACAATAGAATGACTTAGAGAATCGTGCGGCAATGCTTACATCGATACTAGAAGAGTATCCTTGTTAAGTGGTTGTTAGTGGAGGATCGTATTCCTCTGGTTTGTTGTGTGTGTCTTAGTAAATACCGTGACCCGTGTTGAAGAGCCCCTTGTGCGGGATGGGGGAGAAGTATTTATTAAGTAAGTAACCGTGACCCGTGTTGAAGTGCTCCTTGTGTGGGCTGGCTGGGGAGAAGTTACTTAGTGGTTACCGTGACCCGTGTTGTATTTGCCTTGTATGGCTGGCCGGGGAGAAGTACCACTGTAGATAATCGTGACCCGCGTTGTATTTGCCTTGTATGGCTGGCCGGGGAGAAGTTATCTACGTTAAGAATCCGTGACCCGCGTTGTATTTGCCTTGTATGGCTGGCCGGGGAGAAGATTCTTAACTTGTATGTCGTTTTGCGTATTGCACGATTGTTTCTCTAGTCAGAAATGTTTGAACTCAAGGTCTAGTTCCTTTCTCCCCGACTTGAGTTAGGTGTTGATTAGAACCTTGTAAAGCCGAGAGAATCCATAAGATAGAGAACTCACTAAGATTTGACGTATCTCACCCCACTGTTGTTGTTTACATCACAGGTTCTGCAGGTTCGGCGAAGGGTAAGGACAAGGTTGGTTGACTTTCCTTACGGGTCGTATCTTTTGTGTGGCAAGGCTTCCGTTGTGGAGTTTTTTTTGAGATCATTATTTGATCTAGTTCTTAGTATTTATCTTTGGAACATCTTGTAGATATACTATGCCGTAGTTTTTTTGTATTTAGGCTTGATGGGCATGTATATGTATAATGTGTTTACTAGGAACTTATTGTATATTTCAGTACCAAATGTGAATTTCATGTATAATATATGCTTTGATGTATGTATATATAAATGGGCTTTACAGTTGGTATCAGAGCAGGTCATATCCTCGACCTAGCCATGAAATAGAATAAGTTTTTCTTTCCGTTTCATATGCGTGGTGTCGCCTTTGGTCTTATGTGTTATATTTATGGTATTGAGCCTGATCAACTTAATCCTATCTGTATGACATCCAGGAACATGGCTGATAGGCGCAGAAACAACCGTGGTAGGTGCCGAACTACTCCAGCTGGGACGAATCCGCCGGTCGACGATGGGAATGCTCCTCTGTATCAGTTTATGCAACAGATGCAGTAACAACATAATCAGTTTATGTAGCAAATGGTTCAACAATTCAATGAGGGTCTGCATCCTCAGGTGGTTGTTCCAGAAGTGGTAGGTGGGACTTTCCGGGAATTCTCCCGCATGAATCCTTCGGAATTTTATGGCGGATTAGATCCTGTAAAGGCTCACGAATGGAT
Organism: Lathyrus tuberosus; assembly: GCA_022829125.1. Classification (NCBI taxonomy): domain Eukaryota; kingdom Viridiplantae; phylum Streptophyta; class Magnoliopsida; order Fabales; family Fabaceae; genus Lathyrus; species Lathyrus tuberosus. Next base: position 10,734,212 of record JALAZF010000180.1, on the reverse strand, counting down.
TTCAAGTATGCAAAGGATTTTTTTTTTTATAGTGCATTGTACCAAGGAGAATAAAGTGGTTTTTGCTTCGCATTCCTTGTAGGGTCCTGCCATGAGGTGGTGGGAGAGTGCGTCGGCTCTTATGACTATTTAGGGTGTGCCCAAGGTCTGGGAACAATTCAAGGTAATTTTTATGGAGAAATATTTTCCTAGCTCCTTGCGGACTCAGAAAGAGTTTGAATTTCAACAGTTAAGACAGGGAAATATGACTATGGCCAGTTATACGGAAAAGTTTGAGGATATGGCTGCTTATTCTAGGCAGGCTATGTATGCTCCGGATGAACGGTGGAAAATAGATCAATTTCTTTTTGGACTAAGAGCGGAAATCTCTCATAGTGTATCTTAGAGGGAATTCACTACTTATGCAGAAGTTCTAAGAGAATGTTATGCGGCGGAGCATAGTTTGAAGAAAGTGCAAGCGAAAAGTGTTGCAAGTAGGGTAAATCAGGGTGATCGTGGAAGAGCAAGTCAACAGTTTGGGCCAAGATCACAAGCTTTCAAAGGAAAGCAAGTTGCTAGACCCAATGATATTCCTCTGTGTAAAGTGTGCAACAAACGTCATTTTGGGAAGTGTACCGATGGGAATTTTAGGTGTTATAATTGTAATGGATTGGGTCATGTGGCTAGAGATTGTACTCAGAATAAAAGCCAAGGGCAAGGACGGAATACCGAGAGGGTTTATACCTTAGATGCAAGGAAGACAAAGAATGATAACTCCTTGATTGCGGGTACGTGTTTCGTAAATGGGCATCCTTGTTTTGTTTTATTTGATTGTGGGGCAACACATTCTTTTGTGTCAACGCGATGTGTGAAGCGACTTGGGTTGCAAGCTGTTCCTTTATTTCCTCCTATGTTGGTCACTACCGCCATGGATGAAATGGTTGAGACACCGTTGATGTGTGAAAATTGTGTTTTGTCTGTGAATGATAGAGTTTTCCAGATTGACCTTATCTGTTTACCGCTTAAGAAAGTTGATGTCGTTTTGGGAATGGATTGGCTTTCTGCTAATTCGGTGTTTATTGGGTGTGAGGAAAAGCTAAGCATTATTCCATCCGATGAGGCTACTCCAAGGGATGTGTTAACTACTATTTTGGAAGGTACGGTTGGAATGATTAATTTCTTGTTTGAAAAGGAGAAGTCTATTCTGTTGGTTCTTACTAAGGAGAAGAGTAATAACCTTCAAGTTTTGAGTATTCTGGTAGTTTGTGAGTTTCCGGAAGTTTTTCCCGAGGATGTCACTTCTCTTCCTCCGGAGAAGGAAGTGGAATTCTCTATTGACCTGATACGGGGAACGGCTCCAATATCCGTTTCTCCGTATCGGATGGCACCACTTGAATTAAGGGAATTAAAGGATCAATTGGAAGAATTGATGGCTAAGCATTTTGTTCGACCAAGTGTTTCGCCCTGGGGAGCTCCAGTGTTATTGGTAAAGAAAAAGGATGGTGGAATGCAGTTGTGTATTGATTACCGTCAGTTGAACAAGGTCACCATCAAGAATAAATACCCATTACCAAGGATAGACGATCTGTTAGATTAATTGAAAGGAGCCTGTGTGTTCTCGAAGAATAATTTACGGTCGGGTTATCATCAGATTCGTGTGAAGAGTTTAGATGTACCGAAGACTGCGTTTAGAACCCGTTATGGTCATTATGAATTTTTGGTGATGCCTTTCGGTGTGACAAATGCTCCGGCAGTTTTCATGGATTATATGAATCGGATATTTCAACCTTACCTGGATCAATTTGTGGTGATTTTCATTGATGACATCCTTATCTATTCTCGTGATCCTCAAGAGCACGGAGAACACCTAAGAATTGTTTTATCCATCTTACAAGAGAGGCAACTTTTTGCTAAGTTAAGTAAGTGTGAGTTTTGGATGTCTGAGGTTAATTTTCTTGGTTATGTCATATCTCAGGGAGGTGTAGCAGTTGATCCATCAAAAGTTGAAGCAGTGATTAATTGGGAGAGACCGAAGAATGCTTCTGAAGTTAGAAGTTTCTTGGGATTGGCAAGGTATTACAGAAGGTTTATCAAAGGTTTTTTCGCAACTGGCTTTACCAATGACGAGACTTACTCGAAAGTATTGTTCGTACGAGTGGGATTCGGCTTGTGAAAGAAGTTTTATGAGTTTGAAGGAAAGATTGACGACCACTCCTGTTTTGGTTATTCCCGATCCTAACAAGTCGTATGAGGTTTATTGTGATGCATCGAAGATGGGATTAGGAGGTGTGTTAATGCAAGATGGACATGTAGTGGCTTATGCTTCTCGACAGTTGAAAGTCCATGAAGAGAATTATCCAACGCATGATTTAGAATTGGCGGCAGTTGTATTTACTTTGAAAGTGTGGCGTCACTATTTGTATGGTGTACGTTTTGAGATGTTTAGCGACCACAAGAGCTTAAAGTACCTCTTTGATCAGAAAGAGTTGAACATGCGTCAAAGGAGATGAATGGAGTATTTGAAGGATTATGACTTGGAGCTAAAATACCATCCGGGTAAAGCCAATAAAGTGGCGGATGCATTGAGTCGGAAGGTGTTGCATAATGCCGAGTTGATGATGCTAGAGTATACTTTATTGGAAAAATTTCGAGATCTAAATCTTCAATTTGTTTGGACTTCTAATGGTGTGATGATGGGAAATTTGAATATCAATTCTACTCTTAGGGAAGAAATCCAACAAGAACAAGGGTTAGATGAGAAGTTACAAGAAATGTTAGTACAACCGGGGTTTGTGCGAGCTACCGACGAAATTATTTTATTTAACCAAAGGATTTGTGTTCCGGATAACACGGAGTTAAAAAGGAGGATTTTGGAAGAGGCGCATAAGGGTGCTTTTACTATACATCCGGGGTCTTCAAAGATGTATCAAGATTTAAAGAGGGACTATTGGTGGTCCAGGATGAAAAGGGATATTGCGGTGTATGTGTCGGAATGTGCGGTGTGCCAACAGGTGAAGATCGAACACCAAAGACCGGGTGGCTTGTTGCAACCTCTAGAAATTCCGGTATGGAAATGGGATAGTATTTCTATGGACTTTGGAGTAGGTTTACCTCGTACGCAAGGTGGTTATGACTCTATTTGGGTGATTGTGGATCGACTAACGAAATCCGCGCATTTCTTAGTCGTGAAGACTACTTACAAGGCAAGTCACCTTGCAAGATTGTTTATTGCTGAAATTGTGAGATTGCATGGTGTTCCCTCTAATATTGTGTCCGATAGAGATCCGAAGTTTACTTCAAGGTTTTGGAAGGTTTTTCAACAAGCGATGGGTACGAAGTTGCGTTTGAGCACGTCGAATCACCCTTAGACGGATGGTCAGACTGAGCGAACCATACAAACAATGGAAGATATGTTAAGGGCTTGTGTGCTAGAGAGTAGAGGAAATTGGAAGGAACTTTTACCATTAATTGAGTTTTCTTATAATAATAGTTACCATGCGAGCATCGGCATGGCTCCTTACGAAGCATTGTATGGGAGAAAGTGTAGAACATCGTTGTGTTGGGCAAAAGTTGGCGAAGATAGAATTTTGGGACCCGAAGTTATCCAAGAGACTACGGAAAAGATTCGGATGATCCGCGAGAAAGTTAAACAAGCACAAGATCGTCAAAAGAGTTACGCGGACAATCGTAGGAGACCTTTGGAATTTGAAGAAGGTGACCATGTATTTTTGAAAGTTACTCCGAGATTGAGATTAAAAGGACCGTTTAAGTCATGCAAGTTAAGTCCAAGATACGTGAGACCGTATCAGATCTTAGAAAGGATTGGTGAAGTCGCTTACAGATTAGCCTTACCACCCTCTCTGTCAGAGATGCATGACGTCTTTCATGTATCTCAGCTCCGAAGGTTGGTTCCTGATCCTCTTCAGCCAATTCTACCATAATCGGTGGAAATAGAAGCAGACTTAACTTTTGAACCGCAACTGAGTCGTATTGTGGGAAGAGAAACAAAGGTGTTAAGGAACAAGGACATTCCTCTTGTGAAGATGCAATGGGATGTGACGCATCCGGGTGATGCTACTTGGGAACTAGAATCGGAGATGCGGGATGCTTACCCTCATCTATTTAGGTAATCTTTTGAATTCGAGTACAGATTTCTATTTAAGGGGGGGAGGATGTAATACCCCGTAATTTTTATGAACGCTTTGGATAATATTATTATGATCAACTGGGTTCCGGTGTACTCTGAGCAATTATTAGATAAAATAATTGGAGTAAACTGACGAACTCGGAACTGATTAGATTAATATTATTTAGCTTGGAATTTTATTAATTGGTGCATTTGAGATAATTTGGACAATTAGTAGTATTACTAATTAATGTTTTCTCTATGTCTTTTTCCTTTTCCCTTATTTAAAGTTAGTAACATTGGAGGGAGAAAGGGAGGAGAAGGAAAAAGGAAGGAAAAAAAGAGAAATTTCTCAAGAGCTCAAGAGCTAGAATCATCAACCCATCTTCATCTTTTCATCTCAGCTTCATCATCCTCATCTTGTAATCCAGGTGGGTTCTAGATAGACACATTAGTTATAGAGTTTTATGGGTTTAGAGTTAGTATTGATATTGTGAGAAATGAGTAATTTTGCCATAGAATCATGAATCTAACTGCTGGAATTCGTTATTAACTGTGTAGTATGCTGGTTGTTATGTTTATAACATGTTTTGTTGTAATTTGATTGGGAAAATGGAAATTTTGGGGGTTGGAATTGTGAAACCCGTAGCAGAATTTTCTGCAGGAAAAATTCTGGGTTTCCTCTGCCCATACGCGTATCATGCAAGGAAATACGCGTATGGCAAGGAAGGATTTTAGGCGTTACGCGTATGGGAGGTGGCAATACGCATATGGTTTGAGGCAATACGCGTATTAGAGTTTTAGTGGACTTTTTGGGGAAAAATCAGCCTCTGCCCATACACGTATCACTTTGGGCAATACGCGTATGGCTGGGCGAGCCAGCTGGGCAGTACGTGTATGGCACAAGGCAATACGCGTACGGCCAGTGAGAGTGCAGAATTGAGATTTTCGCGATACCATTTCTTGTCATTTCCATAACTTGTGTTCCGATTATCCGTTTTGAACATTCTTGGTATCGTTGGAAAGCTAATAAAATGTACTTCCTTATTAAAATGGTTTTGAGATTGTTGGCCGATTTAATTATGTCGGGAATTTGGAATAGTGTCGTGGTGTCGACATTTACCGTTTTAATTGTGTGTATTTGAGGTGTTTTATGCATGTTAAAATATGAAACAGGTAGAACGAGGAAATCTTAGTACAATAGAATGACTTAGAGAATCGTGCGACAATGCTTACATCGATACTAGAAGAGTATCCTTGTTAAGTGGTTGTTAGTGGAGGATCGTATTCCTCCGGTTTGTTGTGTGTGACTTAATAAATACCGTGACCCGGGTTGAAGAGCCCCTTGTGCGGGATGGCCGGGGAGAAGTATTTATTAAGTAAGTAACCGTGACCCGTGTTGAAGTGCTCCTTGTGTGGGCTGGCCGGGGAGAAGTTACTTAGTGGTTACCGTGACCCGTGTTGTATTTGCCTTGTATGGCTGGCCGGGGAGAAGTACCATTGTAGATAACCGTGACCCGCGTTGTATTTTCCTTGTATGGCTGGCCGGGGAGAAGTTATCTACGTTAAGAATCCGTGACCCGCGTTGTATTTGCCTTATATGGCTGGCCGGGGAGAAGATTCTTAACTTGTATGTCGTTTTGCGTATTGCACGATTGTTTCTCTAGTCAGAAATGTTTGAACTCAAGGTCTAGTTCCTTTTCCCCCGACTTGAGTTAGGTATTGATTAGAACCTTGTAAAGCCGAGAGAATCCATAAGATAGAGAACTCACTGAGATTTGATGTATCTCACCCCACTGTTGTTGTTTACATCACAAGTTCTGCAGGTTCGGCGAAGGGTAAGGACAAGGTTGGTTGACTTTCCTTACGGGTCGTAGCTTTTGTGTGGCAAGGCTTCCGTTGTGGAGTTTTTTTTTAGATCATTATTTGATCTAGTTCGTAGTATTTATCTTTGGAACATCTTGTAGATATACTATGCCGTCGTTTTTTTGTATTTAGGCTTGGTGGACATGTATATGTATAATGTGTTTACTAGGAACTTATTGTATATTTCAGTACCAAACATGAATTTCATGTATAATATATGCTTTGATGTATGTATATATTTATGGGCTTTACAAATGTTATCTTGAGAAAAGGAAGAATGTTTTCGTGTTTTCTCTTGAGAAGAAAAAAACTTATTTATTTAAAAAGAAGAAGTCCTGATAAAGAAGCCCTATGAATATTTTTCTATTTTGTTTGTTTTTAATCATGCCTATTAATATTTTTGTATGACTAAAAAAATATATTATCTTTCAATTTAAAGATAAATAAAAAGTTGAACATTTTTTATAATAATAAATAATAATAATAATAATAATAATAATAATGATAATAAAAATAATAATAATAATAATATAATTTCTTAATAACAATAACTATAATAATAATCATCAAGGTTAGATTTTATTTATTAATATTGATAATCATTAAAATTTAAAAATAATTTATTTATAGTTGTATAATTTTTTTTTGTCGAATTTGTTATGCAAAAGTTTGCAACATTTTACTAATACCGAGTCTTTTATGAAAAATAATAATATATATATTTTCATAATAATTAAAAATTTAAAATAACCTATGAAAATAGTAATGAAACAAACTTTACGCTTTAAACATTTTAAAGGGTCTTTAACACCCACATATAATATAGTACATCAAAGCATCCATATCATACATGAATTCACGTTTTGGTACTGAAATACAATAAGTCCCTAGTTAACACATTATACATATACATGCCCAAAATTCCTAGTACAAAACTATGGCATCATATATATACAAGATGTTCCAACACTAAGAACTAGATCAATTAATGATCTCAAAATAATCTTCACAACGGAAGTCTTGCCATCCCAAAAAGCTAAGATAGTAAGGAAAGTCAAACAACTTTATCCTTACCCTTCGCCGAACCTGTAATGCCCTGTATAATATATATCTAGAATAATACCATACAAGCATTTTATTTGGTACTGACACATCAAAAGTGCCTAATGGCATAGTTCACATACTTGTCCATTTCTAAAACATAAATACACTACATGGCATAAGTCATGGAACTAGCCAAAATAATAAAAACTAAGAATAATATACAATATCCTCAATTGTATACAACAAGATAATACACAGCGGAAAAAGCTTAACCAAGCTTCTCTTGAAACATCTCTGCATCGTTCCACTTGTAACCAAACCTGCACATGAAATAAAGCAACTATAGTGGGGTGAGATACATCAAATATCTATGAGTTCCCTATCCTATATATTCTCTCGGCTTTACAGGGTTCTATCCATCCTAACTCAAGTCAAGGGGAAGGGAAATGACTTTGAGTGCACAATTTTCACAATCTCACACTATATGAAAACATGCCATAAGTCTGTTAACTCATAAAATATCACACGAAGGGAATTACGTCCTGAGCCTGTTAACTCAAGAATCCCTCTAATCGATAACCTTACCAAGGCATCCCCTTTTCTCGTCCGCTTCTACGTCTAGAAGTCGACCCGAGTCATGGATCCTTGTAGTTACTTGACATACAAAATGGATTCGGGATCATCGGCCTATTAACCGTGAACCGTCACTTCTCATGGCCTGTTAACTATCACAAGTCTCTTTACCATATAGGTTCCATTCGTACTACACGCGGGAATCAAACCTGCCAAGTAATTGTGCATATGTTTCAGAGGAGGAGCTCGAGTCTCATGAAACTACACCTCAAGATAAATGGTTACGATTACGTGATCATATACACAACGTGATTGTATTCGACAATCACAAGGCCACATTCGCCTTAAGGCCTCTTTTGCCTTTTCTCAAAATAAAACATAACAATTATACATGTTCCATACTAGTGTTCACTCTCTCCTAGACCAATACTCGTCACGGATGCACCGTTATACATCAAGTGCCCGAGCATCGCCATCTAGGTTATCTACTCCAGGCCAGAACTCATCAATGAATGCACGAGCGTCGCCATCCAGAGTTTCTATCAATTTCTAGTCACAACCTAGAATCATACCATTTTGTTTTGGGGTAAAGTTTCCTTACTCTTCCTAATTCATATTTTAAACATGCATATTTATTTCATTCTCAATTCACAATTAAATAGATATGGTATAACACAATGTAAAACATTTAACACAACATATCACATAAACATTATTTTCACTCTACAACGTAGTTAACCCCATTCCTAGGTTCCCTCCGATTCATTTAATCAGTTAACGAAATCAATATTCTCACTCTTATCCCGTAGGATATTTCCACGGCTTACCAACGACTATCCCTACGCCGCAATCAGACTTATGATCCAAAAGATGTCAATTCCAACATTTCACAAAACATTACTTTCCTTTATTTTCCACTAAATAATTTATCCCACATCCGAGTTACGGATCAAAAGTTATGAAGGAAAAAAAACTGCACAACTGTCATGTTCGCTAGGCGAACCTCCCAGCGAGCGTTCACTACCGCCTTCGCTAGGCGAAGCTCTAGGCGAATCAACAACCAGACCATAACAGACACAAAGTTCGCTAGGCGAACCCCTTGGCGAACCTTCGTCTTACCGTTCGCTTCGCGAACCTCTGGGCGAACCAAGGCAGAACTGAAAAGATACAAAGTTCACTAGGCGAACGTCATTGGCGAACATTCGCTGACCTTCGCTGCCGAGTTCGCTAGGCGAACCCTCGAAAGTTGTTCGCTGCGCTTCGCCCCAGGTTCTCTAGGCGAACCCTGGTTAACCCAACATCTCAGCAGCGCTGTTACTCATCCAAAACAATTATTTTCTCAATCCAAACACTTCCAAATCACACCATAACAATCAAAACATACTCCAATCATAACAATAAGTATTCTATGCAGTGTATACCATATTTCATCCGTTAGATTCATTGATTTTATTCGATTAATCATTTTCTCTCAAATCTAACCTAAGTTCAAATCATTGATTTCTAGAACTTAGAGTTTCTATCTAGAACCCACCTGATAATCGAAGAGGAGTTTGAAGAAGATGATGATCCAAGCTTTTCTCTCTTTTCCTCTTCTCCTCCTTTCTCTTCTTCTTCTTTTTCTTCTTCTTCTTTCTATTTCCTTTTCTTTCTCTTTCTCTTACCATATATATAACCTTATTATACAATATAAATCTAACAGGGTAAAATATCCCCAATTGATATTTTATCGTTTCAACCCAATTGATCAGTTATTATAGTTACCATTAAATCCTCTCTTGAACTAATAATTATTGATCTCTCCAGAGTTCATTAGTTGATCTATTGTTCCCAATCGATAATACTTAAAGCACTTAGAGGATTCCATAAATCCAATTTACCAAAGATAGAGTACATAGATGCTCATTTGATATTCAATTGAGCATTTAAATAATACGGGGTGTTACAGAACCTGTAGTACCTGTAATGTAATACCCCATAAATTATTTTTTTACTCTGGATAATATTCATATGATCAACTGGGCTCCGGTCTACTCTGATAATTTATGGGATAAAATAATTAGCGTAAACTGATGAGCTCAGAGCAGATCAAATTAATATTACCTGACCCTGAGGTTTTAATTATTGGAGCTTTAGAGACTATTTGGACAATTAGTAGTGTTACTAATTAATGATATTTTTCTATATCATTTCTTTTCCTCTCATTTTTTAAACATAGTAACATTTGAGAGAGAGAAAATAGAGAGAAGAAAGAGCAAAGGAAAGAAAGAGAAGAGAAAACTTAGAATTGAAGAGAAAAGCTTGGATCATCCTCTAGTCTTCATCAAATCATCTCATCTTCTCCATCATCATCCTCTATTCAAGGGGGGTTCTAGATAGAAGCTTTAGTTGTAGAATTCTAGAGTTTCTAGAGTTAGGTTGAATTTTGAGGAAATGAGTAATTTTTGCTAAATCAAAGAATCTATTGGGTGAAATTCGATATAAATGCATGAGAATACTTGTTGTTTATGTTGGATCATGTTTTGGGTGATTTGGAATGAATTTGAAGTGTTTGGGTGGAAGAAATGATAGATTTTGGCCCAAAATGACCCATAACAACGCTGCTACGAATTTCTGGGTTCGCGGGTTCGCATTGCGAACCCAAGGCGAAGGTTTGCCTAGAAGTTCGCATTGCGAACTTTATGCCCTTTTTCTTCTGCCATGGTTCGTTGGGGGTTTGCACTACGAATAGGAAAGCGAATGTGACAGATTTTCCATTTTGTTTCCTTCATAACATTTGAACCGTAAGTCCGTTTTGGTCCCCGTTTGAAGCGTTGGAAAGCTATTTCAATGCTCTTTGTGATGGTGAGGTAGAAATATAGTTGTATGTAATGGTTGATAGGGTAGAGATAAAATGTGTATGATTTACTATGTGGAAAGTGTGTATATTGTTTGACATGTTATGCTAACTTGTGTGTTTTATGATTGATGTTGTAATATGCTTGTCTAATGATATTGTTAAGCATGATTAAGAGTGTATGCATGTTAAAATATGAAATAGGTAGAGTGAGGAAAACCTATCATGAAATTATGTTGGAACCTAGTAACGGCTAGGAAATTGTTGAATAACGTAATGACGACGATCGTGTGTGAGGGGCCGAGGCGTGCGTCTATTACCGAATGGTATGGAAATAATTACACTAGTATGGATCATGTTGTATTGTGTTTAGATGGAGAAAGACAAAGAGACCTTAAGGCAATTGTGGCCTTGTGATTGTCGAATACAATCACGTTTGTGTGTGTGATCACGTAATCGTAACCGGTAATCTTGAGTTGTAGTTTCATGAGTCTCGAGCTCCTCTGAAACGTATGCATGACTACTTGGCAGGTTTGATTCCCGCGTGCAGTACGAATAGCGCTCAGGGAGCGTATGCTTGTGACGGTTAATGGCCCGTGTGAAGTGACGTTTCATAACGGTTAATGGCCCGTAGAACCCGAATCCATTCGTGTGTCAAGTAGGTTACAAGGATCCATGACTCGGGTCGAATTCTAGACATAGAAGCGGACGGGAAAAGGGGATGCCTTGGTGAGGTTATCGATTAGTGATATCGTGAGTTGATGAACTCATGACATGTTTCCATATAGTGTGAGAATTGGAATTGTGAACTCAAAGTTCTTTCCCCTTTCCCCTTGGACTTGAGTTAGGATGGCTAGAACCTTTTAAAGCCGAGAGGACTGATAAGATAGGGAACTCACTGAGATTGATGTATCTCATCCCATGTTGTTGTTTACATCACAAGTACTACAGGTTCGGCGAAGAGTAAGGACAAAGTTGTTTGACTTTTCCTTACGGGTCATAGCTTTTGTGTGGTAAAGCTTCCGTTGTGAAGATTTTAGGATCATTATTTGATCTAGTTCTTAGTATTGGAATATCTTGTACATATGATGCCATAGTTTTTTGTATATAGTATTTGAGGGCATGTATATGTATAATGTGTTGACTAGGGACTTATGTTATTTCAGTACCCAAACGTGAATTTATGTATGATATGGATGCTTTGATGTATTATATTATATATATGGGTGTTACAGTTGGTATCAGAGCAGGTCATATCCTTGACCTAGGCATGAAATAGTATAAGTATTTTCTTTCCGTTTCACATGCGGCGTGTCGCCATTGGTCTTGAGTGTTATATTTATGGTATTGAGCCTGATCAACTTAATCCTATCTGTATGACATTCAGGAACATGGCCGACAGGCACAGAAACAACTGTGGTATACCGAGAACCACTCCAGCTGGGACAAACCCACCAGGTGATGAGGGGAATACCCCTTTGTATAAATTCATGCAACAGATGCAGCAACAACAAAATCAGTTTGTGCAACAAATGATACAACAAATGGATGGTGGCCTGCATCCTCCAGTGGTTGTTCCTGAAGCTGCAGGGTGAACCTTTAGGGATTTCATTTGTATGAATCCTCCGGAGTTTCAGGGAGGGTTAGATCCGGTAAAGGCTCATGAATGGATATCCGGTATGGAGTGAATTTTCTTGGTAGTTCAGTGCAGTGAGGAAAATAAGGTGGTCTTCGCTTCTCACTTGTTAAAGGGTCCTGCCATGAGGTGGTGGGAAAGTGCTTCAGCCTTAATGACAATTCAAGAGGTACCGAAGGTATGGGAACAATTTAAGATAAGTTTTATGGAGAAGTATTTTCTAAGTTCCTTAAGGTCTCAGAAGGAATTCGAGTTTCAACAGTTGAGACAAGGCAACTTGACCGTGGCTTCTTATGCGGAAAAGTTCGAGATTATGGCTGCTTATTCTAGGCAAGCCATGTACGCTCCTGATGAGAGATGGAAGATCGATCAATTTCTGTTTGGTTTGAGGGCTAAAATTTCGCATAGCGTGTCTCAGAGGGAATTTACTAGCTATGCTGAACTGTTAAGGTAGTGTTACGTGGCGGAACACAGCTTGAAGAAGGTACAAGCGGAAGGAGAATTGAGTAGGTTAAATCAAAGTGACCGAGGGAGATCGAAGCAACAATTTAGACCAAGACAACTGAAATTCTGGTACATGTGCAGAATTCAGATGTCCTAAGACATGTTATTCGACATCTGGTCTGACATGAACACACATGGCAAGGTATAAAAACAGTACTGAAAAGCATAAACAAAACACATAGAATTTGTTCACCCAGTTCGGTCTAACAACCTACATCTGGGGGCATACCAAGCCAGGAAGAAAGTCCACTATTAGCAGTATCAATTCGTAGACCCTACAATCAACACACCCGTTGATGATCTACTCACTTAATCACTACCCAATGACCCTTCTACCTAAGTCCTCCCTAGGTAAGAGACTCCATCTCACTTCCAATCATCGCAATGATATCTAGCAGTCAACACCTCAGCTACTGCATCAACAGCTTGATTTCCAACAGCTCTTCAATCACAGAAAAGTAGCAGACACACTTATATGCTAATACCTAGACATGACTCACATGACTAAGAACAATACTTAGAGTTGCTTAACAGCTTCCTCCAAGAACAATACTTACTCTTGCTTAAAAGCTTCGAGGAGAACAGTGACCATCTCACAATCCGAGTGGTTCACACATACCAACTCTCCTAGAGAGTGGTTCACAAGAACGAAACCCTAATAATTTTACATCTTGGAATCGTTACAAAAATAGGTTACAGAGCATCTATATGTAACCTATTCCCAACTGGATTTGGGCCTTCAAAATCGCAGCAAATAAGCTGCTACAAATCAGCAGAAACTTCTGCTACATAATAGGTCTTCAATCAATTCCTTCCTAATTTATCTCCATAATTAGAAGGTCGTTATTCTTTAATATTCTTCTTGATTCTGACTTGAACCTTCCAGACCTATAAAACAGCGCCACATAGGATAACATAATATTCCTAGAATATTCTGCATCTGTTAAATCATAACAGAATTTAACTGTCCAGCTCAGCACAGGCGCGATGTCGAATGATTCAGCATATGACATCTTATCCGACATGTTGCTCCAGATGATGAGAACTTCTCATCTCAACATGTCTCAGCATACAATAGGACTTCTTGCTTAACCTGTTCTTCTTAGCAAGTAATCACGTCCTATTAAACATATTGCTGCTACAAGAACGACATACCATGATTTTCTCTCACCACATAACAGAATGTAAACACACGCCAGTCTTCAAAAAATACGCAGCAAATAAAACCAAAACAATCTCAACAGAATGTTACTTTGGACGTCGTGTTTGACATCACATCACAGAACCTTAACCTTCAGGTTTAGTGAGGTCCAATATGTCTGAATCTTTCATGACATAACCATGCACTCATACTAGCTTAGTGCAGCACAACATGCCAAGACATCACACTTGACATTTCCACAACCTGTAACTAAACTATACTAGCAGATACACACAAGCACATGTTAAAACAACTTTAGTGACATAAAGCTATCATATAGGTTTTAACAAAATTTAGCCAACACAAATACTGCATAGCTGCAGAACTAACAATCTCCCCCTTTGGCAAATTTTGGCTAAAACCATCATATCATATCAAATATATCAGCAGTAGAAGATAGTCACACACATCAGTAGTAGATAAAATAATTATCAGCACTGCAGCACCTACACAAGCAGATCAGCACTCAATCTTCATCTGCACACATACACAACCTCACACAGCCACTCACACTAACTCAGAGAAGTTAGAACATCATATAGACCATCATATGTCAACAGCACACTCATCTCCCCCTGACTCCAGCCAGCTTCCTCTCAAGGAAACAACCAAGGACACTGGCTACTACTACTTACTTCTCCCCCTTTTTAGCCATAATATGCCAAACCAAGCAACTATGCATTTAAGGGAAATCAACCAGAAGCAGGAAAAAAACAGTAGTATTACTCCCCCTGACGTGGATAACTAGTGCACTTGAATGGAAAACATAAGACACATCTTCATGTCTTCAAGAGCTCACTCCCAGTCCAGCCACCTGCTGAAGCACATTCATTTTAGCACCACAATCCCTTCTGACAAGAAAAAGTAGTCACTCACACATGAAGTTACATCATGCTATACGTGAGGAATATAAGGATCACCATTCTCCTTCAAACAACCAGAGAGCCACAAAAACTTCAAATCCACAACTTCAAAACCACAAAAATCACATCACAGCCCATCACATCACAGAAGATCACAAGAACACAGGAACAGTATTCTCTCACCCAACTCTCCAAAGGCAATCATTCCCTATCATTCTCCCGTATGATAGTTTGGAATACTCCTGATCAATTGATGAGTATCTTCACCTTCAGACTTTCAAGCAATCAATACCTGATCTGCTTCAGTCTTCTCTACATTCTCCATCCAAGGCAGGCCTTCTACTTCATCATTCTCCCGTATGACTATGTAGACGCTCCTTAGGCATAAAGTAGACACCAAGCTCCAGAGCAAAATCATCCTTCACCAAGGATATCCATCCCGGATAATGTTCCAACACCAAGTTAGAACATCTCCCACACACCAAGACATCATCATCATGATTCTTGATATGCTCCACCAACTGGACTTACTAAAGCATAGTAATCCAAAGAACTAGAGAAATACACTCTCATCCACCTTCAAGAAGAATAATCTCCTTGAGTCTTCAACTCATCACCCTTCTTCCCAAGAGTAACTTGTTCCAAGACAATCCTCAATCATAACCAGCTGCCACACTCTGATTATCTTGATTCTTCGAATCCACTTCTGAGATCAACCAAATGCCACAGTTTGATCACCTCATTCATGAATCCTCATATGAAAAAGCCAACTGCCACAAATTGTCTTCTTCATGTTTTTCAAAATTCTCACAAAGATATCCTGATCTACCCACTGAAATTGATCTTCAAATCACATGTTCCACTTGCTTACTATCAAACACACTTAGAATCTCTAAGTCATGTAATATCTTCTTCTTCTTGCAGCTCCAGCAAACTGCCATGAGAGCAATCTTTATGAAGCATTCAATTTTAAGCTGATGTGCCACATCACCAACTGAGACTTCTGATGTTAAGCTAGATGTCAGAATATTATGACATCCAACTATTGAATTCAGCTCTTCCTTCTGCCACTCATAAGAACCTCCTCCCTTTGCAGAAACAGATTTCCATGCTCTCATAGACTTGATTCAACAATCAAGTTTGAGTAGACAACCTCCATCCTGCTCAGAAACTCCAAAGACTTCAAATCTGCCATAACTGAATCTTCAGAAAATAAGTAGTCCACGACTACCCCATAGCAATACTAAAGAATGTCACTACCCTTAGTAGAGCCGTTAGTAGAAATCCAGAGACAACTGTCACTTATCCTTGACCTTCACAACCAGAGCAAACACCATGCTCCAAACCACTTAGATCAGAAATAAACTGATCCAAGCTGTAACCATTAAGATTATGATGTCTTCATAGTCTTCCATCTTCATCTTCAACAGCGCCACCATCTGGACAAGTCATCCACAAATGCTAAGAAAATAATCCCAGGTCAACACCTAGGAGACTTTTGAGCGAATGTAGAACCCCTCCCATGATTCTTCAATCCTCTAATGAAAAGATGTCAGAACATCTGACAGAGCATCCCCAATCTTGAATCTCAAGGATAATCAATTAAATACTTGTGGATTTCACAAATAGCAATTGATCTTAAATCCTTATATAATAACCCTTCTTCACTGCTGTAGCTGAGCTTCACCAGATCATGTCATGAACACTTATAAAGTATTCAGTCTTGTTGCAAGTATCTTCTTCAATAACAATGTTGAGATACCAAGGCTGCCACTCTTGACTCAAGTAACTAAGACTTTCTCTGAACAAGTCTTCTTTACCTCAACAAATCTTCAACCAGATTGGATTCACTCTTAGGGTCAAAAGAGATGCATCCTTCCTTGCTGTTTTTGTGAAAGGTGAAAATAAGTCACCTCCACGGTCTTCACCCCTATGCTTCCTAGGAAGCACCTCCTAGTCTGAAGAATAACTAGAAGACTCCAGAACATGACTCAGTTGCCTTGATTGGACTTGATCATCATACCAAGTGTCTTCAACAACTTAATCAACAATAAATCATCAAACCCCTAGAGCATGAGTTTGATAATTCATCTTACCCTTCCTCTTCAATCTGACTTCAGCATACATGATGAAGCCACTCACCCAAGTACCAAGTCATACAAGACTCAACCATCACAAAGACACCCCTCTGCTTCCGACTTTAGAATGCTATGTGACTTCACACCGGTTAACATCTACAAGAACAGAAAACGAGTAAGGACAGCTACAATCTTTCTTCAATCATAACTTAAGAATCCCATACTTCTAGAGCTCTTTAATCAGAACCTCATGCAGCGGAACTACCAAGGAAACAGATCATGCTTGCCCTAATAAGATGTCAGAACATCTTATAAGACACATCAACAAAAGAACTAGCCACTTCTTTCGTAGATGTTGTAGAATCTCCCTCAGCAATATGAACAACCAGGAATTTTCCATCAGATATATATATGCAGCGGAACACACACCAGAAAACTCCTCTACAGCCTTCAGGCAAAACGTAATAACCCACGCCACTCCATGTGTAATGGGTCAACATAGGTTTGAAAATAAATCAAACCATACAGCAGCTCACAACCAAAGCTACACGCTTGACAACTTCAAACAAGGCCAATACACACCCTATCATGAATAGTCCATCCTCCACTTCTAGGGACCATTCTCACAACTATATGAACTTCTCCAAGTCCAAACAACTTTTCAGTAGAAAGCTTCTACCATGACCATGAACCAGAAAGTATCTTCCCTCGGATCTCATCCAGATACAGAACAGAATGACCTGCTCTGATACCAATTGAAATTCTGGTACATGTGCAGAATTCAGATGTCCTAAGACATGTTATTCGACATCTGGTCTGGCATGAACACACATGGCAAGGTATAAAAACAGTACTTAAAAGCATAAACAAAACACACAGAATTTGTTCACCCATTTCGGTCTAACAACCTACATCTGGGGGCATACCAAGCCAGGAAGGAAGTCCATTATTAGCAGTATCAATTCGTAGACCCTACAATCAACACACGCGTTGATGATCTACTCACTTAATCACTACCCAATGACCCTTCTACCTAAGTCCTCCCTAGGTAAGAGACTCCATCTCACTTCCAATCATCGCAATGATATCTAGTAGTCAACACCTCAGCTACTGCATCAACAGCTTGATTTCCAACAGCTCTTCAATCACAGAAAAGTATCAGACACACTTATATGCTAATACCTAGACATGACTCACATGACTAAGAACAATACTTAGAGTTGCTTAACAGCTTCCTCCAAGAACAATACTCACTCTTGCTTAAAAGCTTCGAGGAGAACAATGACCATCTCACAATCCGAGTGGTTCACACATACCAACTCTCCTAGAGAGTGGTTCACAAGAACGAAACCCTAATAATTTTACATCTTGGAATCGTTACAAAACTAGGTTACAGAGCATCTATATATAACCTATTCCCAACTGGATTTGGGCCTTCAAAATCGCAGCAAATAAGTTGCTACAAATCAGCAGAAACTTCTGCTACATAATAGGTCTTCAATCAATTTCTTCCTAATTTATCTCCATAATTAGAAGGTCATTATTCTTTAATATTCTTCTTGATTCTGACTTGAACCTTCCAGACCTATAAAACAGCGCCACATAGGATAACATAATATTCCCAGAATATTCTGCATCTGTTAAATCGTAACAGAATTTAACTGTCCAGCTCAGCACATGCGCGATGTCGAATGATTCAGCATAGGACATCTTATCCGACATGTTGCTCCAGATGATGAGAACTTCTCATCTCAACATGTCTCAGCATACAATAGGACTTCTTGCTTAACCTGTTCTTCTTAGCAAGTAATCACGTCCTATTAAACATATTGCTGCTACAAGAACGACAGACCATGATTTTCTCTCACCACATAACAGAATGTAAACACACGTCAGTCTTCAAAAAATACGCAGCAAATAAAACCAAAACAATCTCAACAGAATGTTACTTTGGACGTCGTGTTTGACATCACATCACAGAACCTTAACCTTCAGGTTTAGTGAGGTCCAATGTGTCTAAATCTTTCATGACATAACCATGCACTCATACTAGCTTAGTGCAGCACAACATGCCAAGACATCACACTTGACATTTCCACAACCTGCAACTAAACTATACTGGCATATACACACAAGCACATGTTAAAACAACTTTAGTGACATAAAGCTAGCATATAGGTTTTAACAAAATTTAGCCAACACAAATACTGCATAGCTGCAGAACTAACAATAACAATCTTTCAAAGGGAAACAAGTTCAACGTTCTAGGACAAGTGTGCCACCTGTATGTCGCACTTGTGGTAGAAATCATTATGGAAGGTGTGGTATTGAAGGTGTGAGGTGTTATCAGTGTCAGAAGGTGGGCCATTTGGCGAGGGATTGTCCTCAGAGTAGGAATCAGACACAAGGGAGGAATACCGACCGGGTTTACACTTTGGATGCGAAGAAAGCAAAGGGTGACAATTCTTTGATTGCTGGTATGTGTTTCGTAAATGGACATCCTTGTTTTGTATTATTTGATTGCGGAGCCACACACTCATTTGTATCGATGCACTATATGAAGCAACTAGGGTTGCAAGCTATTCCATTGTCTCCACCCATGGTGGTTACTACTACCATGGATGAGATTGTTGAAACACCGTTAATGTGTGAAAATTGTGTTTTATCGGTGGATGAAAGAGTTTTTCAGATAGATCTGATTTGTTTTCCGCTTAAGAAAGTGGATGTGGTTTTGGGAATGGATTGGCTTTCGACTAATTCGGTATTTATCGGTTGTGAGGAAAAGCTAATCATTATTCCATCCGATGAGGCTACTCCAAGGGATGTGTTAACTACTATTTTGGAAGGTACGATTGGAATGATTAATTTCTTGTTTGAAAAGGAAAAGTCTGTTCTTTTGGTTCTTACTAAGGAGGAGAGTAACAACCTTCAGGTGTTGAGTATTCTGGTAGTCGGTGATTTTCCTCAAGTTTTCCCCGAGGATATCACTTCTCTTCCTCCGGTTAGGGAAGTGGAATTCTCTATTGACCTGATGCCGGGAACGACTCCAATATCCGTTTCTCCGTATTGGATGACACCACTTCAATTAATAGAATTAAAGGATCAATTGGAGGAGTTGATGGCTAAGCATTTTGTTCGACCAAGTGTTTCGCCCTGGGGAGCTCCAGTGTTGTTGGTAAAGAAGAAGGATGGTGGAATGCAGTTGTGTATTGATTACCGTCAGTTGAATAAGGTCACCATCAAGAATAAATACCCATTACCAAGGATATACGACCTGTTAGATCAATTGAAAGGAGTCTGTGTGTTCTCGAAGATTGATTTACGATCGGGATGTCATCAGATTCGTGTGAAGAGTTCGGATGTACCGAAGACTGCATTTAGAACCCGTTATGGTCACTATGAATTCTTAGTGATGCCCTTCGGTGTGACTAATGCTCCGGCAGTTTTCATGGATTATATGAACCAGATATTTCAACCTTACTTGGACCAATTTGTGGTGATATTTATTGATGACATTCTTATTTATTCTCGTGATTCTCAAGAGCACGGAGAACACCTAAGAATCGTTTTATCGATTTTACAAGAAAGACAACTTTTTTCCAAGCTAAGCAAGTGCGAGTTTTGGATGTCGGAGGTTAATTTTCTTAGTCATGTCATATCTCAGGGAGGAGTAGCGGTTGATCCATCAAAAGTTGAAGCAGTGATTAATTGGGAGAGACCGAAGGATGTTTCTGAAGTTAGAAGTTTCTTAGAAGGTTTATTAAAGGATTTTCCCAATTGGCTTTACCAATGACGAGGCTTACTCGTAAGGATTGTTCGTATAACTGGGATTCGGCTTGTGAAAGAAGTTTTATGAATTTGAAGGAAATACAACCGCCCCTGTTTTGATTATTCCTGATCCTAGCAAGTCGTATGAGGTATATTGTGATGCATCGAAGATGGGATTAGGAGGTATGTTAATGCAAGATGGACATGTGGTGGCTTATGCCTCTCGACAGTTAAAAGTCCATGAAGAGAATTATCCAACGCACGATTTGGAATTGGCGGCAGTTATGTTTACTTTGAAAGTGTGGCGCCATTATTTGTATGGTGTACGTTTTGAGATGTTCAGCGACCACAAGAGCTTAAAGTATCTTTTTGATCAGAAAGAGTTGAACATGCATCAAAGGAGGTGGATGGAGTATTTGAAGAATTATGATTTGGAACTAAAATACCACCCGGGTAAAGCGAATAAAGTAGCGGATGCACTGAGTAGGAAAGTGTTGCATAATGCCGAGTTGATGATGTTAGAGTATGCCTTATTGGAAAAGTTTAGAGATCTTAATCTTTAATTTGTGTGGACTCCGAATGGTGTAATCATGGGAAATTTGAATGTCAATTCTACTCTAAGAGTTGAGATTCAACAAGGACAAGTATTGGATGAGAAGTTACAAGAGGTGTTAGTTCAACCGGGTTTCGTGCGGGCTACTGACGGAATCATCTTGTTTAACCAAAGAATTTGTATTCCGGATGATGCGGTGTTGAAAAGAAGGATTTTAGAAGAAGCGCATAAAGGTACTTTTACTATACATCCTGGTTCTTCGAAGATGTATCAAGATTTAAAGAGGGACTATTGGTGGTCCGAGATGAAAAAGGATATTGCAGTGTACGTGTCAGAATGTGCGGTATGCCAACAAGTGAAGATTGAACACCAAAGACCGGGTGGCTTGCTACAACCTTTAGAAATCCCGGTATGGAAGTGGGATAGTATTTCTATGGACTTCACAGTTGGACTACCCCGTGCTCAGGGTGGTTATGATTCGATTTGGGTAATTGTGGATCGGTTGACGAAATCTGCGCATTTCTTAGCCGTAAAGACTACTTACAAGGCGAGTCATCTTGCAAGGTTGTTCATTTCGGAAATAGTGAGATTGCATGGTATTCCCTCTAGTATTGTTTCGGATAGAGATCCAAAGTTTACTTCAAGATTTTGGAGAGCTTTTCAACAAGCTATGGGAACGAAGTTGTGTCTGAGCATGTCGAATCATCTGCAAACGGATGGTCAGACAGAACGGACAATACAAACAATGGAAGATATGTTAAGAGCTTGTGTACTCGAAAGTGGAGGAAATTGGACATAACTTTTACCATTGATCGAGTTCTCTTATAACAATAGTTATCATGCAAGTATTGGTTTGGCTCCTTACGAGGCATTGTATGGAAGGAAGTGTAGGACGCCATTATGTTGGGCGGAGGTTAGCGAAGATAGAATTTTGGGACCCGAAATTATTCAAGAAACTACGGAAAAGATTAGGATGATCCGTGGTAAAGTTAAACAAGCACAAGATCGTCAGAAGAGTTATGCGGATAACCGTAGAAGACCTTTGGAGTTTGATGAGGGTGATCACGTATTTTTGAAAGTTACTCCAAGATTGAGATTGAAAGGACCGTTTAAGTCGCGAAAGTTAAGTCCGATATACGTGGGACCGTATCAAATTTTAGAAAAAATTAGTGAAGTAGCTTACAGATTAGCCTTACCGCCTTCTCTTTCAGAGATGCACGATGTTTTTCATGTATCTCAACTTCGAAAGTTTGTTCCAGATCCTCTTCAGCCAATTCTACCTGATACGATCGAGATAGAAGCAGATTTAACATTTAAGCCTCAACCGAGTCGTATCACCGAAGAGAATCTAAGGTGTTAAGGAATAAAGAGATTCCTCTTGTTAAGGTTCAGTGGGATAAGACGCATCCAGGTGATGCAACATGGGAACTAGAATCCGGGATGCGAGAAGTTTATCCTCATCTTTTCAGGTCATTGTTTTAAATTCGTGGGCAAATTTCTATTTAAGGGGGAGAGGATGTAATACCCCGTAAATTATTTTTTTACTCTGGATAATATTTGTATGATCAACTGGGCTCTGGTCTACTCTGATAATTTATGGGATAAAATAATTAGCGTAAACTGATGAGCTCAGAGCATATCAAATTAATATTACCTGACCCTGAGGTTTTAATTATTGGAGCTTTAGAGACTATTTGGACAATTAGTAGTGTTACTAATTAATGATATTTTTCTATATCATTTCTTTTCCTCTCATTTTCCAAACATAGTAACATTTGAGAGAGAGAAAATAGAGAGAAGGAAGAGCAAAGGAAAGAAAGAGAAGAGAAAACTTGGAATTGAAGAGAAAAACTTGGATCATCCTCTAGTCTTCATCAAATCATCTCATCTTCTCCATCATCATCCTCTATTCAAGGTGGGTTCTAGATAGAAGCTTTAGTTGTAGAATTCTAGAGTTTCTAGAGTTAGGTTAAATTTTGAGGAAATGAGTAATTTTTGCTAAATCAAAGAATCTAACGGGTGAAATTCGATATAAATGCATGAGAATACTTGTTGTTTATGTTGGATCATGTTTTGGGTGATTTGGAATGAATTTGAAGTGTTTGGGTGGAAGAAATGATGGATTTTGGCTCAAAATGACCCATAACAGCGCTGCTGCGAATTTCTGGGTTCGCGGGTTCACATTGCGAACCCAAGGCGAAGGGAAGGCGAAGGTTTGCCTAGAAGTTCGCATTGCAAATTTTATGCCCTTTTTCTTCTTCCATGGTTCGCTGGGGGTTCGCATTGCGTATAGGAAAGCGAACGTGACAGATTTTCCATTTTGTTTCCTTCATAACTTTTGAACCGTAAGTCCGTTTTGGTCCCTGTTTGAAGCATTGGAAAGCTATTTCAATACTCTTTGTGATGATGAGGTAGAAACATAGTTGTATGTCATGGTTGATAGGGTAGAGATAAAATGTGTATGATTTACTATGTGGAAAGTGTGTATATTGTTTGACATGTTATGCTAACTTGTGTGTTTTATGATTGATGTTGTAATATGCTTGTCTAATGATATTGTTAAGCATGATTGAGAATGTATGCATGTTAAAATATGAAATAGGTAGAGTAAGGAAAACCTATCATGAAATTATGTTGGAACCTAGTAACGGCTAGGAAATTGTTGAATAACGTAATGACGACGATCATACGTGAGGGGCCGAGGCGTGCATCTATTACTGAATGGTATGGAAATAATTACACTAGTATGGATCATGTTGTATTGTGTTTAGATGGAGAAAGACAAAGAGACCTTAAGGCGATTGTGGCCTTGTGATTGTCAAATACAATCACGTTTGTGTGTGTGATCACGTAATCGTAACCAGTTATCTTGAGTTGCAGTTTCATGAGTCTTGAGCTCCTCTGAAACGTATGCATGACTACTTGGCAGGTTTGATTCCCGTGTGCAGTATGAGTGGCGCTCAGGGAGCGTATGCTTGTGACGGTTAATGACCCGTGTGAAGTGACGGTTCATAATGGTTAATGGCCCGTAGAACCCGAATCCATTCGTATGTCAAGTAGGTTACAAGGATCCATGACTCGGGTCAACTTCTAGACGTAGAAGCGGACGGGAAAAGGGGATGCCTTGGTGAGGTTATCGATTAGTGATATCGTGAGTTGATGAACTCATGACATGTTTCCATATAGTGTGAGAATTGGAATTGTGAACTCAAAGTCCTTTCCCCTTTCCCCTTGGACTTGAGTTAGGATGGCTAGAACCTTTTAAAGCCGAGAGGACTGATAAGATAGGGAACTCACTGAGATTGATGTATCTCACCCAATGTTGTTGTTTACATCACAGGTACTACAGGTTCGGCGAAGGGTAAGGACAAAGTTGTTTGACTTTTCCTTACGGATCGTAGCTTTTGTGTGGTAAAACTTCCGTTGTGAAGATTTTGGGATCATTATTTGATCTAGTTCTTAGTATTGGAACATCTTGTACATATGATGCCATAGTTTTTTGTATATAGTATTTTGGGGCATGTATATGTATAATGTGTTGACTAGGGACTTATGTTATTTCAGTACCCAAACGTGAATTCATGTATGATATGGATGCTTTGATGTATTATATTATATATATGGGTGTTACATGTAAAATAATCAACAACGTGGGGTGAGATACATCAAATCTCAGTGAGTTCCCTATCTTATAGGTCCTCTCGGCTTTACAAGGTTCTATCACACCTAACTCAAGTCAAAAGGGGAAGGGAAGTGACTTTGAGTACTCACACACACTATATGGATCCATGCTCGTGAGTCTTGTTAACTCACAATACCACTAATCGATAACCTTACCAAGGCATCCCCTTTTTCCGTCCTCTACTACGTCTAGAATTTGACCCGGGTCATGGATCCTTGTCATTTACTTGACATACGAAATGGATTCGGGAACAACGGCCTGTTAGCCGTGAACCGTCACTTCACATGGTCTGTTAACCATCACAAGTCTCTACCCTTTGGTTCCATTCGTACTACACACGGGAATCAAACATGTCAAGTAATTGTGCATACGTTTCAGAGGAGCTCGAGACCCATGAAACTGCACCCAAGATAAATGGTTATGATTACGTGATCACACACACACAAGTGTGATTGTATTCGACAATCACAAGGCCATACTCGCCTTAAGATCTCTTTTGTCTTTCTCGAATAAACATAATTAACATGATCCATACTAGTGTAACACGTTCCATACCATTCATAATAGACGTACGCCTCGGCCCCTCACGCACGAGCGTCACCATTCTATTATTCCACAGTTTCCTAGCCGTTACTAGGTTCCGATATAGTTATAGTTATATTCCTCACTCTACCTATTTCGTATTTTAACATGCATATACTCTCAAACATGCATAACAATAAGAAAAATAGGTAAACACAAGTCAATCATATAATAGAATCACACAATTCAACAAATCCACAAGTTACACCAAATCCGGTTCCCTCTGACTTATTTAATCGGGCATCAAAACTAGTATTTTTCACTTCTATTAGACAGAGTATTTTGATAGCTCTCTATCGGTACCAAGAACATTTAAATCGGGTGAATGAGTCAAAAGTTATGAATTAAAGAAAAAAGTAGTTTTTCTTTGGTCCCAGATCGCGCTAAGTGGGCCCCACCCCGCGCTAAGCGCGCTCCTCGCTGCCTGGAAGGGGTGAAAATTCTCTAGACCACGCTAAGCAGGAAATACCGCGCTAAGCGCGCTCTGCGTTATGCAGAAAAATAAACCCTCATGACAACAACCTCCAAACCACACATTCACCCCCAAAACCACACCCAACCAACCAATAGAAGTACATTATCATGGTACTATCATGGATTATCTGACAAACTTCTTAACACATGATTTCTAACATCAATACATAGTTTCTCTCACAAAACCCTAACATTTCAAAACCCATTTCATTTCAAACTCATTCCAATCAACACCAAACATCATAACAACTATCAATGGGTGATTCTATACACATATTGATCATACTACACAAATTATAACACACTTCAACCGTTAGATTCTTCTTTGATTTTACAAAAAACCCATTTTTCCCAAAATTCAACCTAACTCTAAAACCTCAAGAAATTATAATCTAAAGTTTCTATCTAGAACCCACCTGGATTAGAAGATGATGATGATTAAGATGAGATGATTTGAAGAAGAATGGATGATGATCTTAATCTTTCTCTCTTGAACTTTTCTTCTTTTCTTTCCTTTCCTCTTCCTTCTCTCTACTTTCTCTTTCTTACTATTTTTTATCTTTTGTTCCAAATGAAGAGAAAAAGGAAAATGAGATGATATAGAGAAATGTCATTAGTTAGTAACACTACTAAATGTCCAAAAAGTCTCTATAACGCCAAAAGTTAAAACCTCAGAGTCAGATAATATTAATTGGATCTACTCTGAGCTCATCAGTTTACTCTAATTATTTTATCCAATAAATTCTCAGAGTAAACCGGAACCAAGTTGATCATAATAATATTCTCCAGAGTGAAATAATTTACGGGGTATTACATCCTCCCCCCCTTAAAAAGAAATTCGCCCACGAATTTAAAACAATTACCTGAAAAGATGAGGGTAAACTTCTCGCATCTTGAATTCTAGTTCCCAAGTTGCATCACCCGGATGCGTCTCATCCCACTGAACCTTAACAAGAGGAATCTCTTTATTCCTTAACACCTTAGTTTCTCTTCCTGTGATACAACTCGGTTGAGGTTCAAAAGTCAAGTCTACTTATATTTCCACTGATTCCGGTAAGACTGGCTGAAGAGGGTCAGGAATAAACTTCCGAAGCTGAGACACATGAAAGACTTCATGCATCTCTGACAGAGAGGTTGGTAAGGCTAATCTGTAAGCGACTTCACCAATCCTTTCTAAGATCTGATACGGTCCCACGTATCTCGGACTTAACTTGCGTGACTTAAATGGTCCTTTCAACCTCAATCTCGGAGTAACTTTCAAAAACACATGGTCACCTTCCTCAAATTCTAAAGGTCTCCTACGGTTGTCCGCATAACTTTTCTGACGATCTTGTGCTTGTTTAGCTTTCTCACGGATCATTCGAATCCTTTCCGTAATCTTTTGAATAATTTCGGGTCCCAAAATTCTATCTTCACCAACTTCTGCCCAATACAAAGGTGTTCTACATTTTCTCCCATACAATGCTTCGTAAGGAGCCATACCAATGCTCGCATGGTAACTATTATTATACGAAAACTCAATCAACGGTAAAAGTTCCTTCCAATTTCCTCTACTCTCTAGCACACAAGCTCTCAACATGTCCTCCATCGTTTGTATTGTTCGCTCAGTCTGACCATCCGTTTGAGGATGATTCGACGTCCTCAAACGCAACCTCGTACCCATAGCTTGTTGAAAAACCTTCCAAAACCTTGAAGTAAACTTTGGATCTCTGTCCGACACAATGCTAGAGGGAACACCATGCAATCTCACAATTTCAGCAATAAACAACCTTGCAAGATGACTTGCCTTGTAAGTAGTCTTCACGGCTAAGAAATGCGCAGATTTCGTTAGTCGATCCCCAATCATCCAAATAGAATCATAGCCACCTTGCGTACGGGGTAAACCTACTGCAAAGTCCTTTTAATGTTGAGTATTTTATTGTTGAGAAGAAAAACGATGTATTATATTGTTGAGAACAAGATTAATGTCATTGAAAATTCTCTTGATAAAAGGAAGAATGTTATCTTGAGAAAAGTAAGAATGTTTTCGAGTTTTCTCGGGAGAAGAAAAAGACTTCTTTTGTTAAAAAGAAGAAGTCATGATAAAGAAGCCCTATGAATATTTTTCTATTTTTCTTTGTTTTTAATCATGGCTATTAATATTTTTGTATGACTAAAAAATATATATTTTATATTTAAATTTAAGTATAAAGAAAAAATTTGTATATTTTTTATAAAAATAATAAGAAATAATAATAATAATGATAATAAAAAAAATCATAATAATAATAATATACTTTCTTAATAACAATAATTTTAATAATAATAATAATAATCATGGTTAGATTTTATTTATTAATATTGAAAATAACTTTAATTTAAAAATAATTTATTTATATTGGTATAATTTTTTTTGTTGAATTTGTTATGCAAAGTTTACAACATTTTACTAATATCGTGTAACTTATAAAAAATAATAATATACAAATTATTATAATAATTAAAAATTGAAAATAATCTATAAAATTAGAAATGGAACAAACTTTACGCTTTAAAAATTTTAAAGAGTCTAAGTTCACATTTAACTAAGAACTTTTCTTAGTATTAAGAGGGTTTTTTTTATCATTACTTCTTCTTTTTAACAGAAGAAGTCTTTTTCTTCTCAAGAGAAAACTCGAAAATATATTTGATTAATTAATTCAAAATACATTTAAAAAAATAAATTATAAAAATTATATTAATACATGATTTCTTAGTACTATAGCTTAATATCTTGTCATTCAGTGTTGAGTCTTCTATTGTTGAGAAGATAAATGATGTATTATATTGTTGAGAACAAGAACAATGTCGTTGCAAATTCTCTTGAGAAAAGTAAGAATGTTATCTTGAGAAAAGGAAGAATGTTTTCGTGTTTTCTCTTGAGAAGAAAAACACTTATTTATTTAAAAAGAAGAAGTCCTGATAAAGAAGCCCTATGAATATTTTTCTATTTTGTTTGTTTTGAATCATGCCTATTAATATTTTTGTATGACTAAAAAAATATATTATCTTTCAATTTAAAGATAAATAAAAAGTTGAACATTTTTTATAATAATAAATAATAATAATAATAATAATAATGATAATAAAAATAATAATAATAATAATAATAACTATAATATAATTTCTTAATAATAATAATATAATTATAATAATAACTATAATGATAATAAAAAAATCATAATAATAATAATAATATACTTTCTTAATAACAATAATTTTAATACTAATAATAATAATCATGGTTAGATCTTATTTAATAATATTGAAAATAAGTTTAATTTAAAAATAATTTATTTATATTGGTATTGTTTTTTTTTGTTGAATTTGTTATGCAAAGTTTACAACATTTTACTAATATCGTGTAACTTATAAAAAATAATAATATACAAATTTTTATAATAATTAAAAATTGAAAATAACCTATAAAATTAGAAATGGAACAAACTTTACGCTTTAAACATTTTAAAGAGTCTAAGTTCACATTTAACTAAGAACTTTTCTTAGTATTATGAGGGCTTCTTTATCATGACTTCTTCTTTTTAACAGAATATGTAATACCCAGTATTATCTAAATGCTCAATTGGATATCAGATGAGTATCTATGTGCTTTATCTTTGGATAATTAGATTAATGGAATTTTCTAAGTACTTTAAGTATTATCAATTGGGCTGAGATGATAAAATATCAATTGGGGATATTTTACTCTATTGGATTATATTATATAATAATAGTATTATATATATATATATATATATATATATATATATATATATATATATATATATATATATATATTTGTAAAGGGAAAGAAAAAGAAAAGATAGTAAGAAGAAGAAAAGAGAAAGAAGAGAAAGGAAGAGAAAGAGGAAAATGGAAAAGAAGGAAGAGCTTGGATCTTCATCATCTCTTCATCGATTCATCATCTTCTTCAAACTCCTCTTCGATTATCAGGTGGGTTCTAGTTAGACACTCTAAGTTCTAGAAATATAAGTTTAGAACTTGGGTTAGATTTGAGAGAAAATGATTTAACGGTTAAATCAATGAAATCTAGCGGATGAAATTCGATATAATTTGCATGGCGTAGTTGTAATATGTATATGATCAACTGTTGATACTTGTTTTGAGGTTTGAAACTGATTTGGTATGGTAAGGGTTATAATTGGGACCCTTGGACCATGGAAACGCAGGAAAGAAATTCTAGTTCTAATGCGATTCGCCAGGCGAATTAGGATTTGCCAGGCGAATTAGGTCTCGCCACTGTTTCGCCAGGCGAAGTACTGGCGAAGGGGAATTCGCCAGGCGAAATCCATACTCACCAGGCGAAAATGAGGAGGCAGAACATGTTTTGGCTACTGGAACTTTTGGTTTTTCTAAAATGAGGATTTGCCACTATTTCGCCAGGCGAAGTACCGGCGAAGGGGGATTCGCCAGGCGAAATTCTTAACCGCCAGGTGAATCTGGCAGTTTTTCAATAATTTCCTTTTCTTTAAAAATCCATAACTTTTGATCCCTAACTCGGATCGAGACGTTCTTGGTACCGTTAGAAAGCCACGACGACCCATATATAATATAATACTTCAAAGCATCCATATCATACATGAATTTACGTTTTGGTACTGAAATACCATAAGCTCCTAGTTAACACATTATACATATACATGCCAAAATACCTAATACACAAAAATTACCATGGCACAATATATATACAAGATGTTCCAATAATAAATGCTAGGAAATAGATCAACAATGATCTCAAAACTCCACAACGGAAGCCTTGCCACATAAAAGCTATGATCCGTAAGAAAAGTCAAACCACTTTCTCCTTACCCTTCGCCGAACCTGTAGTACCTATGAAATAATCAACAACGTGGGGTGAGATACATCAAATCTCAGTGAGTTCCCTATCTTATAGGTCCTCTCGGCTTTACAAGGTTCTAGCCAATCCTAACTCAAGTCAAAAGGGAAGGGAAGTGACTTTGAGTACTCACACACACTATATGGAACCACGTTATCGAGTCCGTGCACTCGAAAATGTCACTATCGTCAACCCTGTCAAGGCGCCCCCTTTCTCCCGCCCCCTTCTACGTCTAGAAGTAGGAACGAGTCATGGACCCTCGTAGATCACTTGGCATACGAGATGGATTCGGAACTAAGGGACATGTTATCACCTTAATTCGTCACTTCACACGGCCCGTACACCGTCACAAATCTCTTTACCCGTAGGCTCCATTCATACTATAACATTGGGAATCAAACCTACCAAGCAATCGTGCATTCATTACAGAGGAGCTCGTTACTCATGAAATGGCACATAATAAAATAATGGTTACGATTTCGTGATTCACATACAACCATAATTGTATTTAACATTTCTAGGCCACATTAGCCTCTTTGGCCTCTTTTGCCTTTCACAAATAAACATAATAATTACACGTGTTCCATACTAGTGTCATTCTTTCTATACCGTTAGGTAATAGACGCACGCCTCGGCCTCTTTTGCACGAGCGTCGTCGCTACGTTATTCCGCATTTTCCCTAGCCGTTACTAGGTTCCAACATAGTTTATGGTAATATTCCTCACTCTACCTATTTCATATTTCAACATGCATTACCCTCAATCATGTTCAACATCAAAATTAGGCAAGGCATATTACAATTTCACATTAGAATTACATGTAATAATACAAACACAAGTTATACCACTTTTTGGGTTCCCTCCCATTATTTAATCGGGCATCAAAACCAAAAATTTCCACTTCCATTAGGTAGGGTATTCTCATAGCTCTCCACCGGTACCAAGAACGCCCCGACCGGAGTCACAATTCAAAAGTTATGGAAGAAACAAATTGGAAAGATCTGCTATGTTTGCTAGGCGAACCTCCCAGCGAGCTTTCGCTTCCGCCTTCGCTAGGCGAAGCTCCTCGCGAGAACAAAACACAAAACAGAACTGAAACGACCTAAAGTTCGCTAGGCGAACGTCGTTGGCGAACATTCGCTGACCTTCGCGGCCAGGTTCGCTAGGCGAACCCTCGAAAGCTGTTCGCCGGGCTTCGCCCCAGGTTCGCTTGGCGAACCCTGAAGAACCCAAAATCCCAGCAGCGCTGTTGTTCACCCCAAATTCAATATTTCTTCCACCAAAACACTACCAAGCCATAACATAACAACCAAAACATATTCCAATCATAACAACAAGTATTCCACACAGTTATAACATATTTCATCTGTTAGATTCATGATTTT
The DNA here is from genome assembly GCA_022829125.1 of Lathyrus tuberosus. Taxonomy (NCBI): domain Eukaryota; kingdom Viridiplantae; phylum Streptophyta; class Magnoliopsida; order Fabales; family Fabaceae; genus Lathyrus; species Lathyrus tuberosus. Next base: position 10,702,187 of record JALAZF010000180.1, on the reverse strand, counting down.
GTTAAGATTTCTCATTTCTCACAAAATAAAACCTGACTCTAAAACTCAAGAAATTCTATAACTAGAGCATCTATCTAGAACCCACCTGGATTAGGAGATGAAGATGAAATAATGAACCTTGCTCTTGAACTGTTGGAATTTCTCTTCTTTCCTTTTTCCCATTTTCTTTCCTTTCTTCTTCCTTCTTTCTACTTTCTCTCTCTCAAATGTTTCTATCTTGGCAAATGAGGGAAAAGGAAAGGATATAGAAAAAACATTAATTAGTACTACTACTAATTGTCCAAATTATCCCAAAAGCACCAAATAATAAAACCTTAGAGTTAGATTATATTAATCTGATCAGCTCTGAGTTCATCAGTTGCTCTAATTATTTTATCAGATAAAATACTCAGAGCACACTGGATCTCAACTGATCTCAGCTAGTATTACCCAGAGCGTTTATAAAATTACGGGGTATTACATGATATGTTGAAATCCATATCTTTTGGATTGTAAATCTGATCGAGGCATAATTATAGCCGATGTGAAGCTGTGGAAATATCCTACGGGATGAAAGTGGAAAGTATTGATTTCGATACCCGATTAAATGAATCGGAGGGAACCCGAAAGTGATGTTTTATGTGAAGAATCATTATATGTGATTTCATTGTGCAATTGTAATATGTTTTTGTATAACTTGTGATGAAATTATTATATGTAATTCAAATGTGCAATTGTAATATGCTTTGCCTAATATCGTTGTTAAACATTATCAAGAGAATATGCATGTTAAAATATGAAATAGAAAGAGTGAGGAAAGTTTACCCCAAAACAAATGGCATAGTTTAAGATATTGGAACCTAGTAATGAGCTAGGAAATTGATGAATAACTTAATGACAACGCTCGTGCAAAAGAGGCCGAGGCATGTGTCCATTATCGAATGATATAGAAAGAATAAGACATTAGTATGGAACACGTGTAATTGTTGTTTTATTGATAAGGCATGAGAGGCCTAAAGGCTAATGTGGCTTAGAATTGTTGAATACAATTATGGTTGTATGTGAATTTACGTAATCGTAACCGTTTTCCCTGAGATGTAGTTTCATGAGTCTCGAGCTCCTCCTCTGAAACGTATACATAATTACTTGGCAGGTTTGATTCCCGCATGTGAGTACGAATGGAGCCTATCTGGTAAAGAGACTTGTGACGGTGTACGGGCCGTGTGAAGTGATGATTTAAGGTGATAATATGTCCCTTATTTCCGAATCCATTTCGTATGCCAAGTAAATACAAGGATCCATGACTCGGGTCGACTTTTAGACGTAGAAGCGGACGGGTAAAGGGGATGCCTTGGTAAGGTTACCGATTAGTGATAAACTTTTGAGTTAACGGACTCAATAACGTGTTTCCATATAGTGTGAGAATGTTTGAACTCAAGGTCTAGTTCCTTTCCCCCGACTTGAGTTAGGCTAAGATAGAACCCTGTAAAGCCGAGAGAATCCATAAGATAGGGAACTCACTGAGATTTGTTGTATCTCACCCCACTATTGTTGATTATTTTCAGGAGGTATTTGCAGGTTTGGTTTACAAGTGGAGCTATGCTTGGATGTTTCAAGAGAAGCTCAGTTTTAGTTTTTCCGCTGTGTAATCTATTGTATACAATTGAGGATATTGTATATTGATCTTAGTTTTATTTTTGGCTTGTTTCCATATCTTGTACCATAGATTGTATTATGTTTTTAGAATGGCCAAGTATGTGAATTACTCCATTAGGCACTTATGATGGTGTCAATACCAAATAAAATGCTTGTATTGTATTATTCTAGGTATATATATTATACAGGGCATTACAGAATAACTCTTTTTCTTCTCAAGAGAAAACTCGAAAATATATTTGATTAATTTAATTCAAAATACATTTTAAAAAATAATATTAATACATGATTTCTTAGTACTATAGCTTAATATCTTATCTTTTAGTGTTGAGTCTTCTATTGTTGAAAAGAAAAACGATGTATTATATTGTTGAGAACAAGAACAATGTCATTGCAAATTCTCTTGAGAAAAGTAAGGATGTTATCTTGAGAAAAGGAAGAATGTTTTCGTGTTTTCTCTTGAGAAGAAAAACACTTATTTATTTAAAAAGAAGAAGTCCTCATAAAGAAGCCCCATGAATATTTTTCTATTTTGTTTGTTTTTAATCATGCCTATTAATATTTTTGTATGACTAAAAAAATATATTATATTTCAATTTAAAGATAAATAAAAAGTTGAACATTTTTTATAATAATAATAATAAATAATAATAATAATAATAATAATAATAATAATAATATAATGATAATAATAATAATAATAATACAATTTCTTAATAAAAATAACTATCAAAATAATAATCAAGGTTAGATTTTATTTATTAATATTGACAATCATTAAAATTTAAAAATAATATATTTATAGTTGTATATTTTTTTTTGTCGAATTTGTTATGCAAAAGTTAGCAACATTTTACTAATACCGTGTCTTTTATGAAAAATGTAATACCCCGTAAATTCTTTTACTCTGGATAATATTCGTATGGTCAACGGGGTTCCGGTTTACTCTGAGAATTTATTGGGTAAAATAATTAGAGTAAACGGATGAGCTCAGAGCAAATCAAATTAATATTATCTGACCCTGAGGTTTTAATTATTGGAGCTTTAGAGACTAATTGGACATTTAAGTTAGTCCAATTAGTCTCTAAAGCTCCAATAATTAAAACCTCAGAGTCAGATAATATTAATTTAATTTGCTCTGAGCTCATCAGTTTACTCTAATTATTTTATCCAATAAATTCTCAGAGTAAACCGGAACCCAGTTGATCATACGAATATTATCCAGAGTAAAATAATTTACGGGGTATTACATCTTCCCCCCCTTAAATAGAAATTCACCCATGAATTTAAAACAATTACCTGAAAAGATGAGGATAAACTTCTCGCATCTCTGATTCTAGTTCCCAAGTTGCATCACCCGGATGCGTCTCATCCCACTGAACTTTAACAAGAGGAATCTCTTTATTCCTTAACACCTTAGTTTCTCTTCCTGTGATACGACTCGGTTGAGGCTCAAACATTAAATCTTCTTCTATCTCAACTGTATCTGGTAGAATTGGCTGAAGAGGATCTAGAACAAACTTCTGAAGCTGAGATACATGAAAAACATCGTGCATCTCTGACAGAGAAGGCGGTAAGGCTAATCTGTAAGCTACTTCACCAATCCCTTCTAAAATTTGATACGGTCCCACGTATCTCGGACTTAACTTCCGTGACTTAAACGGTCCTTTCAATCTCAATCTCGGAGTAACTTTCAAAAACACATGATCACCCTCATCAAACTCCAAAGGTCTTCTACGGTTATCCGCATAACTTTTCTGACGATCTTGTGCTTGTTTAACTTTATCACAGCTCATTCTAATCCTTTTCATAGTCTCTTGGATAACCTCGTTCCCAAAATTCTATCTTCGCCAACTTCCGCCCAACACAATGGCGTCCTACATTTCCTTCCATACAATGCCTCATAAAGAGCCATACCAATACTTGCATGATAACTGTTGTTATAAGAGAACTCAATCAACGGTAAAAGTTCTATCCAATTTCCTCCACTTTCAAGTACACAAGCCCTTAACATATCCTCCATGGTTTGTATTGTCCGTTCCGTCTGACCACCCGTTTGCGGATGATTCGACGTGCTCATACACAACTTCGTTCCCATAGCTTGTTGAAAATCTCTCCAAAATCTTGAAGTAAACTTTGGATCTTTATCCCAAACAATACTAGAGGGAATACCATGCAACCTCACAATTTCTGAAATGAACAACCTTGCGAGATGACTCGCCTTGTAGGTAGTCTTTACGGCTAAGATATGCGCAGATTTCATCAACTGATCTACAATAACCCAAATAGAATCATAACCACCTTGGGCATGAGGTAATCCAACTGCAAAGTCCATAGAAATACTATCCCACTTCCATACGGAATTTCTAACGGTTGTAGTAAGCCACCCGGTGTTTGGTGTTCAATCTTCACTTGTTGGCATACCGCACATTCTGATACGTACACTGCAACATCCCTTTTCATACTGGACCACCAATAGTCCCTTTTTAAATCTTGATACATCTTCGAAGAACCAGGATGTATAGTAAAAGCACCCTTATGCGCATCTTCCAAAATCCTTCTTTTCAACATCGCATCATCCGGAACACAAATCCTTTGGTTAAACAAAATGATTTCGTTGGTAGCCTGCACAAAACTCGGTTGAACTAACACTTCTTGCAACCTCTCATCCAACATCTGTCCTTGTTGGATTTCCTCTTTAAGGGTAGAATTGACATCCAAATTTCCCATAATCACACAGTTAGGAGTCCAAACAAATTGGAGATTGAGATCTTGAAACTTTTCTAATAAGGTATACTCTAACATCATCAACTCGGCATTATGTAACACTTTCCTGCTTAATGCATCCGCCACTTTATTCGCTTTACCCGGATGGTACTTTAGTTCCAAATCATAATCTTTCAAATACTCCATCCATCTCCTTTGACGCATGTTTAACACTTTCTGGTCAAAAATATACTTTAAGCTCTTGTGGTCGCTGAACATCTCAAAATGTACCCCATCCAAATAATGACGCCACACTTTCAGTGTAAACACAACTGCCGCCAATTCCAAATCATGCGTTGGATAGTTCTCTTCATGAACTTTTAACTGTCGAGAAGCATAAGCCACCACATGACCATCTTGCATTAACACACCTCCTAATCCCATCTTAGATGCATCACAAAATACCTCGTACGACTTGCTAGGATCAGGAATAATCAAAACAGGAGCGGTCGTCAATCGTTCCTTCAAACTCATAAAACTTCTTTCACAAGCCGAATCCCACTCATACGGACAATCCTTCCGAGTAAGTTTTGTCATTGGTAAAGCCAATTGAGAAAAGCCTTTGATAAACCTTCTGTAATAACCTGCCAATCCCAAGAAACTTCTAACTTCGGAAACATTCTTCAGTCTCTCCCAATTAATCACTGCTTCAACTTTTGATGGATCTACCGCTACACCTCCCTGAGATATGACATGACCAAGAAAATTAACCTCCGACATCCAAAACTCACACTTGCTTAGCTTAGCAAAAAGTTGTCTCTCTTGTAAGATGGATAAAATGATTCTTAGGTGTTCTCCGTGCTCTTGAGAATCACGAGAATAAATAAGAATGTCATCGCTGAAGATCACTACAAATTGGTCCAAGTAAGGTTGAAATATCCGATTCATATAATCCATAAAAACTGCAGGAGCATTCGTCACACCGAAAGGCATTACTAAGAATTCATAATGACCATAACGGGTTCTAAATGCAGTCTTTAGTACATCTGAACTCTTCACACGAATCTGATGATAACCCGACCGTAAATCAATCTTCGAGAACATACAGGCTCCTTTTAATTGATCTAACAGGTCGTCTATCCTTGGCAAATGGTATTTGTTCTTGATGGTGACCTTATTCAACTGACGGTAATCAATACACAACCGCATTCCACCATCCTTCTTCTTTACAACAACACTAGAGCTCCCCATGGCAAAACACTTGGTCGAACAAAATGCTTAGCCATCAACTCTTCCAATTGATCCTTTAATTCTCTTAATTCAAGTGGTGCCATCCGATACGGAGAAACGGATATTGGAGCCATTCCCGGTATCAGGTCAATAGAGAATTCCACTTCCCTCTCTGGAGGAAGAGAGTGATATCCTCGGGGAAAACTTAGGGAAACTCACAGACTACCGGAATACTCAAAACCTGAAGGTTGCTACTCTCCTCCTTAGTGAGAATCAAAATAACAGATTTTTCCTCTTCAAACAAGAAATTTATCATTCCAACCGTACCTTCTAAAATAGTAGTTAACACATCCTTTGGAGTAGCCTCAACGGATGGAATAATGATTAGCTTTTCCTCACAATTAATAAATACCAAATTAGCAGAAAGCCAATCCATTCCTAAAACAACATCCACTTTCTTAAGCGACAAACAAATAAGGTCAATCTAAAAAACCCTTCCATCCACAAACAAAACACAATTTTCACACATTAAAGGTGTTTCAACTATCTCATCCATGGCAGTAGTAACCACCATGGGTGGAGACAACAGAACAACTTGCAACCCAAGTCGCTTCACATATTGCATCGATACAAAAGAGTGTGTGGCTCCACAATCAAATAATACAAAGCAAGGATTCCCATTAACGAAACACGTACCAGCAATCAAAGAGTTGTCACCCTTTGCTTTCTTCGCATCCAAAGTATATACTCGACCGGTATTCCTTCCTTGTGTCTGATTTCTAATCTGAGGACAATCCCTCGCCATATGGCCCACCTTATTACACTGATAACACCTTACTCCTTCAAAATTGCATCTACCAGAATGCATCTTTCCACAAAAATGGCACACAGAAGGTGCACTTTTCCTAAAACTTTGAACTTGTTTCCCTTTAAAAGCTTGTTGTCTCAGTCTAAATTGTTGATTCGATCTTCCACGATCACCTTGATTCAACCTACTCAATTCTCCTTCCGCTTGCACCTTCTTCAAGCTGTGTTCTGCCACGTAACACTGCCTTAGCAATTCGGCATAACTAGTGAACTCCCTCTGAGACACGCTATGTGAAATTTCAGCCCTCAAACCAAAAAGAAACTGATCAATCTTCCACCTCTCGTCCGGAGTATACATGGCTTGCCTAGAATAAGCAGCCATTACCTCAAACCTCTCAGCATATGCGGCTACAGTCAAAGTACCCTATCTCAATTATTGAAATTCAAATTCCTTCTTAGTCCTTAAGGAACTTGGGAAATACTTCTCCATAAAATTTATCTTGAACTGTTCCCATACCTTAGATACCTCTTCAATAGTCATCAAGGCTGAGGCACTCTCCCACCACCTCAAGGCAGGACCCTTCAACAAGTGAGAAGCGAAAACCACCTTATTTTCCTCACTGCACTGGACTATCAAGAAAATCCTTTCCATGCCGGCTATCCACTCGTGAGCCTTTACCGGATCCAACCCTCCCAGAAATTCTGGAGGATTCATACGGATGAAATCTCTAAAGCTTCCCCCTGCAGCTACTGGAACAACCACTGGAGGATGCAAATCCCCAGTCATTTGTTGTACCATTTGTTGCATAAACTGATTCTGTTGTTGTTGCATCTGCTGCAGAAACCGAGGCCATGGAACATTTTCCTAGCCGCCTGACAGATTAGTCCCTGCCGGAGGGGTTCTGGGTCGACCACGATTATTTCTGCGCCCGTCGGCCATGTTCCTAAATGTCATACAGATAGGATTAAGTTGATCAGGCTCAATACCATAAATATAACACGTAAGACCAATGGTGACACAACGCATATGAAACGGAAAGAAATAATCATACTATTTCATGGCTAGGTAAAGGATACGACCTGCTCTGATACCAACTGTAACACCCATATATAATATAATACATAAAAGCATCCATATTATACATGAATTCACGTTTTGGTACTGAAATACCAAAAGTCCCTAGTTAACACATTATACATATATATGCCCCAAAGTCCTACATAACAAAAAAACTATGGCACTATATATATACAAGATGTTCAAACACACTAAGAACCAGATCAAATAATGATCTCAAAATAATATTCACAACGGAATTCTTGCCATCCCAAAAAGCTAAGATAGTAAGGGAAGTCAAACAACTTTATCCTTACCCTTCGCGGAACCTGTAGTACCTGTAATATAATCAACAACATGGGGTGAGATACATCAAAATCTCAGTGAGTTCCCTATCTTATGGATTCTCTCGGCTTTACAAGGTTCTATCCGAATCCATTTCGTAAGCCAAGTAACTACAAGGATCCATGACTCGGGTCGACTTCTAGACATAGAAGCGGACGGGAAAAGGGGATGCCTTGGTATAGGTTATCGATTAGAAATAATGTGAGTTGACAAGACTCATGAACATGGATCCATATAGTGTGTGTGAGTACTCAAAGTCACTTCCCCTCCCCTTGACTTGAGTTAGGATTGGCTAGAACCTTGTAAAGCCGAGAGAATCCATAAGATAGGGAACTCACTAAGATTTGATGTATCTCACCCCATGTTGTTGATTATATTATAGGTACTACAGGTTCTGCGAAGGGTAAGGATAAAGTTGTTTGACTTCCCTTACTATCTTAGCTTTTTGGGATGGCAAGACTTCCGTTGTGAAGATTATTTTGAGATCATTATTTGATCTAGTTCTTAGTGTGTTTGAACATCTTGTATATATATATATATATATATATAGTTCCATAGTTTTTTGTTATGTAGGATTTTGGGGCATGTATATGTATAATGTGTTAACTAGGGACTTATGGTATTTTAGTACCAAAACGTGAATTCATGTATGATATGGATGCTTTGATGTATTATATTATATATGGGTGTTACCAAAAATAATAATATATATATATTTTTTCATAATAATTAAAAAATTAAAATAACCTATAAAAATAGTAATGAAACAAACTTTACGCTTTAAACATTTTAAAGGGTCTAAGTTCCCATTCAACTAAGAATTTTTTTAAGTATTATTAGGGTTTCTTTATCATGACTTCTTCTTTTTAACAAAATAAGTTTTTTTCTTCTCAAGAGAAAACTCAAAAATATATTTTATTAATTTAATTTAAAATACAATTTAAAAAATAAATTATAAAAATAATATTAACACATGATTTCGTAGTACTATAACTTAATATCTTGTCTTTTAATGTTGAGTATTTTATTGTTGAGAAGAAAAACGATGTATTATATTGTTGAGAAAAAGAACCATCTTGTTGCAAATTCTCTTGAGAAAAGGAAGAATGTTATCTTGAGAAAAGTAAGAATGTTTTCGAGTTTTCTCGTGAGAAGAAAAAGACTTCTTTTGTTAAAAAGAAGAAGTCATGACAAAGAAGCCCTATGAATATTTTTCTATTTTTTTTTGTTTTTAATCATGGCTATTAATATTTTTGTATGACTAAAAGATATATATTTTATATTTAAATTTAAGTATAAATAAAAAATTTTAATATTTTTTATAATAATAATAATAAGAAATAATAATAATAATGATAATAAAAAAATCATAATAATAATAATATACTTTCTTAATAACAATAATTTTAATAATAATAATAATAATAATCAGGGTTAGATTTTATTTATTATTATTGAAAATAATTTAAATTTAAAAATAATTTATTTATATTGGTATAATTTTTTTTGTTGAATTTGTTATGCAAAGTTTACAAAATTTTACTAATATCGTGTAACTTATAAAAAAATAATAATATACAAATTATTATAATAAATAAAAATTGAAAATAACCTATAAAATTAGAAATGGAACAAACTTTACGCTTTAAACATTTTAAAGAGTCTAAGTTCACATTTAACTAAGAACTTTTCTTAGTATTATGAGGGCTTTTTTATCATGATTTCTTCTTTTTAACATAAGAAGTCTTTTTCTTCTCAAGAGAAAACTCGAAAATATATTTGATTAATTTAATGCAAAATAAATTTTAAAAATAAATTATAAAAATAATATTAATACATGATTTCTTAGTACTATAGCTTAATATCTTGTCTTTCAGTGTTTAGTCTTCTATTGTTGAGAAGAAAAACGATGTATTATATTGTTGAGAACAAGAACAATGTCGTTGCAAATTCTCTTGAGAAAAGTAAGAATGCTATCTTGAGAAAAGGAAGAATGTTTTCGTGTTTTCTCTTGAGAAGAAAAACACTTATTTATTTAAAAAGAAGTAGTCCTGATAAAGAAGCCCTATGAATATTTTTCTATTTTGTTTGTTTTTAAGCATGCCTATTAATATTTTTGTATGACTAAAAAAATATATTATCTTTCAATTTAAAGATAAATAAAAAGTTGAACATTTTTTATAATAATAATAATAATAATAATAATGATAATAATAATAATAATAATAATAATAATACAATTTCTTAATAACAATAACTATAATAATAATAATCAAGGTTATATTTTATTTATTAATATTGATAATCATTAAAATTTAAAAATAATTTATTTATAGTTGTATAATTTTTTTTGTTGAATTTGTTATGCAAAAGTTAGCAACATTTTACTAATACAGAGTCTTTTATGAAAAATAATAATATATATATTTTCATAATAATTAAAAATTTAAAATAACCTATAAAAATAGTAATGAAACAAACTTTACGCTTTAAACATTTTAAAGGGTCTAAGTTCCCATTCAACTAAGAATTTTTTTAAGTATTATTAGGACTTCTTTATCATGACTTCTTCTTTTTAACAAAATAAGTTTTTTTCTTCTCAAGAGAAAACTTGAAAATATATTTGATTAATTTGATTCAAAATACATTTTAAAAAATAAATTACAAAAATAATATTAATACATGATTTCATACTACTATAACTTAATATCTTGTCTTTTAATGTTGAGTATTTTATTGTTGAGAAGAAAAACGATGTATTATATTGTTGAGAACAAGATTAATGTCTTTGCAAATTCTCTTGAGAAAAGGAAGAATGTTATCTTGAGAAAAGCCAGAATGTTTTCGAGTTTTCTCGTGAGAAGAAAAAGACTTCTTTTGTTAAAAAGAAGAAGTCATGATAAAGAAGCCCTATGAATATTTTTCTATTTTTTTTTTTGTTTTTAATCATGGCTATTAATATTTTTGTATGACTAAAAAATATATGTTTTATATTTAAATTTAAGTATAAATAAAAAATTTGAATATTTTTTATAATAATAATAAGAAATAATAATAATAATGATAATAAAAAATCATAATAATAATAGTATACTTTCTTAATAACAATAATTTTAATAATAATAATAATAATAATAATAATAATAATCATGGTTAGATTTTATTTATTAATATTGAAAATAATTTTAATTTAAAAATAATTTATTTATATTGGTATAATTTTTGTTGTTGAATTTGTTATGCAAAGTTTACAACATTTTACTAATATCGTGTAACTTATAAAAAATAATAATATACAAATTTTTATAATAATTAAAAATTGAAAATAACCTATAAAATTAGAAATGGAACAAACTTTACGCTTTAAACATTTTAAAGAGTCTAAGTTCACATTTAACTAAGAACTTTTCTTAGTATTATGAGGGGTTTTTTATCATGACTTTTTCCTTTTAACAGAAGAAATCTTTTTCTTCTCAAGAGAAAACTCAAAAATATATTTGATTAATTTAATTCAAAATAAATTTTAAAAAATAAATTATAAAAATAATATTAATACATGATTTCTTAGTACTATAGCTTAATATCTTGTCTTCAGTATTATGAGGGGTTTTTTATCATGACTTCTTCTTTTTAACAGAAGAAGTCTTTTTCTTGTAATACCCCATAATTTTTGTGAACGTTTTGGACAATATTATTATGATCAATTGGGTTCCGGTGTACTCTGAGCAATTATTGGATAAAATAATTAGAGTAAACTGACGAACTCGGAATTGATTAAATTGATATTATTTAACTTGGAGTTTTATTATTTGGTGCATTTGAGATAATTTGGACAATTAGTAGTATTACCATTTAATGTGTTTTCTATACCTTTTCTTTTCCACCATTTGTCAAAATATAGTAACTTTTGAGAGAGAAAGTGAAGAGAAGGAAAAAGGGAGGAAAAGGAAGGAAAAGGAGAGGAAAATTCTCAAGAGCTCAAGAGATTGAATCATCAACCCATCTCCAATCTTTTCATCTCAGCTTCATCATCCTCATCTTGTAATCCAGGTGGGTTCTAGTTAGATACTTTAGAGTAGAGTTTTATTGAGTTTAGAATTAGTTTTGATATTGATAGAAATGAGAAATTTTGCACTAAAATCATGTTTTAATGTTCCTTATGATTGATACATGTTAGATATGTTTTGTTGTGTATCCAATTGGTATTCTTCTGGTGTTTAGAAGTGATTTGGAAGGGAAAATGGATCATTTTCGCAGAACCCATTATCCAGGAAAAATTCTGGTTTCCCACTGCCCATACGCGTATCACTCAAGGCAATACGCGTATTGGTTAAGGCAATATATGTATGGCCCTGAAGAAATGTGGGCAATACGCATATGGGGTTCCATTTTCTCGGCCATCTGCCCATTTGTGTATTGGTACGCGTACGGTTTTGGGCAATACGCGTATGAGGTAGGGTAGTACGCGTATTGGAATTTTAAATGGAATTTTTTTAAGGGAAAACAGCCTCTGCCCATACGCGTATCACTTTGGGCAATACGCATATGGCTGGGCGAGCCAGCTGGGCAATACGCGTATGGCACAAGGCAATACGCATACGGCCAGTGGAAGTGCAGAATTGTGTTTTTCGCGATACCTTTTCTCTTTATTTTCCATAACTCGTGTTCCGATTATCCGTTTTTAACATTCTTGATATCGTTGGAAAGCTAATAGAATGTACTTTCTTATTAAAATGGTTTTGAGATTGTTGGCCGATTTAATTATGTCGGGAATTTGGAATAGTGTCGCTTTGTCAACGTTTATCGTTTAATGGTGTGTAATTGTTGTTGAAATTGCATGTTAAAATATGGAATAGATAGAGTGAGGAAACCTTAGTGCAATAGGATGACTTAGGGAATGGTGCGACAATGCTTATGCATCAGTACTAAAGATTATCCTTGATAAGTATTTTATTAGGTGAGTAACCGTGACCCGCGTTTAATCCTTTTGGTGTGGGATGGCCGGGGAAAGTTACGTGGTGAGTGGTATTAGTGACCCGTGTTTAATCCTTTTGGTGTGGGATGGCCGGGAAAAGTACCGATAGTAGATAACCGTGACCCGTGTTTAATCTCTTTGAGAGGGATGGTCGGGGAAAGTTATTTGCGTTAAGGATCCGTGACCCGTGTTTAATCTCCTTGGGTGGGATGGCCGGGGAAAGATTCCTTAACTAGTTGGCGTTGTGTCTTACGCGATGTTTTCTCTAGTTAGAGATAGTCGAACTCAAAGTCTAGTTCCTTTTTCCCCGACTTGAGTTAGGTTTTGGTTAGAACCTTGTAAAGCCGAGAGAATCCATAAGATAGAGAACTCACTGAGATTTGATGTATCTCACCCCACTGTTGTTGTTTACATCACAGGTTCTGCAGGTTCAGCGAAGGGTAAGGACAAGGTTGTTTGAATTTTCTTACGGATCATAGCTTTTGTGTGGCAAGGCTTCCGTTGTGAAGATTTTTGAGATCATTATCTGATCTAGTTCTTAGTATTTGTCTTTGGAACATCTTGTAGATATATTATGCCGTCGTTTTTTTTGTATTTAGGCTTTTGGGCATGTATATGTATAATGTGTTTACTAGGAACTTACTGTATATTTCAGTACCAAACGTATTATTCATGTATAATATATGCTTTGATGGATGTATATATATATATTTTGGTGTTACAGTTGGTATCAGAGCAGGTCGTATCCTCGACCTAGCCATGAAATAGAATAAGTTTTCGTTCCATTTCATATGCGTGGTGTCGCCTTTGGTCTTATGTGTTATATTTATGGTATTGAGCCTGATCAACTTAATCCTATCTGTATGACATCCAGGAACATGGCTGATAGACGCAGAAACAACCGTGGTAGGCCCCGAACTATTCCAGCTGGGACAAATCCGCCGGTCGACGATGGGAATGCTCCTCTGTATCAGTTTATGCAACAGATGCAGCAACAACAGAATCAGTTTATGCAGCAAATGGTTCAACAATTCAATGAGGGTCTGCATCCTCAGGTGGTTGTTCCAGAAGTGATAGGTGGGACTTTTCGGGATTTCTCCCGCATGAATCCTTCGGAATTTCATGGCGGATTAGATCCTGTAAAGGCTCACGAATGGATTTCAGGTATGGAAAGGATTTTCTTGATAGTGCCTTGTACCGAGGAGAATAAAGTGGTTTTTGCTTCGCATTCCTTGAAGGGTCCTGCCATGAGATGGTGGGAGAGTGCGTCGGCTCTTATGACTATTCAGGGTGTGCCCAAGGTCTGGGAACAATTCAAGGTAACTTTTATGGAGAAATATTTTCCTAGCTCCTTGCGGACTCAGAAAGAGTTTGAATTTCAACAGTTAAGACAGGGTAATATGTCGGTGGCCAGTTATGCTAAAAAGTTTGAGAATATGGCTGCTTATTCTAGGCAGGCTATGTATGCTCTAGATGAACAGTGGAAAATAGATCAGTTTTTTTTGGACTAAAAGCGGAAATATCTCATAGTGTTTCTCAGAGGGAATTTACTACTTATGCAGAAGTTCTAAGACAATGTTATGTGGCGGAGCATAGTTTGAAGAAAGTACAAGCGGAAAGTGTTGCAAGTAGGGTAAATCAGGGTGATCGTGGAAGAGCAAGTCAACAATTTGGTCCTAGATCCCCAGCTTTCAAGGGAAATCAGGTTGCTAGACCTAACGCTATTCCTTTGTGCAGAGTTTGCAACCAACGTCATTTCGGGAAGTGTGCCGATGAGAGTATTAGGTGCTATCATTGTAATGAATTGGGACATGTGGCTAGAATGTGTCCTCGGAATAGAAACCAAGTGCAAGGAAAGAATACCGAGAGGGTTTATACCTTAGATGCAAGGAAGACAGAGAATGATAACTCCTTGATTGCGGGTACGTGTTTCGTAAATGGGCATCCTTGTTTTGTTTTATTTGATTGTGGGGCAACGCATTCTTTTGTGTCAACACGATGTGTGAAGCGACTTGGGTTGCAAGTTGTTCCTTTATTTCCTCCTATGGTGGTCACTACCGCCATGGATGAAATGGTTGAGACACCATTGATGTGTGAAAATTATGTTTTGTCTGTGAATGATAGAGTTTTCCAGATCGACCTTATCTGTTTAACGCTTAAGAAAGTTGATGTCGTTTTGGGAATGGATTGGCTTTCTGCTAATTCGGTGTTTATTGGGTGTGAGGAAAAGCTAATCATTATTCCATCCGATGAGGCCACTCCAAGGGATGTGTTAACTACTATTTTGGAAGGTACGGTTGGAATGATTAATTTCTTGTTTGAAAAGGAGAAGTCTTTTCTGTTGGTTCTTACTAAGGAGGAGAGTAGCAACCTTCAAGTTTTGAGTATTCCGGTAGTTTGTGAGTTTCCGGAAGTTTTTCCCGAGGATGTCACTTTTCTTCCTCCGGAGAGGGAAGTGGAATTCTCTATTGACCTGATACCAGGAACGGCTCCAATATCCGTTTCTCCGTATCGGATGGCACCACTTGAATTAAGAGAATTAAAGGATCAATTGGAAGAATTGATGGCTAAGCATTTTGTTCGACCAAGTGTTTCGCCCTGGGAGCTCCAGTGTTATTGGTGAAGAAAAAGGATGGTGGAATGCGGTTGTGTATCGATTACCGTCAGTTGAATAAGGTCACCATCAAGAATAAATACCCATTACCAAGGATAGACGGTCTGTTAGATCAATTGAAATGAGCCTGTGTGTTCTCGAAGATTGATTTACGGTCGGGTTATCATCAGATTCGTGGGAAGAGCTCAGATGTACCAAAGACTGCGTTTAGAACCCCTTATGGTCATTATGAGTTTTGGGTGATGCCTTTCGGTGTGACGAATGCTCCGGCAGTTTTCATGGATTATATGAACCGGATATTTCAACCTTACCTGGACTAATTTGTGGTGATTTTCATTGATGACATTCTTATCTATTCTCGTGATCCTCAAGAGCACGGAGAACACCTAAGAATTATTTTATCCATCTTACAAGAGAAGCAACTTTTTGCTAAGTTAAGTAAGTGTGAGTTTTGGATGTCTGAGGTTAATTTTCTGGGTCATGTCATATCTCAGGGAGGTGTAGCGGTCGATCCATCAAAAGTTGAAGCAGTGATTAATTAGGAGAGACCGAAGAATGTTTCTGAGGTTAGAAGTTTCTTGGGATTGGCAGGGTATTACAGAAGGTTTATCAAGGGTTTTTCGCAACTGGAGTTACCGATGACGAGACTTACTAGGAAGGATTGTGCGTACGAGTGGGATTCGGTTTGTGAAAGAAGTTTTATGAGTTTGAAAGAAAGATTGACGACCGCTCCTATTTTGGTTATTCCTGATCCTAGCAAGTCGTATGAGGTATATTGTGATGCATCGAAGAAGGGATTAGGAGGTGTGTTAATGCAAGATGGACATGTTGTGGCTTATGCTTCTCGACAGTTGAAAGTCCATGAAGAGAACTATCCAACGCGTGATTTAGAATTGGCGACAGTTGTATTTACTTTGAAAGTGTGGCGTCACTATTTATATGGTGTACGTTTTGAGATGTTTAGCGACCACAAGAGCTTAAAGTACCTCTTTGATCAGAAAGAGTTGAACATGCGTCAAAGGAGGTGGATGAAGTATTTGAAAGATTATGACTTGGAGCTAAAATACCATCCGGGTAGAGCCAATAAAGTGGCAGATGCATTGAGTCGGAAGGTATTGCATAATGCCGAGTTGATGATGTTAGAGTATTCTTAATTGGAAAAATTTTGAGATCTAAATCTTCAATTTGTTTAGACTCCTGATGGGGTGATGATGGGAAATTTGAATTTCCATTCTACTCTTAGGGAAGAAATCCAACAAGAACAAGGATTAGATGAGAAGTTACAAGAAGTGTTAGTACAACCGGGTTTTGTGCGAGCTACCGACGAAATTATTTTTTTTAACCAAAGGATTTGTGTTTCGGATAACACTGAGTTAAAAAGAAGGATTTTGGAAGAGGCGCATAAGGGTGCTTTTACTATACATCCGGGGTCTTCAAAGATGTATCAAGATTTAAAGAGGGACTATTGGTGGTCCGGGATGAAGAGGGATATTGCGGTGTTTGTGTCGGAATGTGCGGTGTGCCAACAAGTAAAGATTGAGCACCAAAGGCCGGGTGGCTTGTTGCAACCTTTAGAAATTCCGGTATGGAAATGGAATAGTATCTCTATGGACTTTGCCGTTGGACTACCCCGTACTCAGGGTGGTTATGATTCGATTTGGGTAATTGTGGATCGGTTAACGAAATCCGCGCATTTCTTAGCTGTGAAGACTACCTACAAGGCGAGTCATCTCGCAAGGTTGTTCATTTCGGAGATAGTGAGATTGCATGGTATTCCCACTAGTATCGTTTCGGATAGAGATCCAAAGTTTACTTCCAGATTCTGGAGAGCTTTTCAACAAGCTATGGGAACGAAGTTGTGTTTGAGTACGTCGAATCATCCGCAAATGGATGGTCAGACGGAACGGACAATACAAACCATGGAGGATATGTTGAGAGCTTGCGTACTTGAAAGTGGAGGAAATTGGATGGAACTTTTGTCATTGATCGAATTCTCTTATAATAACAGTTATCATGCAAGTATTAGTATGGCACCTTATGAGGCATTATATGGAAGGAAGTGTAGGACACCGTTGTGTTGGGCAGAAGTTGGTGAAGATAGGATGTTGGGACCCGAGATTATTCACGAAACTACGGAGAAGATTAGGATGATCCGTGATAAGGTCAAACAAGCACAAGATCGTCAGAAGAGTTATGCGGATAACCGTAGAAGACCTTTAGAATTTGAAGAAGGCGATCACGTGTTTTTAAAAGTTACTCCGAGATTGCGGTTGAAAGGACCGTTTCAGTCGCGGAAATTAAGTCCGAGATACATGGGACCGTATCAGATTTTGGAAAGAATTGGTGAAGTAGCTTACAGATTGGCCTTACCGTCTTCTCTATCAGAGATGCATGACGTATTTCATGTGTCTCAGCTTCGAAAATTTGTCCCAGATCCTCATCAGCCAGTTTTACCAGATACAATTGAGATAGAAGTAGACTTAACTTTTGAACCCCAACCGAGTCGTATTGTGGGAAGAGAAACGAAGGTGTTAAGGAACAAAGACATTCCTCTTGTGAAGGTACAATGGGATGTGACGCATCCGGGTGATGCTACTTAGGAACTAGAATCGGAGATGCGGGATCCTTACCCTCATCTGTTCAGGTAATCTTTTAAATTCGAGGATGAATTTCTATTTAAGTTGGGGAGGATGTAATACCCCATAATTTTTGTGAACGTTTTGGACAATATTATTATGATCAATTGGGTTCCGGTGTACTCTGAGCAATTATTGGATAAAATAATTAGAGTAAACTGACGAACTCGGAATTGATTAAATTGATATTATTTAACTTGGAGTTTTATTATTTGGTGCATTTGAGATAATTTGGACAATTAGTAGTATTACCATTTAATGTGTTTTCTATACCTTTTCTTTTCCACCATTTGTCAAAATATAGTAACTTTTGAGAGAGAAAGTGAAGAGAAGGAAAAAGGGAGGAAAAGGAAGGAAAAGGAGAGGAAAATTCTCAAGAGCTCAAGAGATTGAATCATCAACCCATCTCCAATCTTTTCATCTCAGCTTCATCATCCTCATCTTGTAATCCAGGTGGGTTCTAGTTAGATACTTTAGAGTAGAGTTTTATTGAGTTTAGAATTAGTTTTGATATTGATAGAAATGAGAAATTTTGCACTAAAATCATGTTTTAATGTTCCTTATGATTGATACATGTTAGATATGTGTTGTTGTGTATCCAATTGGTATTCTTCTGGTGTTTAGAAGTGATTTGGAAGGGAAAATGGATCATTTTCGCAGAACCCATTATGCAGGAAAAATTCTGGTTTCCCACTGCCCATACGCGTATCACTCAAGGCAATACGCGTATTGGTTAAGGCAATACGCGTATGGCCCTGAAGAAATGTGGGCAATACGCGTATGGGGTTCCATTTTCTCGGCCATCTTCCCATTTGCGTATTGGTACGCGTACGGTTTTGGGAAATACGCGTATGAGGTAGGGTAGTACGCATATTGGAGTTTTAAATGGAATTTTTTTAAGGGAAAACAACCTCAGCCCATACGCGTATCACTTTGGACAATATGCGTATGGCTGGGCGAGCCAGCTAGGCAATACGTGTATGGCACAAGGCAATACGCGTACGGCCAGTGGAAGTGCAGAATTGTGTTTTTCGTGATACCTTTTCTCGTTATTTTCCATAACTCGTGTTCCGATTATCGGTTTTTAACATTCTTGATATTGTTGGAAAGCTAATAGAATGTACTTTCTTATTAAAATGGTTTTGAGATTGTTGGCCGATTTAATTATGTCGGGAATTTGGAATAGTGTCATTTTGTCGACGTTTATCATTTAATGGTGTGTAATTGTTGTTGAAATTGCATGTTAAAATATGGAATAGGTAGAGTGAGGAAACCTTAGTGCAATAGGATGACTTAGGGAATGGTGCGACAATGCTTATGCATCGGTACTAAAGATTATCCTTGATAAGTATTTTATTAGGTGAGTAACCGTGACCCGCGTTTAATCCTTTTGGTGTGGGATGGCCGGGGAAAGTTACGTGGTGAGTGGTATTAGTGACCCGTGTTTAATGCTTTTGGTGTGGGATGGTCGGGGAAAGTACCAATAGTAGATAACCGTGACCCGTGTTTAATCTCTTTGAGAGGGATGGCCGAGGAAAGTTATTTGCGTTAAGGATCTGTGACCCGTGTTTAATCTCCTTGGGTGGGATGGCCGGGAAAAGATTCCTTAACTAGTTGGCGTTGTGTCTTACGCGATGTTTTCTCTAGTTAGAGATAGTCGAACTCAAAGTCTAGTTCCTTTTTCCCCGACTTGAGTTAGGTTTTGGTTAGAACCTTGTAAAGCCGAGAGAATCCATAAGATAGAGAACTCACTGAGATTTGATGTATCTCACTCCACTGTTGTTGTTTACATCACAGGTTCTGCAGGTTCGGCGAAGGGTAAGGACAAGGTTGTTTGACTTTCCTTACGGATCGTAGCTTTTGTGTGGCAAGGCTTCCGTTGTGAAGATTTTTGAGATCATTATCTGATCTAGTTCTTAGTATTTATCTTTGGAACATCTTGTAGATATACTATGCCGTCGTTTTTTTTTGTATTTAGGCTTTTGGGCATGTATATGTATAATGCGTTTACTAGGAACTTATTGTATATTTCAGTACCAAACGTATTATTCATGTATAATATATGCTTTGATGGATGTATATATATATTTGGGTGTTACATTTCTTCTCAAGAGAAAACTCGAAAATATATTTGATTAATTTAATTCAAAATACATTTTAAAAAATAAATTATAAAAATAATATTAATACATGATTTCTTAGTACTATAGCTTAGTATCTTGTCTTTCAGTGTTGAGTCTTCTATTGTTGAGAAGAAAAACGATGTATTATATTGTTGAGAACAAGAACAATGTCGTTGCAAATTCTCTTGAGAAAAGTAAGAATGTTATCTTGAGAAAAGGAAGAATGTTTTCGTGTTTTCTCTTGAGAAGAAAAACACTTATTTATTTAAAAAGAAGAAGTCCTGATAAAGAAGCCCTATGAATATTTTTCTATTTTGTTTGTTTTTAATCATGCCTATTAATATTTTTGTATGACTAAAAAAAAATATTATCTTTCAATTTAAAGATAAATAAAAAGTTGACCATTTTTTATAATAATAATAAATAATAATAATAATACAATTTCTTAATAACAATAATTATAATAATAATAACCAAGGTTAGATTTTATTTATTAATATTGATAATCATTAAAATTTAAAAATAATTTATTTATAGTTGTATAATTTTTTTTGTCGAATTTGTTATGCAAAAGTTAGCAACATTTTACTAATACCGAGTCTTTTATGAAAAATAATAATATATATATTTTCATTGTAACTCCCTGTATAATATTTATCTAGAATAATACCATACAAGTTTTTTTATCTGGTATTGACACGTCAAAAGTGCCTAATGGAATAATTCACATACTTGTCCATTTCTAAAACATAAATACAACATATGGCCACAAGTCATGGAAACTAGCCAAAAAATAAAATCTAAGATCAATATACAATATCCTCAATTGTATACAACAATAATAATACACAGCGGAATAAGCTCAACTAAGCTTCTCTTGAAACATCCAAGCATAGTTCCACTTGTAAATCAACCTGCAAATACCTCCTGAAAATAATCAACAATAGTGGGGTGAGATACATCAAATCTCAGTGAGTTCCCTATCTTATGGATTCTCTCAGCTTTACAGGGTTCTAACGAAATCCTAACTCAAGTCCAAGGGAAAGGGAAGGACTTCGAGTTCACAAAATCTCCCACTAGAGAAACACATCGTATAATACACAAAACGACAACTAGTTAAGAATCTTCTCCCCGACCATCCCGCTCAAAGGGATTAAACACGGGTCATGGATCCTTAACGTAGATAACTTCTCCTTGGCCATCCTACACAAAAGGATTAAACACGGGTCACGGTTATCCACAAAACAGTTAGGGAATCTTCTCCCCGACCATCCTACACCAAAGGATTAAACACGGGTCACGGATTCCTAACGTAGATAACTTCTCCCTGGCCATCCTACACAAAAGGATTAAACACGGGTCACGATACCAACTGTAATACCCCGTAAATTATTTCACTCGGGATAATATTATTATGGTCAACTGGGTTCCGGGTTGCTCTGAGAATTTATTGGATAAATTAATTAGAGTAAACTGACGAACTCAGAATTGGTCAGAGTAATATTATTTAACTCTGAGGTTTTATTAGTTGGTGCGTTTGAGACTATTCGGACAATTAATAGTATTACTAATTAATGAGTTTCTCTATATCTTTTCTTTTTCCCTCATTTGGCAAAGGTAGTAACATTTGAGAGAGAGAAATTAGAGAGAAAGAAGAGAAAAAGAAAGAAAAAGGGAGAAAGGAAAAGAAGGAAAATCCAAGAAACTCAAGACCAAGAATCATCATCTCCTCTTAATCAATCATCTCCCAATCTTCATCATCATTATCTACTCAAGGTGGGTTCTAGATAGATGCTTTAGTTGTAGAGTTTTCTTGAGTTTTAGAGTTAGGTTTGATATTGTGAGAAATGGATAATCTTGCTAAAATCATGAATTTAACGGTTGAAAATCGATATAAATTGCGTAGTATGACCGTAATATGCATATGAACATTGTTGATATTTGTTTTGGTTGTTTGAAAATGTTTGGGTTTGAGAAAGTTGGATTTTTGGACCATGGAACTATGGAAAACGCAAGCAAAAATTCTGCTTCTGGTGCGGAGCGACGGGCGGTGCCTGAAGCGCCAGGCGATGCCAGGCGATCGCCGCTACTTCGCCGGGGGACAGCCAAGAGGCGCAGCAGGTTTTGATTTTGTAACTTTGGAATTTTTTGAGTATGGATTTTACGCCCTTGCTTCGCCGGGCGAAGTAGAGGCGAAGGAGGCAGCGCCGGGCGGTGCCTGGAGCGCCGGGCGCCCTGGGACTTTTCCAAATGTCCCCTTTTCTTTTAAAATCCATAACTTTTGATCCGTTTATCCGATTTGAGTATTCTTGGTATCGATAGAGAGCTATGCAAATACTCTATCTAATGGAAGTGTAAAAATTCTAGTTTAATGCCCGATTAAATAAATCGGAGGGAACCAGAATTGGTGTAATTTATGATATGTTGAATTTGGTGATTCAAATATATATATTTGACTTGTGTTTGCCTATTTCCCTTGTCTTTGAGCATGTTTGAGAGTATTTGCATGTTAAAAATATGAAATAGGTAGAGTGAGGAATATTACCTGGAACTATGTTAGAACCTAGAAACGGTTAGGGAATTGTGGAATAACATAACGATGACGCTCGTACATGAGAGGCCGAGGCGCGCGTCTAGTATCAATGGTATGAAATTAATTACACTAGTATGGATCATGTTTAATTATGTGTGTTGGAAGAAAGACAAAAGAGGTCTTAAGGCTAATATGGGCGGGTGATTGTTGAATATAATCTCATTGGTGTATATGATCACGTAATCGTAACCATCGCCCTCGAGAGGCATTCATGAGTCTCGAGCCCCTCTGAATGCAGGCATTACTACTTGGCAGGTTTGATTCCCAATGTTATAGTACGATGGAACCTACGGGTAGAGACTTGTGATGGCATGAGAGGCCATGAGAAGTGACGAATTAAGGTGATAATGCGTTCCTTAATTCTGAATCCATTCGTATGCCAAGTAACTACAAGGATCCTTAACTCGGGTCGACTTCTAGACGTAGAAGCGGACGGGAAAAGGGGATGCCTTGGTAAGGTTATCGATTAGTGATATTGTGAGTTAACGAGACTCACGAACATGGATCCATATAGTGTGTGTGAGTACTCAAAGTCACTTCCCTTCCCTTTGACTTGAGTTAGATTTGTTAGAACCTTGTAAAGCCGAGAGAACTTATAAGATAGCAAACTCACTGAGATTTGATGTATCTCACCCCACGTTGTTGTTTACATCACAGGTACTACAGGTTCGGCGAAGGGTAAGGACAAACTAGTTTGACTTTTCCTTAAGGATCGTAGCTTTTGTGTGGCATGCTTCCGTTGTGAAGATTTTGAGATCATTGTTTGATCTAGTTCTTAGTGTTGGAACATCTTGTATATATAATGCCATAGTTTTTGTATGAGGTATTTTGGGCATCTATATGTATAATGTGTAAACTAGGGACTTATGATATTTCAGTACCAAACGTGAATTCATGTATGATATTAATGCTTTGATGTATTATATTATATCTGGGCGTTACAGTTGGTATCAGAGCAGGTTGTATCCTCGACCTAGCCATGAAATAGTATAAGCATTTCTTTCCGTTTCATATGCGTTGTGTCGCCATTGGTCTTACGTGTTATATTTATGGTATTGAGCCTGATCAACTTAATCCTATCTGTATGACATTTAGGAACATGGCGGACAGGCGCAGAAACAATCGTGGTAGACCGAGAACCACTCCAGCAGGGATAAATCCACCAGGTGACGAGGGGAATGCCCATTTGTATCAATTCATTCAACAGATGCAGCAGCAACAAAATCAGTTTGTGCAATAAATGGTACAGCAAATGGCTGGTTGTAATGCCCGTATTTAATTAATTATTTTAATTAAATAGTATTGAGTATTTTTACGTATAATTGTTGAATATGTTGATTATGTTGTTTGATGCTAATAAGTATTAATCGGGTAATTAGTCGATTTAGTCGGGAGAAATTAATATTAGAAATAATATTTATTTTCATAGAATATTAATTAATTTAGTTGGGTTAAGTTGTGTGTGAGAAATAATAAAGTTGGGGGTATCGTATAGTAAGCCCATTAAATTAATTAGTAGACCCATTATTATATTAGGATATTATATTAGGTTATAATTAAGAAAAGAAAGGAATAGAGGTAGCAGTAAGAGGAGAAGTTACAAGGAGAGGACGAGGGTTTGGAAGCACGAAGGTTGGAAAAGAGAGAATACGAGAGTTTGCCGTCAAAGTTTCAGATTCGGTCGGGAAATTCGAGCTACCTTCAATCCAAGGTAAGGGTGAGGTTCAAATTTTATAACCGGGAATATGATAATTGATATGTAGGATTGGGTCTTATATAATTGCTACTGTCTGTGCATTTAACTGTTGTATTGAATGATTAATTTGATCCATGTTGTTGAATTGCACGTAAAATGCTTTATCGGTATGGATTGGTGTATAAGTTTTGTTGTGTTGCTGTTGTATGGTGTACTGGAAGAATTAGCTTGAAGTGAATATTAGAAAGTACAGAGAACAGAGGAGAAGAAATTGAGAGAAACAGAGGGAACGCAGGTTTTGCCGTCTGGGGGCCATGACGACCGTCGTGGAAGTATTACGACTGTCATGGAAGTGTTATGACCGTTATGGAAGTGTGACGACTGTCACACGGGTTCTATGTCTCGTTTCTGCGTTGGGGTCTTCCTGTGTGTTGGGGTCTTTCCGTGTGATGCTGTATGTCCATATGTTTGGTATAATTAAACTTAAGTAAATGTTTTGCAGGAACTTAATTAACTTGAGAGTCATTATAATTAATAGTATACAATTTTGCATAAGTGAACTTAGTATCAGACCAGTATTAAGAGATTAATATGGCAGTAGTAGTGTTAAAATAGTAGGATAAATCAGTGAGTAAACAAGTGAAGATTGTAATAAAATTGATAATAGTACTAAGACGAATTAATAGGAGGATACTTAAGTAACCGTGATTTAGAATTTAGTAGTATGTTTTGGTAAGTTGTTTGCTGGCCCGAATTTAACAGGGGAATGACAAGAAGCTAGTAAGAAGTGGAAATGATAGAGTTTAGCAGAGAAGTTGGTTAAATGGGTTTAGTAAAGAAAATTATACAAATAGTAATGCGATATAATTGGTTGTTCCTTGTGTTGTGTTCCTTGTTGCAAGTTGAGAAGTTGTTATATAATTATGCAGTGCTGGCAGATAAATTAATAATGGGATTAATTAACTGATTTTCAGTCGAAAATTACCGGATAATGAAATGATTAATTTTAGTACCTTTTAGTGGGTGCATTATAAATTTTAGCTGCTGTGATCCTGGTTGTTGAGAATTACAAGCTGTGGAATATATTGAATTGCCTCTAATTATTGGTAAGAATTTAAGTTGTAGGCCTATGGCCAATGCTGATTTACTGTTGTGCTGATAAATGTAATTATCAGTGTTGTTATTATGATGTTCATGACGGGTCACATGGCATAACATATTAAGCAGGCCTGGATTGGCAAAATATTAAGCTGGCCTGGATTGGCAAAAATATTAAGCGGAAGGCTTATGCCTTGTTGATGTCAATATTAATTGGCAAATTTTTAAGTTGGGAGTTATGCTCCAATGGTACCACATGCATGTGCATTTTGAGTCGCATTTCATGTTGCATCGTTGTTGTTGTGTTGTTAATTGAATGTGATTTTTAAGTTGTTATTGCGTTATGGATTAATATTGATTTCAAGGTTGTTGTGTGGCTGATTTATGTTGATTGAGACATTGTCGTTGTGTTGTGGATTTATGTTGTCTAAAAAGTCATGAAGTGGTGATTTTATAATCTAATCTAATATATTATTTATCATATATCCGATTATATGGTTTGATATCTCACCCCTTCTGTGGTTGGTGATGGTTTATACGCCATCGTGCAGGTAATCCAGAGTGAAGGCTGTCTACCTTCATTAGTTCGAGTCGGTGTCGTCGCTTGATACGTAGCACTCGGGGGGGGGGGGGGGGGATGAACGCATGTTTTCTTTAGTGTCGGTTTTATTATGTTGCTGAAATTCTAAGTTGTTTTCATTAAAGACTTGATGTCTTAGAGTTGATTTGAATCAACCAAGCTGTTATGGTATTTCAGTTGAATTTATGAATCCGCTGCGTATTAATAAAGTTGTTCTGTGACAAAGACTGAATTATGTTCATCTGAATATTAAGTGTTATGTATCCATGTTCATGCGGTAAATGTCGTTGTTTTTAAGTTGAAAATGTGACATCCTGTTTATGTTGAAATTTTATTACTCTGATTTTTATTAAATATTCGATGGGTAGAATTGGGGTGTTACATTAGTGGTATCAGAGCAGGTCGGTCAGTCCGGCCAAGTTGTCGAGTCGTAGTTTGTGTGACAATCAAGTATTGTTAACTAGTTCTAGCATTTGTTTATGTTGTAGTGATAAGTTGAGATGGCTGGAAGGAACGATGCTGCAATTGCTGCTGCGATGCAAGCAATGGCTCAAGCCTTGCAGAATCAACCAAACGCTGACGAGAATGTTGGATCTCGTAGTTTGGCAACTTTTCAGAGGGAGAATCCGCCTACCTTAAAGGGCAAGTATGATCCTGATGAAGCGTTGGATTGGTTGAAAGAGATGGAGAGAATCTTCTGTGTGATGGACTGCACTCCAGCACAGAAGGTTCGATATGGGACTCATATGCTAGCATTCGAGGCTAATGACTGGTGACTAGAGACTCGCCAGAGGTTGGAAGCTGCAGGTGAAGGTATCACTTGGGCTGTGTTTCGAAGGGAGTTCCTGAGGAAATATTACCCAGAGGATGTTCGTGGTAAGAAGAAAATCGAGTTTCTTGAGCTGAAGCAAGGAAACATGTCGGTTACAGATTATGCTGCAAAGTTTGTTGAGTTGGCTAAGTTTTATCCGCACTACAACGGGGATGATGCTGAGTTTTCAAAATGCATCAAGTTTGAGAGTGGGTTGCGCCCAGAGATTAAGAAGGCAGTTGGATATCAGAAGATTCATGTTTTTGCAGATTTGATTGATAGTTACAGGATTTTTGAAGAGGATAACAATGCTCATTATAAGATCATTAATGAGAGGAAGGGCAAGCACCAACAAAATCGGGGCAAGCCTTATGATGCTCCGGCGGAAAAAGGTAAACAGAAAGTGGCTGATGGCAAGAGAACTAGTGGGGGAGATGCTCCTGCTGGCATAACTTATTTCAAATGTGGGAAACCTGGTCATAAGAGTAATGTGTGTACTGCTGAGGTGAAGAGGTGTTTCCGTTGTGGTAAGACTGGGCATGCAATATCTGAGTGCAAGCATAAAGAGAGGATTTGCCTCAACTGTGGTGAAGAAGGACACATTGTAGTCAGTGTCAGAAACCAAAGAAGGCGCAAACCGGTGGGAAAGTGTTCGCGCTGGCTGGGACTCAGACAACTAGCGAGGATAGATTCATCAGAGGTACATGTTTCATTAATGGTACTCCTTTAATCGCTATGATTGATACTGGTGCTACTCATTGCTTTATTGCTGCTGATTGTGTTAAGAGATTGGGTCTTATGTTGTCCTCTATGAATGGAGAGATGGTCGTCGAGATTCCGGCTAAGGGATCAGTGACTACTTCTCTTGTGTGTTTAAAGTGTCCTTTGTCGATCTTTGACAGAGACTTTAATATTGATTTGGTATGTTTGCCGTTAACTGGGATGGATGTGATCTTAGGTATGAATTGGTTAGAATATAACTATGTTTATATCAATTGCTATAGAAAGTCGGTGAGTTTTTCTACTCCTGAAGAAGAGGAAGGAGTAGGATTATTGTCTTTTAGGCAGTTACGAAAGTTGATGCAAGAAGAAGCTCAGGTGTTTTCGTTGATGGCGTCGTTATCTATTGAGAATCAAGCTAAAATTGATGAGTTGCAGGTGGTGCGCGAATTTCCTGAAGTTTTCCCTGACAAAATTCCTGATGTACCGCCAGAGAGGGAAGTAGAATTTGCGATTGACCTTGTACCTGGTACCAGACCTGTTTCTATGGCACCGTACAGGATATCTGCGTCTGAGTTATCAGAATTAAAGAAACAATTGGAGGATTTGATTGAAAAGAAGTTTGTAAGGCCAAGTGTATCGTCGTGGGGAGCTCCAGTGTTGTTGGTGAAGAAGAAAGATGGGAGTATGAGGCTCTGTGTTGATTATAGACAGTTGAACAAAGTGACGATTAAGAACAAGTATCCGTTTCCGAGAATAGATGACTTGATGGATCAGTTGGTAGGTGCTTGTGTGTTTAGCAAGATTGATTTGAGGTCAGGCTATCACCAGATTAAAGTGAAAGATGATGATATTCAGAAGACGGCTTTTAGAACGCGTTATGGACATTATGATTATTTGGTGATGCCGTTCGGTGTTACTAATGCGCCGGGAGTATTCATGGAGTACATGAACCGTATCTTTCATACTTACTTAGATCGGTTTATGGTGGTGTTCATTGATGATATACTGATTTACTCTAAATCGGAAGTAGAGCATGCAGAACACTTAAGACTAGTATTGCAAGTTTTGAGAGAGAAGAAGCTATATGCAAAGTTGTCAAAATGTGAATTTTGGTTAAAGGAAGTTAGTTTTCTTGGTCATGTCATTTCAAGTAGTGGCATTGTTGTGAATCCATCTAAAGTAGACGCTGTGTTGCAATGGGAAACTCCGAGGTCGGCTACCGAGATAAGAAGCTTTTTGGGACTAGCTGGTTACTATAGATGGTTTATCGAAGGTTTTTCTAAGTTGGCACTTCCGTTGACTAAGTTGACGTGTAAAGGTAAGGCGTTTGTGTGGGACGTTCAATGTGAAGAAAGTTTCACGGAATTGAAAAAGAGATTGACGTCGGCTCCGATTTTGACATTACCTAACCCAGGAGAACCTTTTTTGGTATATTGTGATGCTTCTAAAATGGGTTTAGGAGGTGTACTTATGCAAAATGATAAGGTAGTTGCCTATGCGTCGAGACAGTTGAGGCCTCATGAAAATAATTATCCTACGCATGATTTAGAACTTGCTGCGGTTGTTTTTGTGCTGAAGATTTGGAGGCATTATCTTTATGGTTCTAGATTTGAAGTATTTAGTGACCATAAAAGTTTAAAGTATTTATTTGACCAGAAGGAGTTGAATATGAGACAACGAAGGTGGTTGGAGTTATTAAAAGATTATGATTTCAGTTTGATTTATCATTCAGGTAAAGCTAATGTTGTGGCTGATGCTTTAAGCTGAAAGACTTTGCATATGCCGACGATGATGGTTAAAGAGTTGGAATTAATTGAACAGTTCAGAGATATGAGTTTAGTTTGCGAAGTGACACCGCAGAGTGTTATGTTAGGAATGTTGAAGATTAACAATGATTTTCTGGATAGTATCAGAAAAGCTCAGAAGTTAGACGTGAAACTGGTAGATTCGATGGTTGGAATCGATCAGTCTAAGAATAACGATTTTAAGATGGACGCGCATGGTGTGTTAAGATTCCATGATCGAATTTGTATTCCTGATGATGCGGAAATGAAGAAAGCGATTCTTGAAGAAGGTCATAAAAGTAAATTGAGCATTCATCCGGGGGGCTACAAAGATGTATCAAGATTTGAAGAATTTGTTTTGGTGGCCTGGGATGAAGCGTGATGTAGCGCAGTTTGTGTATGCATGTTTAACTTGTCAGAAGTCGAAAGTTGAACATCAGAAGCCTGCGGGGTTGATGCAACCGTTAGAAGTCCCAGAATGGAAATGGGATAGCATTTCAATGGACTTTGTAACGGGATTACCAAACACTTCAAGAGGAAATGATTCGATTTGGGTGATTGTTGATAGGCTTACGAAGTCGGCTCATTTCATTCCTATTAACATCAGTTTTCCAGTATCGAAGTTGGCGGAGGTTTATACTAACGTAATTGTGAAACTGCGTGGTGTTCCTTTGTGTATTGTGTCAGATAGAGATCCGAGGTTTACTTCTGATTTTTGGAAGAGTTTGCAAGAGGCGTTGGGCTCTAAGTTGAGGTTGAGTTTGGCGTATCACCCTTAGACTGATGGTCAGACGGAGAGGACTATTCAGTCATTAGAGGATTTGTTGAGAGCGTGTGTTCTTGAGCATGGAGGTTCATGGGATACTTATCTTCCATTGATCAAGTTCACTTATAATAACAGTTACTATTCTAGCATAGGAATGGCACCTTTCGAAGCATTGTATGGTCGGAGATGTAGGACTCCTTTATGTTGGCATGAATCTGGAGAAAGTGTAATGCTTGGACCTGAAACCGTTCGAGAGACTACTGAGAAGGTGAAGTTAATTCGAGAAAAGATGAAAACTTCCCAAAGTAGACAGAAGAGTTATCATGACAAGCGGAGGAAAGACTTAGAATTTCAAGCAGGTGATCATGTGTTTTTAAGAGTTACGCCTGTGACAGGTGTTGGGCATGCATTGAAGTCTAAGAAGCTCACTCCTCGTTTTATATGTCCGTATCAGATTTCGGACAGAGTTGGAAATGTTGCTTATAGAGTGGCCTTACCGCCTAACCTTTCGAATTTGCACGATGTGTTCGATGTGTCACAACTCCGGAAGTATGTTCCAGATCCGTCTCATGTGATTCATATGGATGATGTTCAAGTACGGGATAATCTTACTGAGGAGACGATGCCTGTACGGATCGCGGATCGGGAAATAAGGACTCTAAGAGGCAAAGATATTGGGTTGGTGAAAGTAGTCTGGTTTGGAGCTGCTGGAGAAAGTATGACGTGGGAGTTGGAAAACAAGATGCAGGAATCCTATCCTGAGCTGTTTGAGCAAGGTAAGATTTTCGAGGACGGAAATACTCTAAGTGGGGGAGAGTTGTAACGCCCGTATTTAATTAATTATTTTAATTAAATTGTATTGAGTATTTTTCCGTATAATTGTTGAATACGTTGATTATGTTGTTTGATGCTAATAAGTATTAATCGGGTAATTAGTCGATTTAGTCGGGAGAAATTAATATTAGAAATAATATTTATTTTCGTAGAATATTAATTAATTTAGTTGGGTTAAGTTGTGTGTGAGAAATAACAAAGTTGGGGGTATCGTATAGTAAGCCCATTAAATTAATTAGTAGACCCATTATTATATTAGGATATTATATTAGGTTATAATTATGAAAAGAAAGGAATAGAGATAGCAGCAAGAGGAGAAGTTACAAGGAGAGGACGAGGGTTTGGAAGCACGAAGGTTGGAGAAGAGAGAATACGAGAGTTTGAGGTCAAAGTTTCAGATTCGGTCGGGAAATTCGAACTACCTTCAATCCAAGGTAAGGGTGGGGTTCGAATTTTATAACCAGGAATATGATAATTGATATGTAGGATTGGGTCTTATATAATTGCTACTGTCTGTGCATTTAACTGTTTTATTGAATGATTAATTTGATCCACGTTGTTGAATTGGACGTAAAATGCTTTATCGGTATGGATTGGTGTATAAGTTTTGTTGTGTTGCTGTTGTATGGTGTATTGGAAGAATTAGCTTGAAGTGAATATTAGAAAGTACAGAGAACAGAGGAGAAGAAATTGAGAGAAACAGAGGGACTGCAGGTTTTGCCGTCTGGGGGCCATGACGACCGTCGTGGAAGTATTAGGACCGTCATGGAAGTGTTATAACCGTTATGGAAGTGTGACGACCGTCACACGGGTTCTGTGTCTCGTTTCTGCGTTGGGGTCTTCCTGTGTGTTGGGGTCTTTCCGTGTGATGCTGTATGTCCATATGTTTGGTATAATTAAACTTAAGTAAATGTTTTGCAGGAACTTAATTAACTTGAGAGTCACTATAATTAACAGTAGACAATTTTGCATAAGTGAACTTAGTATCAGTATCAGTATTAAGAGATTAATATGGCAGTAGTAGTGTTAAAATAGTAGGATAAATCAGTGAGTAAACAAGTGAAGATTGTAAGAAAATTGATAATAGTACTAAGACGAATTAATAGGAGGATACTTAAGTAACCGTGATGTAGAATTTAGTAGTATGTTTTGGTAAGTTGTTTGCTGGCCCGAATTTAACAGGGGAATGACAAGAAGCTAGTAAGAAGTGGAAATGATAGAGTTTAGCAGAGAAGTTGGTTAAATGGGTTTAGTCAAGAAAATTATACAAATAGTAATGCGATATAATTGGTTGTTCCTTGTGTTGTGTTCCTTGTTGCAAGTTGAGAAGTTGTTATATAATTATGCAGTGCTGGCAGATAAATTAATAATGGGATTAATTAACTAATTTTCAGTCGAAAATTACCGGATAATGAAATGATTAATTTTAGTACCTTTTAGTGGGTGCATTATAAATTCTAGCTGCTGTGATCCTGGTTGTTGAGAATTACAAGCTGTGGAATATGTTGAATTGCCTCTAATTATTGGCAAGAATTTAAGTTGTAGGCCTATGGCCAATGCTGATTTACTGTTGTGCTGATAAATGTAATTATCAGTGTTGTTATTATGATGATCATGATGGGTCACATGGCATAACATATTAAGCAGGCCTGGATTGGCAAAATATTAAGCTGGCCTGGATTGGCAAAAATATTAAGCGGAAGGCGTATGCCTTGTTGATGTCAATATTAATTGGCAAATTTTTAAGCTGGGAGTTATGCTCCAATGGTACCACATGCATGTGCATTTTGAGTCGCATTTCATGTTGCATCGTTGTTGTTGTGTTGTTAATTGAATGTGATTTTTAAGTTGTTATTGCGTTATGGATTAATATTGATTTCAAGGTTGTTGTGTGGCTGATTTATGTTGATTGAGACATTGTCGTTGTGTTGTGGATTTATGTTGTCTAAAAAGTCATGAAGTGGTGATTTTATAATCTAATCTAATATATTATTTATCATATATCCGATTATATGGTTTGATATCTCACCCCTTCTGTGGTTGGTGATGGTTTATACGCCATCGTGCAGGTAATCCAGAGTGAAGGCTGTCTACCTTCATTAGTTCGAGTCGGTGTCGTCGCTCTGATACGTAGCACTCGGGGGGGATGAACGCATGTTTTCTTTAGTGTCGGTTTTATTATGTTGCTGAAATTCTAAGTTGTTTTCATTAAAGACTTGATGTCTTAGAGTTGATTTGAATCAACCAAGCTGTTATGGTATTTCAGTTGAATTTATGAATCCGCTGCGTATTAATAAAGTTGTTCTGTGACAAAGACTGAATTATGTTCATCTGAATATTAAGTGTTATGTATCCATGTTCATGCGGTAAATGTCGTTGTTTTTAAGTTGAAAATGTGACATCCTGTTTATGTTGAAATTTTATTACTCTGATTTTTATTAAATATTCGATGGGTAGAATTGGGGTGTTACATTAGTGGTATCAGAGCAGGTCGGTCCGTCCGGCCAAGTTGTCGAGTCGTAGTTTGTGTGACAATCAAGTATTGTTAACTAGTTCTAGCATTTGTTTATGTTGTAGTGATAAGTTGAGATGGCTGGAAGGAACGATGCTGCAATTGCTGCTGCGATGCAAGCAATGGCTCAAGCCTTGCAGAATCAACCAAACGCTGACGAGAATGTTGGATCTCGTAGTTTGGCAACTTTTCAGAGGGAGAATCCGCCTACCTTAAAGGGCAAGTATGATCCTGATGAAGCGTTGGATTGGTTGAAAGAGATGGAGAGAATCTTCTGTGTGATGGACTGCACTCCAGCACAGAAGGTTCGATATGGGACTCATATGCTAGCATTCGAGGCTAATGACTGGTGACTAGAGACTCGCCAGAGGTTGGAAGCTGCAGGTGAAGGTATCACTTGGGCTGTGTTTCGAAGGGAGTTCCTGAGGAAATATTACCCAGAGGATGTTCGTGGTAAGAAGCAAATCGAGTTTCTTGAGCTGAAGCAAGGAAACATGTCGGTTACAGATTATGCTGCAAAGTTTGTTGAGTTGGCTAAGTTTTATCCGCACTACAACGGGGATGATGCTGAGTTTTCAAAATGCATCAAGTTTGAGAGTGGGTTGCGCCCAGAGATTAAGAAGGCAGTTGGATATCAGAAGATTCATGTTTTTGCAGATTTGATTGATAGTTACAGGATTTTTGAAGAGGATAACAATGCTCATTATAAGATCATTAATGAGAGGAAGGGCAAGCACCAACAAAATCGGGGCAAGCCTTATGATGCTCCGGCGGAAAAAGGTAAACAGAAAGTGGCTGATGGCAAGAGAACTAGTGGGGGAGATGCTCCTGCTGGCATAACTTATTTCAAATGTGGGAAACCTGGTCATAAGAGTAATGTGTGTACTGCTGAGGTGAAGAGGTGTTTCCGTTGTGGTAAGACTGGGCATGCAATATCTGAGTGCAAGCATAAAGAGAGGATTTGCCTCAACTGTGGTGAAGAAGGACACATTGTAGTCAGTGTCAGAAACCAAAGAAGGCGCAAACCGGTGGGAAAGTGTTCGCGCTGGCTGGGACTCAGACAACTAGCGAGGATAGATTCATCAGAGGTACATGTTTCATTAATGGTACTCCTTTAATCGCTATGATTGATACTGGTGCTACTCATTGCTTTATTGCTGCTGATTGTGTTAAGAGATTGGGTCTTATGTTGTCCTCTATGAATGGAGAGATGGTCGTCGAGATTCCGGCTAAGGGATCAGTGACTACTTCTCTTGTGTGTTTAAAGTGTCCTTTGTCGATCTTTGACAGAGACTTTAATATTGATTTGGTATGTTTGCCGTTAACTGGGATGGATGTGATCTTAGGTATGAATTGGTTAGAATATAACTATGTTTATATCAATTGCTATAGAAAGTCGGTGAGTTTTTCTACTCCTGAAGAAGAGGAAGGAGTAGGATTATTGTCTTTTAGGCAGTTACGAAAGTTGATGCAAGAAGAAGCTCAGGTGTTTTCGTTGATGGCGTCGTTATCTATTGAGAATCAAGCTAAAATTGATGAGTTGCAGGTGGTGCGCGAATTTCCTGAAGTTTTCCCTGACAAAATTCCTGATGTACCGCCAGAGAGGGAAGTAGAATTTGCGATTGACCTTGTACCTGGTACCAGACCTGTTTCTATGGCACCGTACAGGATATCTGCGTCTGAGTTATCAGAATTAAAGAAACAATTGGAGGATTTGATTGAAAAGAAGTTTGTAAGGCCAAGTGTATCGTCGTGGGGAGCTCCAGTGTTGTTGGTGAAGAAGAAAGATGGGAGTATGAGGCTCTGTGTTGATTATAGACAGTTGAACAAAGTGACGATTAAGAACAAGTATCCGTTTCCGAGAATAGATGACTTGATGGATCAGTTGGTAGGTGCTTGTGTGTTTAGCAAGATTGATTTGAGGTCAGGCTATCACCAGATTAAAGTGAAAGATGATGATATTCAGAAGACGGCTTTTAGAACGCGTTATGGACATTATGATTATTTGGTGATGCCGTTCGGTGTTACTAATGCACCGGGAGTATTCATGGAGTACATGAACCGTATCTTTCATACTTACTTAGATCGGTTTATGGTGGTGTTCATTGATGATATACTGATTTACTCTAAATCGGAAGTAGAGCATGCAGAACACTTAAGACTAGTATTGCAAGTTTTGAGAGAGAAGAAGCTATATGCAAAGTTGTCAAAATGTGAATTTTGGTTAAAGGAAGTTAGTTTTCTTGGTCATGTCATTTCAAGTAGTGGCATTGTTGTGAATCCATCTAAAGTAGACGCTGTGTTGCAATGGGAAACTCCGAGGTCGGCTACCGAGATAAGAAGCTTTTTGGGACTAGCTGGTTACTATAGATGGTTTATCGAAGGTTTTTCTAAGTTGGCACTTCCGTTGACTAAGTTGACGTGTAAAGGTAAGGCGTTTGTGTGGGACGTCAATGTGAAGAAAGTTTCACGGAATTGAAAAAGAGATTGACGTCGGCTCCGATTTTGACATTACCTAACCCAGGAGAACCTTTTTTGGTATATTGTGATGCTTCTAAAATGGGTTTAGGAGGTGTACTTATGCAAAATGATAAGGTAGTTGCCTATGCGTCGAGACAGTTGAGGCCTCATGAAAATAATTATCCTACGCATGATTTAGAACTTGCTGCGGTTGTTTTTGTGCTGAAGATTTGGAGGCATTATCTTTATGGTTCTAGATTTGAAGTATTTAGTGACCATAAAAGTTTAAAGTATTTATTTGACCAGAAGGAGTTGAATATGAGACAACGAAGGTGGTTGGAGTTATTAAAAGATTATGATTTCAGTTTGATTTATCATTCAGGTAAAGCTAATGTTGTGGCTGATGCTTTAAGCTGAAAGACTTTGCATATGCCGACGATGATGGTTAAAGAGTTGGAATTAATTGAACAGTTCAGAGATATGAGTTTAGTTTGCGAAGTGACACCGCAGAGTGTTATGTTAGGAATGTTGAAGATTAACAATGATTTTCTGGATAGTATCAGAAAAGCTCAGAAGTTAGACGTGAAACTGGTAGATTCGATGGTTGGAATCGATCAGTCTAAGAATAACGATTTTAAGATGGACGCGCATGGTGTGTTAAGATTCCATGATCGAATTTGTATTCCTGATGATGCGGAAATGAAGAAAGCGATTCTTGAAGAAGGTCATAAAAGTAAATTGAGCATTCATCCGGGGGCTACAAAGATGTATCAAGATTTGAAGAATTTGTTTTGGTGGCCTGGGATGAAGCGTGATGTAGCGCAGTTTGTGTATGCATGTTTAACTTGTCAGAAGTCGAAAGTTGAACATCAGAAGCCTGCGGGGTTGATGCAACCGTTAGAAGTCCCAGAATGGAAATGGGATAGCATTTCAATGGACTTTGTAACGGGATTACCAAACACTTCAAGAGGAAATGATTCGATTTGGGTGATTGTTGATAGGCTTACGAAGTCGGCTCATTTCATTCCTATTAACATCAGTTTTCCAGTATCGAAGTTGGCGGAGGTTTATACTAACGTAATTGTGAAACTGCGTGGTGTTCCTTTGTGTATTGTGTCAGATAGAGATCCGAGGTTTACTTCTGATTTTTGGAAGAGTTTGCAAGAGGCGTTGGGCTCTAAGTTGAGGTTGAGTTTGGCGTATCACCCTTAGACTGATGGTCAGACGGAGAGGACTATTCAGTCATTAGAGGATTTGTTGAGAGCGTGTGTTCTTGAGCATGGAGGTTCATGGGATACTTATCTTCCATTGATCAAGTTCACTTATAATAACAGTTACTATTCTAGCATAGGAATGGCACCTTTCGAAGCATTGTATGGTCGGAGATGTAGGACTCCTTTATGTTGGCATGAATCTGGAGAAAGTGTAATGCTTGGACCTGAAACCGTTCGAGAGACTACTGAGAAGGTGAAGTTAATTCGAGAAAAGATGAAAACTTCCCAAAGTAGACAGAAGAGTTATCATGACAAGCGGAGGAAAGACTTAGAATTTCAAGCAGGTGATCATGTGTTTTTAAGAGTTACGCCTGTGACAGGTGTTGGGCATGCATTGAAGTCTAAGAAGCTCACTCCTCGTTTTATATGTCCGTATCAGATTTCGGACAGAGTTGGAAATGTTGCTTATAGAGTGGCCTTACCGCCTAACCTTTCGAATTTGCACGATGTGTTCGATGTGTCACAACTCCGGAAGTATGTTCCAGATCCGTCTCATGTGATTCATATGGATGATGTTCAAGTACGGGATAATCTTACTGAGGAGACGATGCCTGTACGGATCGCGGATCGGGAAATAAGGACTCTAAGAGGCAAAGATATTGCGTTGGTGAAAGTAGTCTGGTTTGGAGCTGCTGGAGAAAGTATGACGTGGGAGTTGGAAAACAAGATGCAGGAATCCTATCCTGAGCTGTTTGAGCAAGGTAAGATTTTCGAGGACGGAAATACTCTAAGTGGGGGAGAGTTGTAACGCCCGTATTTAATTAATTATTTTAATTAAATTGTATTGAGTATTTTTCCGTATAATTGTTGAATACGTTGATTATGTTGTTTGATGCTAATAAGTATTAATCGGGTAATTAGTCGATTTAGTCGGGAGAAATTAATATTAGAAATAATATTTATTTTCGTAGAATATTAATTAATTTAGTTGGGTTAAGTTGTGTGTGAGAAATAACAAAGTTGGGGGTATCGTATAGTAAGCCCATTAAATTAATTAGTAGACCCATTATTATATTAGGATATTATATTAGGTTATAATTATGAAAAGAAAGGAATAGAGATAGCAGCAAGAGGAGAAGTTACAAGGAGAGGACGAGGGTTTGGAAGCACGAAGGTTGGAGAAGAGAGAATACGAGAGTTTGAGGTCAAAGTTTCAGATTCGGTCGGGAAATTCGAACTACCTTCAATCCAAGGTAAGGGTGGGGTTCGAATTTTATAACCGGGAATATGATAATTGATATGTAGGATTGGGTCTTATATAATTGCTACTGTCTGTGCATTTAACTGTTTTATTGAATGATTAATTTGATCCACGTTGTTGAATTGGACGTAAAATGCTTTATCGGTATGGATTGGTGTATAAGTTTTGTTGTGTTGCTGTTGTATGGTGTATTGGAAGAATTAGCTTGAAGTGAATATTAGAAAGTACAGAGAACAGAGGAGAAGAAATTGAGAGAAACAGAGGGACTGCAGGTTTTGCCGTCTGGGGGCCATGACGACCGTCGTGGAAGTATTAGGACCGTCATGGAAGTGTTATAACCGTTATGGAAGTGTGACGACCGTCACACGGGTTCTGTGTCTCGTTTCTGCGTTGGGGTCTTCCTGTGTGTTGGGGTCTTTCCGTGTGATGCTGTATGTCCATATGTTTGGTATAATTAAACTTAAGTAAATGTTTTGCAGGAACTTAATTAACTTGAGAGTCACTATAATTAACAGTAGACAATTTTGCATAAGTGAACTTAGTATCAGTATCAGTATTAAGAGATTAATATGGCAGTAGTAGTGTTAAAATAGTAGGATAAATCAGTGAGTAAACAAGTGAAGATTGTAAGAAAATTGATAATAGTACTAAGACGAATTAATAGGAGGATACTTAAGTAACCGTGATGTAGAATTTAGTAGTATGTTTTGGTAAGTTGTTTGCTGGCCCGAATTTAACAGGGGAATGACAAGAAGCTAGTAAGAAGTGGAAATGATAGAGTTTAGCAGAGAAGTTGGTTAAATGGGTTTAGTCAAGAAAATTATACAAATAGTAATGCGATATAATTGGTTGTTCCTTGTGTTGTGTTCCTTGTTGCAAGTTGAGAAGTTGTTATATAATTATGCAGTGCTGGCAGATAAATTAATAATGGGATTAATTAACTAATTTTCAGTCGAAAATTACCGGATAATGAAATGATTAATTTTAGTACCTTTTAGTGGGTGCATTATAAATTCTAGCTGCTGTGATCCTGGTTGTTGAGAATTACAAGCTGTGGAATATGTTGAATTGCCTCTAATTATTGGCAAGAATTTAAGTTGTAGGCCTATGGCCAATGCTGATTTACTGTTGTGCTGATAAATGTAATTATCAGTGTTGTTATTATGATGATCATGATGGGTCACATGGCATAACATATTAAGCAGGCCTGGATTGGCAAAATATTAAGCTGGCCTGGATTGGCAAAAATATTAAGCGGAAGGCTTATGCCTTGTTGATGTCAATATTAATTGGCAAATTTTTAAGTTGGGAGTTATGCTCCAATGGTACCACATGCATGTGCATTTTGAGTCGCATTTCATGTTGCATCGTTGTTGTTGTGTTGTTAATTGAATGTGATTTTTAAGTTGTTATTGCGTTATGGATTAATATTGATTTCAAGGTTGTTGTGTGGCTGGTTTATGTTGATTGAGACATTGTCGTTGTGTTGTGGATTTATGTTGTCTAAAAAGTCATGAAGTGGTGATTTTATAATCTAATCTAATATATTATTTATCATATATCCGATTATATGGTTTGATATCTCACCCCTTCTGTGGTTGGTGATGGTTTATACGCCATCGTGCAGGTAATCCAGAGTGAAGGCTGTCTACCTTCATTAGTTCGAGTCGGTGTCGTCGCTCTGATACGTAGCACTCGGGGGGGATGAACGCATGTTTTCTTTAGTGTCGGTTTTATTATGTTGCTGAAATTCTAAGTTGTTTTCATTAAAGACTTGATGTCTTAGAGTTGATTTGAATCAACCAAGCTGTTATGGTATTTCAGTTGAATTTATGAATCCGCTGCGTATTAATAAAGTTGTTCTGTGACAAAGACTGAATTATGTTCATCTGAATATTAAGTGTTATGTATCCATGTTCATGCGGTAAATGTCGTTGTTTTTAAGTTGAAAATGTGACATCCTGTTTATGTTGAAATTTTATTACTCTGATTTTTATTAAATATTCGATGGGTAGAATTGGGGTGTTACATTAGTGGTATCAGAGCAGGTCGGTCCGTCCGGCCAAGTTGTCGAGTCGTAGTTTGTGTGACAATCAAGTATTGTTAACTAGTTCTAGCATTTGTTTATGTTGTAGTGATAAGTTGAGATGGCTGGAAGGAACGATGCTGCAATTGCTGCTGCGATGCAAGCAATGGCTCAAGCCTTGCAGAATCAACCAAACGCTGACGAGAATGCTGGATCTCGTAGTTTGGCAACTTTTCAGAGGGAGAATCCGCCTACCTTAAAGGGCAAGTATGATCCTGATGGAGCGTTGGATTGGTTGAAAGAGATGGAGAGAATCTTCTGTGTGATGGACTGCACTCCAGCACAGAAGGTTCGATATGGGACTCATATGCTAGCATTCGAGGCTAATGACTGGTGACTAGAGACTCGCCAGAGGTTGGAAGCTGCAGGTGAAGGTATCACTTGGGCTGTGTTTCGAAGGGAGTTCCTGAGGAAATATTACCCAGAGGATGTTCGTGGTAAGAAGCAAATCGAGTTTCTTGAGCTGAAGCAAGGAAACATGTCGGTTACAGATTATGCTGCAAAGTTTGTTGAGTTGGCTAAGTTTTATCCGCACTACAACGGGGATGATGCTGAGTTTTCAAAATGCATCAAGTTTGAGAGTGGGTTGTGCCCAGAGATTAAGAAGGCAGTTGGATATCAGAAGATTCATATTTTTGCTGATTTGATTGATAGTTACAGGATTTTTGAAGAGGATAACAATGCTCATTATAAGATCATTAATGAGAGGAAGGGCAAGCACCAACAAAATCGGGGCAAGCCTTATGATGCTCCGGCGGGAAAAGGTAAACAGAAAGTGGCTGATGGCAAGAGAACTAGTGGGGGAGATGCTCCTGCTGGCATAACTTATTTCAAATGTGGGAAACCTGGTCATAAGAGTAATGTGTGTACTGCTGAGGTGAAGAGGTGTTTCCGTTGTGGTAAGACTGGGCATGCAATATCTGAGTGCAAGCATAAAGAGAGGATTTGCTTCAACTGTGGTGAAGAAGGACACATTGGTAGTCAGTGTCAGAAACCAAAGAAGGCGCAAACCGGTGGGAAAGTGTTCGCGCTGGCTGGGACTCAGACAACTAGCGAGGACAGACTCATCAGAGGTACATGTTTCATTAATGGTACTCCTTTAATCGCTATGATTGATACTGGTGCTACTCATTGCTTTATTGCTGCTGATTGTGTTAAGAGATTGGGTCTTATGTTGTCCTCTATGAATAGAGAGATGGTCGTCGAGATTCCGGCTAAGGGATCAGTGACTACTTCTCTTGTGTGTTTAAAGTGTCCTTTGTCGATCTTTGACAGAGACTTTAATATTGATTTGGTATGTTTGCCGTTAACTGGGATGGATGTGATCTTAGGTATGAATTGGTTAGAATATAACTATGTTTATATCAATTGCTATAGAAAGTCGGTGAGTTTTTCTACTCCTGAAGAAGAGGAAGGAGTAGGATTATTGTCTTTTAGGCAGTTACGAAAGTTGATGTAAGAAGAAGCTCAGGTGTTTTCGTTGATGGCGTCGTTATCTATTGAGAATCAAGCTAAAATTGATGAGTTGCAGGTGGTGCACGAATTTCCTGAAGTTTTCCCTGACAAAATTCCTGATGTACCGCCAGAGAGGGAAGTAGAATTTGCGATTGACCTTGTACCTGGTACCAAACCTGTTTCTATGGCACCGTACAGGATATCTGCGTCTGAGTTGTCAGAATTAAAGAAACAATTGGAGGATTTGATTGAAAAGAAGTTTGTAAGGCCAAGTGTATCATCGTGGGGAGCTCCAGTGTTGTTGGTGAAGAAGAAAGATGGGAGTATGAGGCTTTGTGTTGATTATAGACAGTTGAACAAAGTGACGATTAAGAACAAGTATCCGTTTCCGAGAATAGATAACTTGATGGATCAGTTGGTAGGTGCTTGTGTGTTTAGCAAGATTGATTTGAGGTCAGGCTATCACCAGATTAAAGTGAAAGATGATGATATTCAGAAGACGGCTTTTAGAACGCGTTATGGACATTATGATTATTTGGTGATGCCGTTCGGTGTTACTAATGCGCCGGGACTATTCATGGAGTACATGAACCGTATCTTTCATACTTACTTAGATCGGTTTATGGTGGTGTTCATTGATGATATACTGATTTACTCTAAATCGGAAGTAGAGCATGCAGAACACTTAAGACTAGTATTGCAAGTTTTGAGAGAGAAGAAGCTATATGCAAAGTTGTCAAAATGTGAATTTTGGTTAAAGGAAGTTAGTTTTCTTGGTCATGTCATTTCAAGTAGTGGCATTGTTGTGAATCCATCTAAAGTAGACACTGTGTAGCAATGGGAAACTCCGAGGTCGGCTACCGAGATAAGAAGCTTTTTGGGACTAGCTGGTTACTATAGACGGTTTATCGAAGGTTTTTCTAAGTTGGCACTTCCGTTGACTAAGTTGACGTGTAAAGGTAAGGCGTTTGTGTGGGACGTTCAATGTGAAGAAAGTTTCACGGAATTGAAAAAGAGATTGACGTCGGCTCCGATTTTGACATTACCTAACCCAGGAGAACCTTTTGTGGTATATTGTGATGCTTCTAAAATGGGTTTAGGAGGTGTACTTATGCAAAATGATAAGGTAGTTGCCTATGCGTCGAGACAGTTGAGGCCTCATGAAAAGAATTATCCTACGCATGATTTAGAACTTGCTGCGGTTGTTTTTGTGCTGAAGATTTGGAGGCATTATCTTTATGGTTCTAGATTTGAAGTATTTAGTGACCATAAAAGTTTAAAGTATTTATTTGACCAGAAGGAGTTGAATATGAGACAACGAAGGTGGTTGGAGTTATTAAAATATTATGATTTCAGTTTGATTTATCATCCAAGTAAAGCTAATGTTGTGGCTGATGCTTTAAGCTGAAAGACTTTGCATATGCCGACGATGATGGTTAAAGAGTTGGAATTAATTGAACAGTTCAGAGATATGAGTTTAGTTTGTGAAGTGACACCGCAGAGTGTTATGTTAGGAATGTTGAAGATTAACAATGATTTTCTGGATAGTATCAGAAAAGCTCAGAAGTTAGACGTGAAACCGGTAGATTCGATGGTTGGAATCGATCAGTCTAAGAATAGCGATTTTAAGATGGACGCACATGGTGTGTTAAGATTCCGTGATCGAATTTGTTTTCCTGATGATGCGGAAATGAAGAAAGCGATTCTTGAAGAAGGTCATAAAAGTAAATTGAGCATTCATCCGGGGGCTACAAAGATGTATCAAGATTTGAAGAATTTGTTTTGGTGGCCTGGGATGAAGCGTGATGTAGCGCAGTTTGTGTATGCATGTTTAACTTGTCAGAAGTCGAAAGTTGAACATCAGAAGCCTGCGGGGTTGATGCAACCGTTAGAAGTCCCAGAATGGAAATGGGATAGCATTTCAATGGACTTTGTAACGGGATTACCAAACACTTCAAGAGGAAATGATTCGATTTGGGTGATTGTTGATAGGCTTACGAAGTCGGCTCATTTCATTCCTATTAACATCAGTTTTCCAGTATCGAAGTTGGCGGAGGTTTATACTAACGTAATTGTGAAACTGCGTGGTGTTCCTTTGTGTATTGTGTCAGATAGAGATCCGAGGTTTACTTCTGATTTTTGGAAGAGTTTGCAAGAGGCGTTGGGCTCTAAGTTGAGGTTGAGTTCGGCGTATCACCCTCAGACTGATGGTCAGACGGAGAGGACTATTCAGTCATTAGAGGATTTGTTGAGAGCGTGTGTTCTTGAGCATGGAGGTTCATGGGATACTTATCTCTCATTGATCGAGTTCACTTATAATAACAGTTACTATTCTAGCATAGGAATGGCACCTTTCGAAGCATTGTATGGTCGGAGATGTAGGACTCCTTTATGTTGGCATGAATCTGGAGAAAGTGTAATGCTTGGACCTGAAACCGTTCGAGAGACTACTGAGAAGGTGAAGTTAATTCGAGAAAAGATGAAAACTTCCCAAAGTAGACAGAAGAGTTATCATGACAAGCGGAGGAAAGACTTAGAATTTCAAGCAGGTGATCATGTGTTTTTAAGAGTTACGCCTGTGACAGGTGTTGGGCATGCATTGAAGTCTAAGAAGCTCACTCCTCGTTTTATATGCCCGTATCAGATTTCGGACAGAGTTGGAAATGT
The DNA here is from genome assembly GCA_022829125.1 of Lathyrus tuberosus. Taxonomy (NCBI): domain Eukaryota; kingdom Viridiplantae; phylum Streptophyta; class Magnoliopsida; order Fabales; family Fabaceae; genus Lathyrus; species Lathyrus tuberosus. Next base: position 10,657,519 of record JALAZF010000180.1, on the reverse strand, counting down.
TGCTTATAGAGTGGCCTTACCGCCTAACCTTTCGAATTTGCACGATGTGTTCGATGTGTCACAACTCCAGAAGTATGTTCCAGATCCGTCTCATGTGATTCATATGGATGATGTTCAAGTACGGGATAATCTTACTGAGGAGATGATGCCTGTACGGATCGCGGATCGGGAAATAAGGACTCTAAGAGGCAAAGAGATTGCGTTGGTGAAAGTAGTCTGGTTTGGAGCTGCTGGAGAAAGTATGACGTGGGAGTTGGAAAACAAGATGCAGGAATCCTATCCTGAGCTGTTTGAGCAAGGTAAGATTTTCGAGGACGGAAATACTCTAAGTGGGGGAGAGTTGTAACGCCCGTATTTAATTAATTATTTTAATTAAATTGTATTGAGTATTTTTCCGTATAATTGTTGAATACGTTGATTATGTTGTTTGATGCTAATAAGTATTAATCGGGTAATTAGTCGATTTAGTCGGGAGAAATTAATATTAGAAATAATATTTATTTTCGTAGAATATTAATTAATTTAGTTGGGTTAAGTTGTGTGTGAGAAATAACAAAGTTGGGGGTATCGTATAGTAAGCCCATTAAATTAATTAGTAGACCCATTATTATATTAGGATATTATATTAGGTTATAATTATGAAAAGAAAGGAATAGAGATAGCAGCAAGAGGAGAAGTTACAAGGAGAGGACGAGGGTTTGGAAGCACGAAGGTTGGAGAAGAGAGAATACGAGAGTTTGAGGTCAAAGTTTCAGATTCGGTCGGGAAATTCGAGCTACCTTCAATCCAAGGTAAGGGTGGGGTTCGAATTTTATAACCGGGAATATGATAATTGATATGTAGGATTGGGTCTTATATAATTGCTACTGTCTGTGCATTTAACTGTTGTATTGAATGATTAATTTGATCCACGTTGTTGAATTGGACGTAAAATGCTTTATCGGTATGGATTGGTGTATAAGTTTTGTTGTGTTGCTGTTGTATGGTGTATTGGAAGAATTAGCTTGAAGTGAATATTAGAAAGTACAGAGAACAGAGGAGAAGAAATTGAGAGAAACAGAGGGAATGCAGGTTTTGCCGTCTGGGGGCCATGACGACCGTCGTGGAAGTATTAGGACCGTCATGGAAGTGTTATAACCGTTATGGAAGTGTGACGACCGTCACACGGGTTCTGTGTCTCGTTTCTGCGTTGGGGTCTTCCTGTGTGTTAGGGTCTTTCCGTGTGATGTTGTATGTCCATATGTTTGGTATAATTAAACTTAAGTAAATGTTTTGCAGGAACTTAATTAACTTGAGAGTCACTATAATTAACAGTAGACAATTTTGCATAAGTGAACTTAGTATCAGTATCAGTATTAAGAGATTAATATGGCAGTAGTAGTGTTAAATTAGTAGGATAAATCAGTGAGTAAACAAGTGAAGATTGTAAGAAAATTGATAATAGTACTAAGACGAATTAATAGGAGGATACTTAAGTAACCGTGATGTAGAATTTAGTAGTATGTTTTGGTAAGTTGTTTGCTGGCCCGAATTTAACAGGGGAATGACAAGAAGCTAGTAAGAAGTGGAAATGATAGAGTTTAGCAGAGAAGTTGGTTAAATGGGTTTAGTCAAGAAAATTATACAAATAGTAATGCGATATAATTGGTTGTGCCTTGTGTTGTGTTCCTTGTTACAAGTTGAGAAGTTGTTATATAATTATGCAGTGTTGGCAGATAAATTAATAATGGGATTAATTAACTGATTTTCAGTCGAAAATTACCGGATAATGAAATGATTAATTTTAGTACCTTTTAGTGGGTGCATTATAAATTCTAGCTGCTGTGATCCTGGTTGTTGAGAATTACAAGCTGTGGAATATGTTGAATTGCCTCTAATTATTGGCAAGAATTTAAGTTGTAGGCCTATGGCCAATGCTGATTTACTGTTGTGCTGATAAATGTAATTATCAGTGTTGTTATTATGATGTTCATGACGGGTCACATGGCATAACATATTAAGCAGGCCTGGATTGGCAAAATATTAAGCTGGCCTAGATTGGCAAAAATATTAAGCGGAAGGCTTATGCCTTGTTGATGTCAATATTAATTGGCAAATTTTTAAGTTGGGAGTTATGCTCCAATGGTACCACATGCATGTGCATTTTGAGTCGCATTTCATGTTGCATCGTTGTTGTTGTGTTGTTAATTGAATGTGATTTTTAAGTTGTTATTGCGTTATGGATTAATATTGATTTCAAGGTTGTTGTGTGGCTGATTTATGTTGATTGAGACATTGTCGTTGTGTTGTGGATTTATGTTGTCTAAAAAGCCATGAAGTGGTGATTTTATAATCTAATCTAATATATTATTTATCATATATCCGATTATATGGTTTGATATCTCACCCCTTCTGTGGTTGGTGATGGTTTATACGCCATCGTGCAGGTAATCCAGAGTGAAGGCTGTCTACCTTCATTAGTTCGAGTCGGTGTCGTCGCTCTGATACGTAGCACTCGGGGGGGATGAACACATGTTTTCTTTAGTGTCGGTTTTATTATGTTGCTGAAATTCTAAGTTGTTTTCATTAAAGACTTGATGTCTTAGAGTTGATTTGAATCAACCAAGCTGTTATGGTATTTCAGTTGAATTTATGAATCCGCTGCGTATTAATAAAGTTGTTCTGTGACAAAGACTGAATTATGTTCATCTGAATATTAAGTGTTATGTATCCATGTTCATGCGGTAAATGTCGTTGTTTTTAAGTTGAAAATGTGACATCCTGTTTATGTTGAAATTTTATTACTCTGATTTTTATTAAATATTCGATGGGTAGAATTGGGGTGTTACATTAGTGGTATCAGAGCAGGTCGGTCCGTCTGGCCAAGTTGTCGAGTCGTAGTTTGTGTGACAATCAAGTATTGTTAACTAGTTCTAGCATTTGTTTATGTTGTAGTGATAAGTTGAGATGGCTGGAAGGAACGATGCTGCAATTGCTGCTGCGATGCAAGCAATGGCTCAAGCCTTGCAGAATCAACCAAACGCTGACGAGAATGCTGGATCTCGTAGTTTGGCAACTTTTCAGAGGGAGAATCCGCCTACCTTAAAGGGCAAGTATGATCCTGATGGAGCGTTGGATTGGTTGAAAGAGATGGAGAGAATCTTCTGTGTGATGGACTGCACTCCAGCACAGAAGGTTCGATATGGGACTCATATGCTAGCATTCGAGGCTAATGACTGGTGACTAGAGACTCGCCAGAGGTTGGAAGCTGCAGGTGAAGGTATCACTTGGGCTGTGTTTCGAAGGGAGTTCCTGAGGAAATATTACCCAGAGGATGTTCGTGGTAAGAAGCAAATCGAGTTTCTTGAGCTGAAGCAAGGAAACATGTCGGTTACAGATTATGCTGCAAAGTTTGTTGAGTTGGCTAAGTTTTATCCGCACTACAACGGGGATGATGCCGAGTTTTCAAAATGCATCAAGTTTGAGAGTGGGTTGCGCCCAGAGATTAAGAAGGCAGTTGGATATCAGAAGATTCATGTTTTTACGGATTTGATTGATAGTTACAGGATTTTTGAAGAGGATAACAATGCTCATTATAAGATCATTAATGAGAGGAAGGGCAAGCACCAACAAAATCGGGGCAAGCCTTATGATGCTCCGACGGGAAAAGGTAAACAGAAAGTGGCTGATGGCAAGAGAACTAGTGGGGGAGATGCTCCTGCTGGCATAACTTATTTCAAATGTGGGAAACCTGGTCATAAGAGTAATGTGTGTACTGCTGAGGTGAAGAGGTGTTTCCGTTGTGGTAAGACTGGGCATGCAATATCTGAGTGCAAGCATAAAGAGAGGATTTGCTTCAACTGTGGTGAAGAAGGACACATTGGTAGTCAGTGTCAGAAACCAAAGAAGGCGCAAACCGGTGGGAAAGTGTTCGCGCTGGCTGGGACTCAGACAACTAGCGAGGACAGACTCATCAGAGGTACATGTTTCATTAATGGTACTCCTTTAATCGCTATGATTGATACTGGTGCTACTCATTGCTTTATTGCTGCTGATTGTGTTAAGAGATTGGGTCTTATGTTGTCCTCTATGAATGGAGAGATGGTCGTCGAGATTCCGGCTAAGGGATCAGTGACTACTTCTCTTGTGTGTTTAAAGTGTCCTTTGCCGATCTTTGACAGAGACTTTAATATTGATTTGGTATGTTTGCCGTTAACTGGGATGGATGTGATCTTAGGTATGAATTGGTTAGAATATAACTATGTTTATATCAATTGCTATAGAAAGTCGGTGAGTTTTTCTACTCCTGAAGAAGAGGAAGGAGTAGGATTATTGTCTTTTAGGCAGTTACGAAAGTTGATGCAAGAAGAAGCTCAGGTGTTTTCGTTGATGGCGTCGTTATCTATTGAGAATCAAGCTAAAATTGATGAGTTGCAGGTGGTGCGCGAATTTCCTGAAGTTTTCCCTGACAAAATTCCTGATGTACCGCCAGAGAGGGAAGTAGAATTTGCGATTGACCTTGTACCTGGTACCAGACCTGTTTCTATGGCACCGTACAGGATATCTGCGTCTGAGTTGTCAGAATTAAAGAAACAATTGGAGGATTTGATTGAAAAGAAGTTTGTAAGGCCAAGTGTATCGTCGTGGGGAGCTCCAGTGTTGTTGGTGAAGAAGAAAGATGGGAGTATGAGGCTCTGTGTTGATTATAGACAGTTGAACAAAGAGACGATTAAGAACAAGTATCCGTTTCCGAGAATAGATGACTTGATGGATCAGTTGGTAGGTGCTTGTGTGTTTAGCAAGATTGATTTGAGGTCAGGCTATCACCAGATTAAAGTGAAAGATGATGATATTTAGAAGACGGCTTTTAGAACGCGTTATGGACATTATGATTATTTGGTGATGCCGTTCGGTGTTACTAATGCGCCGGGACTATTCATGGAGTACATGAACCGTATCTTTCATACTTACTTAGATCGGTTTATGGTGGTGTTCATTGATGATATACTGATTTACTCTAAATCGGAAGTAGAGCATGCAGAACACTTAAGACTAGTATTGCAAGTTTTGAGAGAGAAGAAGCTATATGCAAAGTTGTCAAAATGTGAATTTTGGTTAAAGGAAGTTAGTTTTCTTGGTCATGTCATTTCAAGTAGTGGCATTGTTGTGAATCCATCTAAAGTAGACGCTGTGTTGCAATGGGAAACTCCGAGGTCGGCTACCGAGATAAGAAGCTTTTTGGGACTAGCTGGTTACTATAGACGGTTTATCGAAGGTTTTTCTAAGTTGGCACTTCCGTTGACTAAGTTGACGTGTAAAGGTAAGGCGTTTGTGTGGGACGTTCAATGTGAAGAAAGTTTCACGGAATTGAAAAAGAGATTGACATCGGCTCCGATTTTGACATTACCTAACCCAGGAGAACCTTTTGTGGTATATTGTGATGCTTCTAAAATGGGTTTAGGAGGTGTACTTATGCAAAATGATAAGGTAGTTGCCTATGCGTCGAGATAGTTGAGGCCTCATGAAAAGAATTATCCTACGCATGATTTAGAACTTGCTGCGGTTGTTTTTGTGCTGAAGATTTGGAGGCATTATCTTTATGGTTCTAGATTTGAAGTATTTAGTGACCATAAAAGTTTAAAGTATTTATTTGACCAGAAGGAGTTGAATATGAGACAACGAAGGTGGTTGGAGTTATTAAAAGATTATGATTTCAGTTTGATTTATCATCCAAGTAAAGCTAATGTTGTGGCTGATGCTTTAAGCTGAAAGACTTTGCATATGCCGACGATGATGGTTAAAGAGTTGGAATTAATTGAACAGTTCAGAGATATGAGTTTAGTTTGCAAAGTGACACCGCAGAGTGTTATGTTAGGAATGTTGAAGATTAACAATGATTTTCTGGATAGTATCAGAAAAGCTCAGAAGTTAGACGTGAAACTGGTAGATTCGATGGTTGGAATCGATCAGTCTAAGAATAGCGATTTTAAGATGGACGCGCATGGTGTGTTAAGATTCCGTGATCGAATTTGTATTCCTGATGATGCGGAAATGAAGAAAGCGATTCTTGAAGAAGGTCATAAAAGTAAATTGAGCATTCATCCGGGGGCTACAAAGATGTATCAAGATTTGAAGAATTTGTTTTGGTGGCCTGGGATGAAGCGTGATGTAGCGCAGTTTGTGTATGCATGTTTAACTTGTCAGAAGTCGAAAGTTGAACATCAGAAGCCTGCGGGGTTGATGCAACCATTAGAAGTCCCAGAATGGAAATGGGATAGCATTTCAATGGACTTTGTAACGGGATTACCAAACACTTCAAGAGGATATGATTCGATTTGGGTGATTGTTGATAGGCTTACGAAGTCGGCTCATTTCATTCCTATTAACATCAGTTTTCCAATATCGAAGTTGGCGGAGGTTTATACTAACGTAATTGTGAAACTGCGTGGTGTTCCTTTGTGTATTATGTCAGATAGAGATCCGAGGTTTACTTCTGATTTTTGGAAGAGTTTGCAAGAGGCGTTGGGCTCTAAATTGAGGTTGAGTTCGGCGTATCACCCTCAGACTGATGGTCAGACGGAGAGGACTATTCAGTCATTAGAGGATTTGTTGAGAGCGTGTGTTCTTGAGCAGGGAGGTTCATGGGATACTTATCTTCCATTGATCGAGTTCACTTATAATAACAGTTACTATTCTAGCATAGGAATGGCACCTTTCGAAGCATTGTATGGTCGGAGATGTAGGACTCCTTTATGTTGGCATGAATCTGGAGAAAGTGTAGTGCTTGGACCTGAAACCGTTCGAGAGACTACTGAGAAGGTGAAGTTAATTCAAGAAAAGATGAAAACTTCCCAAAGTAGACAGAAGAGTTATCATGACAAGCGGAGGAAAGACTTAGAATTTCAAGCAGGTGATTAAGTGTTTTTAAGAGTTACGCCTGTGACAGGTGTTGGGCATGCATTGAAGTCTAAGAAGCTCACTCCTCGTTTTATATGTCCGTATCAGATTTCAGACAGAGTTGGAAATGTTGCTTATAGAGTGGCCTTACCGCCTAACCTTTCGAATTTGCACGATGTGTTCGATGTGTCACAACTCCGGAAGTATGTTCCAGATCCGTCTCATGTGATTCATATGGATGATGTTCAAGTACGGGATAATCTTACTGAGGAGACGATGCCTGTACGGATTGCGGATCGGGAAATAAGGACTCTAAGAGGCAAAGAGCTTGCGTTGGTGAAAGTAGTCTGGTTTGGAGCTGCTGGAGAAAGTATGACGTGGGAGTTGGAAAACAAGATGCAGGAATCCTATCCTGAGCTGTTTGAGCAAGGTAAGATTTTCGAGGACGAAAATACTCTAAGTGGGGGAGAGTTGTAACGCCCGTATTTAATTAATTATTTTAATTAAATTGTATTGAGTATTTTTCCGTATAATTGTTGAATACGTTGATTATGTTGTTTGATGCTAATAAGTATTAATCGGGTAATTAGTCGATTTAGTCGGGAGAAATTAATATTAGAAATAATATTTATTTTCGTAGAATATTAATTAATTTAGTTGGGTTAAGTTGTGTGTGAGAAATAACAAAGTTGGGGGTATCGTATAGTAAGCCCATTAAATTAATTAGTAGACCCATTATTATATTAGGATATTATATTAGGTTATAATTAAGAAAAGAAAGGAATAGAGATAGCAGCAAGAGGAGAAGTTACAAGGAGAGGACGAGGGTTTGGAAGCACGAAGGTTGGAGAAGAGAGAATACGAGAGTTTGCCGTCAAAGTTTCAGATTCGGTCGGGAAATTCGAGCTACCTTCAATCCAAGGTAAGGGTGGGGTTCGAATTTTATAACCGGGAATATGATAATTGATATGTAGGATTGGGTCTTATATAATTGCTACTGTCTGTGCATTTAACTGTTGTATTGAATGATTAATTTGATCCACGTTGTTGAATTGAACGTAAAATGCTTTATCGTTATGGATTGGTGTATAAGTTTTGTTGTGTTGCTGTTGTATGGTGTATTGGAAGAATTAGCTTGAAGTGAATATTAGAAAGTACAGAGAACAGAGGAGAAGAAATTGAGAGAAACAGAGGGAATGCAGGTTTTGCCATCTGGGGGCCATGACGACCGTCGTGGAAGTATTAGGACCGTCATGGAAGTGTTATAACCGTTATGGAAGTGTGACGACCGTCACACGGGTTCTGTGTCTCATTTCTGCGTTGGGGTCTTCCTGTGTGTTGGGGTCTTTCCGTGTGATACTGTATGTCCATATGTTTGGTATAATTAAACTTAAGTAAATGTTTTGCAGGAACTTAATTAACTTAAGAGTCACTATAATTAACAGTAGACAATTTTGCATAAGTGAACTTAGTATCAGTATCAGTATTAAGAGATTAATATGGCAGTAGTAGTGTTAAAATATTAGGATAAATCAGTGAGTAAACAAGTGAAGATTGTAAGAAAATTGATAATAGTACTAAGACGAATTAATAGGAGGATACTTAAGTAACCGTGATGTAGAATTTAGTAGTATGTTTTGGTAAGTTGTTTGCTGGCCCGAATTTAACAGGGGAATGACAAGAAGCTAGTAAGAAGTGGAAATGATAGAGTTTAGCAGAGAAGTTGGTTAAATGGGTTTAGTCAAGAAAATTATACAAATAGTAATGCGATATAATTGGTTGTTCCCTGTGTTGTGTTCCTTGTTGCAAGTTGAGAAGTTCTTATATAATTCTGCAGTGCTGGCAGATAAATTAATAATGGGATTAATTAACTGATTTTCAGTTGAAAATTACCGGATAATGAAATGATTGATTTTAGTACCTTTTAGTGGGTGCATTATAAATTCTAGCTGCTGTGATCCTGGTTGTTGAGAATTACAAGCTGTGGAATATGTTGAATTGCCTCTAATTATTGGCAAGAATTTAAGTTGTAGGCCTATGGCCAATGCTGATTTGCTGTTGTGCTGATAGATGTAATTATCAGTGTTGTTATTATGATGTTCATGATGGGTCACATGGCATAACATATTAAGCAGGCCTGGATTGGAAAAATATTAAGCTGGCCTGGATTGGAAAAAATATTAACCGGAAGGCTTATGCCTTGTTGACGTCAATATTAATTGGCAAATTTTTAAGCTAGGAGTTCTGCTCCAATGGTACCACACGCATGTGCATTTTGAGTCGCATTTCATGTTGCATCGTTGTTGTTGTGTTGTTAATTGAATGCGATTTTTAAGTTGTTATTGTGTTGTGGATTAATATTGATTTCAAGGTTGTTGTGTGGCTGATTTATGTTGATTGAGACGTTGTCGTTGTGTTGTGGATTTATGTTGTCTAAAAAGTCGTGAAGTGGTGATTTTATAATCTAATCTAATATATTATTTATCATATATTTGATTATATGGTTTGATATCTCACCCCTTCTGTGGTTGGTGATGGTTTATACGCCATCGTGCAGGTAATCCAGAGTGAAGGCTGTCTACCTTCATTAGTTCGAGTCGGTGTCGTCGCTTGATACGTAGCACTCGGGGGGGGGGGGGGGGGGGGGGATGAACGCATGTTTTCTTTAGTGTCGGTTTTATTATGTTGCTGAAATTCTAAGTTGTTTTCATTAAAGACTTGATGTCTTAGAGTTGATTTGAATCAACCAAGCTGTTATGGTATTTCAGTTGAATTTATGAATCCGCTGCGTATTAATAAAGTTGTTATGTGACAAAGACTGAATTATGTTCATCTGAATATTAAGTGTTATGTATCCATGTTCATGCGGTAAATGTCGTTGTTTTTAAGTTGAAAATGTGACATCCTGTTTATGTTGAAATTTTATTACTCTGATTTTTATTAAATATTCGATGGGTAGAATTGGGGTGTTACACTGGTGGTCTGCATCCTCCAGTGGTTGTTCCCGAAGCTGCAGGGGGAACCTTTAGGAATTTCATTCGTATGAATCCTCCGGAGTTTCAGGGAGGGTTAGATCCGGTAAAGGCTCATGAATGGATATCCGGTATGGAGCGGATTTTCTTGATAGTTCAGTGCAGTGAGGAAAATAAGGTGGTTTTTGTTTCTCACTTGTTGAAGGGTCTTGCCATGAGGTAGTGGGAGAGTGCTTCGGCCTTAATGACAATTCAGGAGGTACCGAATGTATGGGAGCAGTTTAAGATAAATTTTATGGAGAAGTATTTTCCAAGTTCCTTAAGGTCTCAGAAGGAATTTGAGTTTCAGCAGTTGAGACAAGGTAACTTGACCGTGGCTTCTTATGCGGAAAAGTTTGAGACTATGGCGACTTACTCTAGGCAAGCCATGTATGCTCCTGACGAGAGATGGAAGATCGATCAATTTCTGTTTGGTTTGAGGGCTGAAATTTCACATAGCGTGTCTCAGAGGGAATTCACTAACTATGCTGAATTGTTACGGCAGTGTTATGTGGCGGAGCATAGCTTAAAGAAGGTGCAAGCAGAAGGAGAGTTGAGTAGGGTGTGGAAGATCGAATCAACAATTTAGACCAAGGCAACAAACTTTTATGGGAAAGCAGGTTCAGAATTCCAGGACTAGTGCACCTCCTGTGTGCCATTTTTGTGGAAAGAGGCATGGTGGTAGATGTCATTTCGAAGGAGTGGAGTGTCATCGGTGTCATAGAAGGGGTCATTTGGCGAGGGATTGTCCTCAAAATAGAAACCAAATGCAAGAAAAGAATACCGGGCGAGTTTACACAATGGATACAAGGAAAGCAAAGGGTGACAATTCCTTGATTGCTGGTACGTGTTTTGTGAATGGAAATCCTTGCTTTGTTTTATTTGATTGTGGAGCAACACACTCCTATATATCGATGCAATGTATGAAGCGACTTGGGTTGCAAGCGGTTCCGTTGTCTCCACCCATGGTGGTTACTACTGTCATGGATGAGATGGTTGAAACACCTTTAATGTGTGAAAATTGTGTTTTATCTGTGGATGGAAGAGTTTTCCAGATTGATCTGATTTGTTTACCGCTTAAGAAAGTGGATGTTGTTTTGGGAATGGATTGGCTTTCAGCTAATTTGGTATTTATCGGGTGTGAAGAAAAGCTAATCATTATTCCATCCGTAGAGGCTACCCCGAAGGATGTGTTGACTACTATTTTAGAAGGTACTGTTGGAATGATAAATTTCTTGTTTAAGGAGGAAAAATCTGTTCTTTTGATTCTCACTAAGGAGGAGAGTAGTAACTTTCAAGTTTTGAGTATTCCGGTAGTTTGCAAGTTTCCTGAAGTTTTCCCCGAGGATGTCACTTCTCTTCCTCCGGAGAGGGAAGTGGAATTCTCTATTGACCTGATACCGGGAACGGCTCCAATATCCGTTTCTCCGTATCGGATAACACCACTTGAGTTAAGAGAATTAAAGGATCAGTTGGAAGAGTTATTTGCTAAGCATTCCGTTCGACCCAGTGTTTCGCCCTGGGGAGCTCCAATGTTGTTGGTAAAGAAGAAGGATGGTGGAATGCGGTTGTGTATTGATTACCGTCAGTTGAATAAGGTCACCATCAAGAATAAATACCCATTACCAAGGATAGACAATCTGTTAGATCAATTGAAAGGAGCCTGTGTGTTCTCGAAGATTGATTTACGGTCGGGTTATCATCAGATTCATGTGAAGAGTTCAGATGTACCAAAGACTGCGTTTAGAACCCGTTATGGTCATTATGAATTTTTGGTGATGCCTTTAGGTGTGACGAATGCTCCGGCAGTTTTCATGGATTATATGAATCGGATATTTCAACCTTATTTTGACCAATTTGTGGTGATTTTCATTGATGACATTCTTATCTATTCTCGTGATCCTTAAGAGCACGGATAACACCTAAGAATCGTTTTATCCATCTTGCAAGAGAGGCAACTTTTTGCTAAGCTAAGTAAGTGTGAGTTTTGGATGTCGGAGGTTAATTTTCTTGTTCATGTCATATCCCAGGGAGGTGTAGCGGTAGATCCATCAAAAGTTGAAGCAGTGATTAATTGGGAGAGACCGAAGAATGTTTCTGAAGTTAGAAGTTTCTTGGGACTGACAGGTTATTACCGGAGGTTTATCAAAGGTTTTTCTCAATTGGCCTTACCAATGACAAAACTTACTCGAAAGGATTGTTCATATGAGTGGGATTCGGCTTGTGAAAGAAGTTTTATGAGTTTGAAGGAAAGGTTGATGACCGCTCCCATTTTGATTATTCCCGATCCTAGTAAGTCGTATGAGGTATTTTGTGATGCATCAAAGATGGGATTAGGAGGTGAGTTAATGTAGGATGGTCATGTAGTGGCTTATGCTTCTCGACAGTTAGAAGTTCATGAGGAGAATTATCCAACACATGATTTGGAATTGGCGGCAGTTGTCTTTACTTTGAAGGTTTGGCGTCATTATTTGTATGGGGTACATTTTGAGATGTTCAGTGATCACAAGAGTTTAAAGTACCTTTTTGATCAGAAAGGGTTGAACATGCGTCAAAGGAGATGGATGGAGTATTTGAAATATTATGACTTAGAACTAAAATACCATCCGGGTAAAGCGAATAAAGTAGCAGATGCATTGAGTAGGAAAGTGTCGCGTAATGCCGAGTTGATGATGTTAGAGTATACCTTATTGGAAAAGGTTAGGGATCTAAATCTTCAATTTGTTTGGACTTCTAATGGTGTGATTATGGGAAATTTGAATGTGAATTCTACTCTTAGGGAAGAAATCCAACAAGGACAAGGGTTAGATGAGAAGTTACAAGAAGTGTTACAACCGGGTTTTGTGCGAGCTACCGACGAAATTATTTTGTTTAACCAAAGGATTTGTGTTTCGGATAACACGGAGGTTAAAAGGAGGATTTTGGAAGAAGCGCATAAGGGTTCTTTTACTATACATTCGGGGTCTTCAAAGATGTATCAAGATTTAAAGAGGGACTATTGGTGGTCTGGGATGAAAATGGATATTGCGTTGTATGTATCAGAATGTGTAGTGTGCCAACAAGTGAAGATTGAACATCAAAGACCGGGTGGCTTACTACAACCGTTAGAAATTCCGGTGTGGAAGTGGGATAGAATTTCTATGGACTTCGCAGTTGGATTACCCCGTACCCAAGGTGGTTATGATTCGATTTGGGTAATTGTAGATCGGTTGACAAAATCTGCGCATTTCTTAGCCGTAAAAACTACCTACAAAGCGAGCCATCTCGCAAGATTGTTCATTTCGGAAATTGTAAGGTTGCATGGTATTCCCACTAGTATCGTTTCGGATAGAGATCCAAAGTTTACTTCGAGATTTTGGAGAGCTTTTCAACAAGCCATGGGAACGAAGCTGTGTTTGAGTACGTCGAATCATCCGCAAACGGATGGTCAGACAGAACAGACAATACAAACAATGGAAGATATGTTGAGAGCTTGTGTACTTTGAAGTGGAGGAAATTGGATAGAACTTTTGCCGTTGATTGAGTTCTCTTATAATAACAGTTATCATGCAAGTATTGGTATGGCACCTTATGAGGCATTGTATGGAAGGAAGTGTAGGACACCATTGTGTTGGGCAGAAGTTGGTGAAGATAGAATGTTGGGACCGGAGATTATCCAAGATACTACGGAAAAGATTAGGATGATCCGTGATAAAGCTAAACAAGCACAAGATCGTCAGAAAAGTTATGCGGATAACCGTAGAAGACCTTTGGAGTTTGTCGAGGGTGATCACGTGTTTTTGAAAGTTACTCCGAGATTGAGGTTGAAAGGACCATTTAAGTCGCAGAAGTTAGGTCCGAGGTACGTAGGACCGTATCAAATTTTGGAAAGAATTGGTGAAGTAGCTTATAAATTAGCCTTACCGCCTTCTCTGTTAGAGATGCACGATGTTTTTCATGTATCTCAGCTTCGAAAGTTCATTCCAGATCCTCTTCAGCCAATTCTACCGGATACGATTGAGATAGAAGCAGATTTAACGTTTGAGCCTCAACCGAGTCGTATCACAGGAAGAGAAACTAGGGTGTTAAGGAATAAAGAGATTCCTCTTGTTAAGGTCCAGTGGGATGAGACGCATCCGGGTGATGCAACTTGGGAGCTAGAATCCGAGATGCGAGAAGTTTATCGTCATCTTTTTAGGTAATTGTTTTAAATTCGTGGGTGAATTTCTATTTAAGGGGGGGGGGAGGATGTAATACTCCATAAATTATTCCACTCGGGATAATATTATTATGGTCAACTGGGTTCCAAGTTGCTCTGAGAATTTATTGGATAAATTAATTAGAGTAAACTAACGAACTCAGAATTGGTCAGAGTAATATTATTTAACTCTGAGGTTTTATTAATTGGTGCATTTGAGACAATTCGGACAATTAGTAGTATTACTAATTAATGAGTTTCTCTATATCTTTTCCTTTTCCCTCATTTGGCAAAGGTAGTAACATTTGAGAGAGAGAAATTAGAGAGAAGGAATAGCAAAAGAAAGAAAAAAGGAGAAAGGAAAAGAAGGAAAATCCAAGAAACTCAAGACCAAGAATCATCATCTCCTCTTCATCAATCATCTTCCAATCTTCATCATCATCATCTACTCAAGGTGGTTTCTAGATAGATGCTTTAGTTGTAGAGTTTTCTTGAGTTTTAGAGTTAGGTTTGATATTGTGAGAAATGGATAATCTTGCTAAAATCATGAATTTAACGGTTGAAAATCGATATAAATTGCGTAGTATGACCGTAATATGCATATGAACATTGTTGATATTTGTTTTGGTTGTTTGAAATTGTTTGGGTTTGAGAAAGTTGGATTTTTGGACCATGGAACTATGGAAAATGCAAGCAGAAATTCTGCTTCTGGTGCGGAGCGCCGGGCGGTGCCTGAAGCGCCGAGCGATGCCAGGCGAGCGCCGCTGCTTCACCGGGCGACAGCCAAGAGGCGCAGCAGGTTTTGATTCTGTAACTTTGGAATTTTTTGAGTATGGATCTTACGCCCCTACTTCGCTGGGCGAAGTAGAGGCGAAGGAGGCAGCGCCGGGCGGTGCCTAGAGCGCCGGGTGCCCTGGGACTTCTCCAAATATCCCCTTTTCTTTTAAAATCCATAACTTTTGATCCGTTTATCCGATTTGAGTATTCTTGGTATTGATAGAAAGCTATGCAAATACTCTATCTAATGGAAGTGGAAAAATTCTAGGTTAATGCCCGATTAAATAAATCGGAGGGAACCGGAATTGGTGTAATTTATGATATGTTGAATTTGGTGATTCCAATATATATATTTGACTTGTGTTTGCCTATTTCCCTTGTTGTTGAGCATGTTTGAGAGTATTTGCATGTTAAAAATATGAAATAGGTAGAGTGAGGAATATTACCCGGAACTATGTTAGAACCTAGAAACGGTTAGGAAATTGTGGAATAACATAACGATGACGCTCGTGCATGAGAGGCCGAGGCGTGCGTCTAGTATCAATGGTATGAAATTAATTACACTAGTATGGATCATGTTTAATTGTGTGTGTTGGAAGAAAGAAAAAAGACGTCTTAAGGCTAATATGGCCGGGTGATTGTTGAATACAATCTCATTGGTGTATATGATCATGTAATCGTAACCATCGCCCTCGAGAGGCATTCATGAGTCTCGAGCCCCTCTGAATGCAGGCATTACTACTTGGCAGGTTTGATTCCCAATGTTATAGTACGATGGAACCTACGGGTAGAGACTTGTGATGGCATGAGAGGCCATGAGAAGTGGCGAACTAAGGTGATAATGCGTTCCTTAATTCTGAATCCATTCGTATGCCAAGTAACTACAAGGATCCTTAACTCGGGTTGACTTCTAGACATAGAAGCGGACGGGAAAAGGGGATGCCTTGGTAAGGTTATCGATTAGTGATATTGTGAGTTAACAAGACTCACGAACATGGATCCATATAGTGTGTGTGAGTACTCAAAGTCACTTCCCTTCCCTTTGACTTGAGTTAGATTTGTTTGAACCTTGTAAAGCCGAGAGGACTTATAAGATAGCGAACTCACTGAGATTGGATGTATCTCACCCCACGTTGTTGTTTACATCACAGGTACTACAGGTTCGGCGAAGGGTAAGGACAAACTGGTTTGACTTTTCCTTATGGATCGTAGCTTTTGTGTGGCATGCTTCCGTTGTGAATATTTTGAGATCATTGTTTGATCTAGTTCTTAGTGTTAGAACATCTTGTATATATAATGCCATAGTTTTTGTATTAGGTATTTTGGGCATCTATATGTATAATGTGTAAACTAGGGACTTATGATATTTCAGTACCAAACATGAATTCAGGTATGATATTAATGCTTTGATGTATTATATTATATATGGGGGTTACACCAACCGCTAAGTAACTTCTCCCCGGCCATCCTACACCAAAGGATTAAACACGGGTCACAGTTACTAACCACTAAGTAACTTCTCCCCGGCCATCCTACACCAAAGGATTAAACACGGATCACAGTTACTTACTTAATAAATACTTCTCCCCGGCCATCCCGCACAAGGAGATTAAACACGGGTCACGGTATTTATCAAGGGATATACTACTTAATAAATACTTCTCCCCGACCATCCCACACCAAAGGATTAAACACGGGTCACGATATTTATTAAGAGATAAAAGCATACAAACTGGAGGAATTACGGTCCCCCATTAACAACTACTTATCAAAGACACTCTTCTAGTATCGATGCTTAAGCATTGTCCTTTAAACCTTTACCAAGTCCTAGTTACATCTCTAGGATCTAACATTGTTTTTGGGTAAGTTTTCTCACTCTTCCTAATCCTTTTTAAGCATATATTCTCATCATGATTAACAACATATTGACGTATATATAGCATACACAATATCATACATGAAGCACACATAGGTAGTACAACATACCAAGCATAATTAACATGCATACTAATTCCCACATATTGTACAAAATGTTTTATTACCATCAACTTATAAATATTTGACATATAAATATGTTTTTACTTCACCATCAATTAGATCATTTAAATAGCTTCCCAACGCTTCGAACTGGGACCAAAACGGACTTACGGTTCAAAAGATACGCCCGTTTCAATTTTTCATTTTTTCTGCCAACAACAGTGGTAATCGATTACTCACTTTGAGTAATCGGTTACTCGCTCAAAATTAGCCCAGAAACGTCATTTTTACACAGGTAATCGGTTACTCAATTAGGGTAATCGATTACTGTCGTAACAGAGCCCAAAAAATCATGTTTTTCTTCACTCTAAACCATTCCAACTCATACCAAAACATATTGGGACATCAAAACAAGTATGATAGGTTCAAACCACCCATAACCCGACTATACTACGCATTTTATATCGCATTTCATCCGTTAGATTTCATTGATTTATCTGTTTAATCATTTTCTCTCAATTCTAACTTAAGTTCTAAACTTATAGTTCTAGAACTTAAGGTGTCTAACTAGAACCCACCTGATAATCGAAGAGGAGGTTGAAGAAGATGAGATGATGAATCCAAGCTTCTCCTTCTTCTTTCACTTCTTTCCTCTTTTTATCCTTTCTCTTCTTACTATCTTTTTCTTTTTCTTTACAAATATATATATATAATGCTTATTATATAATATAATTCTAACAGGGTAAAATATCTCCAATTGATATTTTGTCGTTTCAACCCAATTGATCAATTATTAGAGTTACCTTAATATACTCTCTTGGTCTAATAAATATCAATCTGTCTTCTTAATAAAATAATTGATCTCTTCTGATATCCAATTGAGCACTTAAATAATATGGGGTATTACACTCTCCACCCTTAAATTGAAATTCGCCCCCAAATTTCCTTTATTCGACACTAACCACCGGTAGTAGCATGGTCTTAGACTCACACTCAACCTTCCGTTCAGATTCTGACGTATCTCAATTCCAACTTGACTTCACAGACCAAAATCCTTATTTTCACGAGTTATCAAACTTCATCTCCTTAGTCATACTCTTATTCCAATAATGGGTTAACTTCTAGCCTTGCCTTTTTCCATAATTCATCTGTTGTTCTTTACAAAACACGTAGTTGCCTCTTACTTCGGAAAGAAGGTACCATTCTACATTCCTCGACCGAGTCACAAACAAAACCGTAACACCTTATCTTGGTTCAGGATAACAAACACTCAACAAATTTTCACGATGTAACTCATAAATTTCTTACCTTCATGCAATCACTGACGGCTATCCTTTCATAAATTCTTAACGTTCAAAACCACTTCGTAATTCGTCAAACGACTTCTTTACCAGTCCCACTTAATCCGATAGTTCATCTCTTTCGTATCACACCAAAAGGTAACACACTCAGAACAAGGTCTCCTTATTTCCATACTTACCAGCAATAATCCTTCTAACTCCTTATTATTCTGATATAACTCTTTCATCTATCACCTTCCACTGTGCAATCCAAAATTCTAACAATGGAATACCATAATTCTCAAACATTACTAAGTAGCCAACAGTCCATGGAGAAATACACTTATCCACTGGGATCCTTACCAACCAATCGACATAAGAAATTTACTGACGTCCTATGGTAGAACAATTTCCTTGCCAACACACAATATTATAACATCTGTCCAACACTCTCCAGACGATAGAGGTGTAGGAAATACACTGTTACAACCTTAACATATACAACCTCCGATTATGGTATCAAATTCCAAATCGATTATTCTTACGGTTTTCCCGACTTACTCAAGATTTCTTGTGTGATTTGAGATCTCAACCAAATACCAACGTAAAACCAGCATAGAACTACAATCATAAACGAGTCACCACTTATCAAAACTTAAACCATCCAAGGCGTAACTGTGAGCTTCCATACTACTCACCAATTCACACACAACAGTCCACACTTTCAAAGGCCATGCCATGTTTCTCGATTGAATCAACTTCGCTCATTCGTTCTGTTCCATAAACAATCCAAGTCATATGCTTAACTTCGAAATGTCCAATTCTTACTCGTACTTGAAAAAAATAACTTTCAAATTTCCTTCTCTGGGTAAAACACAACTGCGCCCAATTGGTACTACTCTCACGGTCTAAATCCAATACCATGAACTCGCGGAAGATAGCAATTACTAACTCTGACTTACCGCTCATACCTTACTAATACCATACTTACACACCGAAACATTCCTTGCAAGACCGATACTTCGTGAGTATTTTCCAACTTCGTCCTTACGACTCTCAACGGTAATACGTTTAAAACTTTCTCATTAACAACACAGTTCACAAGATTATTCCCCAAAGTCAACTCTCTTGTTATCTTAACAAATGGCCAACTACGCAACACCCTTCCAAAAGTTACGATTTCAAAACACAAATCCATCTTTCATTTACTTACCATCCCGTTTTCCATTCACACAATACTCTCCACTCGAAGCAACATAAGGTAACAAAACACAGATGATGGTTCCGAAGGGATTTCATAATTTACACACATGTTAATCGATTAACCATCTGAGGTTAATCGGTTAACTTCTCAAAGTTTAGCACCAAATACCATCCTTGCACGTGTTAATCGGTTAACCACCTGTGTTAAACTATTAACACCGCTGCAGAATCAAAACCAGTTTCCTCTTAATTCAAAGCCATCCCTACTCAAACCATCAATCCAGTTTGTTCTAACCCACAATATCATTTTCAACTCGCGGCTTCTTAACTTGTATAACATTCACTAACCATGATCCACTCATGGTAAAACCGACAAAGTCAAAACAAGTAGACGACACACTCCAACCAGTGACAAGGCAAAATTCCAAATTCTGACACGGTCACACGACAAATCTTCGGCGGGATAATTCAAACATAATTATACCACTTTTGGGTTTCCTCCGATCATTTAATCGGGTAATAAAATCGATATTTTTCACTTCCATTATATAGAGTATTCTCATAGCTTTCCATCGGTACCAAGAACACCTCGATCGGAAACACGGTTTGAAAGTTATGAATTTTCAAAGATAATTTTTTTTCAAAATACAACAGTGGTAATCGATTACTCACTTTGAGTAATCGGTTACTCTATGAACACTGTTGTTACAGAGCCATTTTGATAGTTAGAAGCATATTTCGTATCCGGTTACTCACTTTGAGTAATCGGTTACTCCATCATTTCCTGCGCAATAATCCCAAATTTTCAAAGGGTAATCGGTTACTCCCTTTGAGTAATCGATTACTCTGGATGCAGAGGCAAAAATTCTTGTTTTCATGAACTTTCTTCCATTCCAATCTCAACCGAAACCATTTCAAACACACCACCAACATTAACAGATGATTATACAAGCATATTGATTGTTTTATGCAATTTATACCTCAACAACTACTTAATAGCTCTATTGCACATTCGTCCAAAAAATACATTCCGTTGTCATTTCCTCATAATATACTATTGATACCGTTTTCTGCATCGCATTTACTTTTCTCTCTATTGTAATCCTATTAGGTCCAAATATAAAACCATCTTACTAAGATTCCCTTAAATCCAAGGTACTTACTCTGTTTCTTAATACAAACTTTTTCCGGTCCGTATCACTACTTCCCGTTACTAAACGAAGTTCATTCTTTCTCCGACACAATACCTTATACTGTTCCTTGGGTAATTTAACAAATTCTAAATTCCAAGTTGGTCTCTTACTGAAAACAGAAAACCTGAAGTATTATCTCGAACTTAACCTCTCTACATAACTAAATATACGCAATTCATCACCCACTTTTCGTCTGGCGCATACTTGGTTCACTTGAAGCATGTAAACACATCCTTGTGTTCCTTCACACACTCCTCCACTACTTTAGGTTCCCATAAAAGCCAAACGTCCTTAACTCTCAACTTTTAACCAGTTGGAAGACATTGTTCTGAACACATTCCTTAAGGTACTCTCGCCCACTCAAGATACCATAGCGACCTTAGAACTGAAGCACCAATAGTTATCTCACTTCCGGGCCTTACGTTACACGTTCCACAAAACAACTTCTCTTTTCCACAGAATGAGATTACTTGAAATCCTTATCCGTACTAGTGGTCAATCCAGCTCTACTTGCGATTTTACATATTCCTTGACACCTTGACCAATCGTCCGATAGAGGTCCTCAACTTTCAGACTCCATTCATTCCCAAGGATTACTTAACAACACACC
Organism: Lathyrus tuberosus; assembly: GCA_022829125.1. Lineage (NCBI taxonomy): Eukaryota > Viridiplantae > Streptophyta > Magnoliopsida > Fabales > Fabaceae > Lathyrus > Lathyrus tuberosus. The sequence goes on along the minus strand of JALAZF010000180.1, from coordinate 10,636,415 downwards.
ACTCTTTAATTTCCATGCTACCCAAGCACAACTTCTACCAAAACCTTACTGAGCTGACCAAAACTCCTCCCTACTAACTCTTGGCTTGAGCCTACTCTCACAGCACAAGTTCCGACAACACTTCAGAGTCCTCGTGGTCGCTCAACCACGATTCTACCTATCGCATACATAGCATTAGGTTGATCAGACCCAACACTACATAATATGATATTAAGAGTCATGATGGCAAGACACACTTAAGAGGCAGGAATAGATTTACTTATGATGTTTCAAGGCTAGGTCGAGGACACGACCTGCTCTGATACCAAGTGTAATGCCCTGTATAATATTTATCTAGAATAATACCATACAAGTGTTTTTATCTAGTACTGACACATCAAAAGTGCCTAATGGCATAATTCACATACTTGTCCATTTCTAAAACATAAATACAACATATGGCACAAGTCCTGGAAACTAGCCAAAAAATAAAATCTAAGATCAATATACAATATCCTCAATTGTATACAACAATAATAATACACAGCAGAATAAGCTCAACTAAGCTTCTCTTGAAACATCCAAGCATAGTTCCACTTGTAAATCAACCTGCAAATACCTCCTGAAAATAATCAACAATAGTGGGGTGAGATACATCAAATCTCAGTGAGTTCCCTATCTTATGGATTCTCTCGGCTTTACAGGGTTCTAACCAAATCCTAACTCAAGTCCAAGGGAAAGGGAATGACTTCGAGTTCACAAAATCTCCCACTAGAGAAACACATCGTACAATACACAAAATGACAACTAGTTAAGAATCTTCTCCCCGGCCATCCCGCTCAAAGTGATTAAACACAGGTCACGGATCCTTAACATAGATAACTTCTCCCCGGCCATCCTACACAAGAGGATTAAACACGGGTCACGGTTATCCACAAAATAGTTAGGGAATCTTCTCCCCGGCCATCCTACACCAAAGGATTAAACACGGGTCACAGATTCCTAACGTAGATAACTTCTCTGCGGTCATCCTGCACAAAAGGATTAAACACGGGTCACGGTTATCTACAATTGGTATTTCTCCCCGGCCATCCTACACAAAGGGATTAAACACGGGTCACGATACCAACCGCTAAGTAACTTCTCCCCGACCATCCTACACCAAATGATTAAACACGGGTCACGGTTACTAACCACTAAGTAACTTCTCCCCGGCCATCCTACACCAAAGGATTAAACACGGATCACGGTTACTTACTTAATAAATACTTCTCCTCGGCCATCCCGCACAAGGAGATTAAACACGGGTCACGATATTTATCAAGGGATATACTACTTAATAAATACTTCTCCCCGGCCATCCCACACCAAAGAATTAAACACGGTAACGGTATTTATTAAGAGATAAAAGCATACAAACCGGAGGAATTACGGTCCCCCATTAACAACTACTTATCAAAGACACTCTTCTAGTATCGATGCTTAAGCATTGTCCTTTAAACCTTTACCAAGTCCTAGTTACATCTCTAGGATCTAACATTGTTTTTGGGTAAGTTTCTCACTCTTCCTAATCCTTTTTAAGCATATATTCTCATCATGATTAACAACATATTGACGTATATATAGCATACACAATATCATACATGAAGCACACATAGGTAGTACAACATACCAAGCATAATTAACATGCATACTAATTCCCACATATTGCACAAAATGTTTTATTACCATTAACTTATAAATCTTTGACATATAAATATGTTTTTACTTCACCATCAATTAAATCGTTTAAATAGCTTCCCAACGCTTCGAACGGGGACCAAAACGGACTTACGGTTCAAAAGATACGTCCGTTTCAATTTTTCATTTTTTCTGCCAACAGCAGTGGTAATCGATTACTCACTTTGAGAAATCGGTTACTCACTCAAAATTAGCCCAGAAATGTCATTTTTACACAGGTAATTGGTTACTCAATTAGGGTAATCGATTACTGTCGTAACAAAGCCCAAAAAATCATGTTTTTCTTCACTCTAAACCATTCCAACTCATACCAAAACTATTTGGACATCAAAACAAGTATGATAGGTTCAAACCACCCATAACCCGACTATACTACGCATTTTATATCGCATTTCATCCGTTAGATTTCATTGATTTATCCGTTTAATCATTTTTTCTCAATTCTAACTTAAGTTCTAAACTTATAGTTCTAGAACTTAAAGTGTCTAACTAGAACCCACCTGATAATCGAAGAGGAGGTTGAAAAAGATGAGATGATGAATCCAAGCTTCTCCTTCTTCTTTCTCTTCTTTCCTCTTTTTCTCCTTTCTCTTCTTACTATCTTTTTCTTTTTCTTTTTCTTTACAAATATATATATATAATGCTTATTATATAATATAATTCCAACAGGGTAAAATATCTCCAATTGATATTTTGTCGTCTCAACCCAATTGATCAATTATTAGAGTTACCTTAATATACTCTCTTGGTCTAATAAATATCAATCTGTCTTCTTAATAAAATAATTGATCTCTTATGATATCCAATTGAGCACTTAAATAATATGGGGTATTCTATTTTGTTTGTTTTTAATCATGCCTATTAATATTTTTGTATGACTAAAAAAATATATTATCTTTCAATTTAAAGATAAATAAAAAGTTTAACATTTTTTATAATAATAATAACAAAAAATAATAATAATAATAATAATAATAATAATAATAATGATAATAAAAATAATAATAATAATAATACAATTTCTTAATAACAATAACTATAATAATAATAATCAAGGTTAGATTTTATTTATTAATATTGATAATCATTAAAATTTAAAAATAATTTATTTATAATTGTATAATTTTTTTTGTTGAATTTGTTATGCAAAAGTTAGCAACATTTTACTAATACCGAGTCTTTTATGATAAATAATAATATATATATTTTCATAATAATTAAAAATTTAAAATAACCTATAAAAATAGTAATGAAACAAACTTTACGCTTTAAACATTTTAAAGGGTCTAAGTTCCCATTCAACTAAGAATTTTTTTAAGTATTATTAGGGCTTCTTTATCATGACTTCTTCTTTTTAACAAAATAAGTTTTTTTCTTCTCAAGAGAAAACTCAAAAATATATTTGATTAATTTAATTCAAAATACATTTTAAAAAATAAATTACAAAAATAATATTAATACATGATTTCGTAGTACTATAACTTAATATCTTGTCTTTTAATGTTGAGTATTTTATTGTTGAGAAGAAAACCGATGTATTATATTGTTGAGAACAAGATTAATGTCTTTGCAAATTCTCTTGAGAAAAGGAAGAATGTTATCTTGAGAAAAGGAAGAATGTTTTCGAGTTTTCTCTTGAGAAGAAAAAGACTTCTTTTGTGAAAAAGAAGAAGTCATGATATATAAGCCCTATGATTTTTTTTTAATCATGCCTATTAATATTTTTGTATGACTAAAAAATATATATTTTATCTTTAAATTTAAGTATAATTAAAAAATTGAATTTTTTTATAATAATAATAAGAAATAATAATAATAATAATAATAATAATAATAATAATAATAATAATAATAATAATAATAATAATAATATACTTTCTTAATAACAATATTTTTTCAATAATAATAATAATGGTTAGATTTTATTTATTACTATTGAAAATAATTTTAATTTAAAAATAAATTATTTATATTGGTATAATTTTTTTTGTTGAATTTGTTATGCAAAGTTAGCAACATTTTACTAATATCGTGTATCTTATAAAAAATATTAATATACAAATTTTTATAATAATTAAAAATTGAAAATAACCTATAAAATTAGAAATGGAACAAAGTTTACGCTTTAAACATTTTAAGCAGTTTAAGTTCACATTTAACTAAAAACTTTTCTTAGTATTATGAGGGCTTCTTTATCATGGCTTCTTCTTTTTAACATAAGAAGTCTTTTTCTTCTCAAGAGAAAACTCGAAAATATATTTGATTAATTTAATTCAAAATAAATTTTAAAAAATAAATTATAAAAATAATATTAATGCATGATTTCTTAGTACTATAGCTTAATATATTGTCTTTCAGTGTTGAGTCTTCTATTGTTGAGAAGAAAAATGATGTATTATATTGTTGAGAACAAGAACAATGTTGTTGCAAATTCTCTTGAGAAAAGTAAGAATGTTATCTTGAGAAAAGGAAGAATGTTTTCGTGTTTTCTCTTGAGAAGAAAAACACTTATTTATTTAAAAAGAAGAAGTCCTGATAAAGAAGCCCTATGAATATTTTTCTATTTTTTTTGTTTTTAATCGTGCCTATTAATATTTTTGTATGACTAAAAAAGATATATATCATCTTTCAATTTAAAAATAAATAAAAATTTGAACATTTATTATAATAATAATAAATAATAATAATAATAATAATGATAATGATAATAATAATAATAATAATAATAATAATAATAATACACTTTCTTAATAACAATAAATATAATAATAATAATCAAGGTTAGATTTTATTTATTAATATTGATAATCATTAAAATTTAAAAATAATTTATTCATAGTTGTATAATTTTTTTTGTCGAATTTGTTATGCAAAAGTTAGCAACATTTTACCAATACCGTGTCTTTTTTTTTTAAATAATAATATATATATTTTTATAATAATTAAAAATTTAAAATAACCTATAAAAATAGTAATGAAACAAACTTTACGCTTTAAGCATTTTAAAGGGTCTAAGTTCGCATTTAACTAAGAATTTTTCTTAGTATTATTAGGGCTTCTTTATCATGACTTCTTCTTTTTAACAAAATAAGTTTTTTTCTTCTCAAGAGAAAACTCGAAAATATATTTGATTAATTTAATTCAAAATACATTTTAAAAAATAAATTACAAAAATAAATTAATACACGATTTCGCAGTACTATAACTTAATATCTTGTCTTTTAATGTTGAGTATTTTATTATTGAGAAGAAAAATGATGTATTATATTGTTGAGAACAAGATTAATGTCTTTGCAAATTCTCTTGAGAAAAGGAAGAATGTTATCTTGAGAAAAGGAAGAATGTTTTCGAGTTTTCTCTTGAGAAGTGTAATACCCCGTAATTTTATAAACGCTCTGGATAAAACTAGTAGAGATCAGTTGAGATCCAGTGTGCTCTAAGTATTTTATCTGATAAAATAATTAGACCAACTGATGAACTCAGAGCAGATCAGATTAATATTATCTAACTCTAAGGTTTTATTATTTGGTGCTTTTGGGATAATTTGGACAATTAGTAGTATTACTAATTAATGTTTTTTTCCTATATCTTTTCCTTTTCCCTCATTTGCCAAGATAGAAACATTTGAGAAAGTAGAAAGAAGGAAGAAGAAAGGAAAGAAAAGGGAGAAAGGAAAGAAGAGAAATTCCAAGAGTTCAAGAGCAAGATTCATCATCTCATCTTTATCAGCTCTTCTCAACTTCTTCATCTTCATCTCCTAATCCAGGTGGGTTCTAGATAGAAACCTTATTGTAGAATTTCTTGAGGTTTTAGAGTTAGGTTGGATTTTGAGAGAAAATGAGTCTTTTTGCAAAATCAAAGAATATAACGGTTGAAATGTGTTATAAATTGTGTAGTATGCTCAATATATGTGTAGAATCATCTATTGATAGTTGTTATGATGTTTGGCATTGATTGGAATGAGTATGAAATGGAATGGGTTTTGAAAATGTTAGGTTTTTGTGAGAAAATCATGTTTTATAAAGTTGTTTGATCAACCATGATAGAACCATGATAATACACCTCTATTGGTTGTTTGGGTGTGGTTGTGAGGGTTGATATGCAGGTTGGGAGCTGCTGCTAAAAGGAACAATTTTTTTGCATAACGTAGAGTGCGCTTAGCGCGGTCTAGAAAATTTTCACCCTTTCCAGGAAGTGAGGAGCGCGCTTAGCGCGGGTGGGGGACCCGCTTAGCGCGGCCTGGAATCAAAAGAAAGAAAAACTATTTTTCAAAAAATTCATAACTTTTGCCTCGTTTATCCGATTTAAATGTTCTTGGTATCGATAGAGAGCTATTAAAATACTCTATCTAATGGAAGTGAAAAATATTAGTTTTGATGCCCGATTAAATAATCAGAGGGAACCCAAAAGTGGTATAACTTGTGTTTAAATTATTACATGTAATTCTAAGGTGAAATTGTAATATGCCTTGCCTAATGTGGATGTTGAACATGATTGAGAGTAATGCATGTTGAAATATGAAATATGTAGAGTGAGGAATATTACCATAAACTATGTTGGAACCTAGAAACGGCTAGGGAAAATGAGGAATAACATAGCGACGACGCTCGTGCAAAAGAGGTCGAGGCGCGCGTCTATTACCTAACGGTATAGAAAGAATGACACTAGTATAGAACACGTGTAAATGATGTTAAGTGTTGAGAAAGCCAAAAGAGGCCAAAGAGGCTAATGTGGCCTAGAAATGTTAAATACAATTATGGTTGTATGTGAATCACGAAATCGTAACCATTATTCTATTATGTGCCATTTCATGAGTAACGAACTCCTCTGTAATGAATGCACGATTGCTTGGTAGGTTTGATTCCCAATGTTATAGTACGAATGGAGCCTACGGGTAAAGAGACTTGTGACGGTGTACGGGCCGTGTGAAGTGACGAATTAAGGTGATAACATGTCCCTTAGTTCCGAATCCATCTTGTATGCCAAGTAATCTATGAGGGTCCATGACTCGTTCTACTTCTAGACGTAGAAGGGGGCGGGAGAAAGGGGATGCCTTGACAGGGTTGACGATAGTGACAATTTCGAGTTAACGGACTCGATAACATGGTTCCATATAGTGTGTGTGTACTCAAAGTCACTTCCCTTCCCTTTTGACTTGAGTTAGGATTGGCTAGAACCTTGTAAAGCCGAGCGGACCTATAAGATAAAGAACTCACTAAGATTTGATGTATCTCACCCCACGTTGTTGATTATTTCACAGGTACTACAGGTTCGGTGAAGGATAAGGATAAAGTGGTTTGACTTTCCTTACTATCTTAGCTTTTTGGGATGGCAAGATTTCGTTGTGGAGATTTTGAGATCATGATGTTGATCTAGTTCTTAGTGTCGGAACATCTTGTATATATAATGCCATAGTTTTTTTTGTATTAGGTAATTTGGAATGTATATGTATAATGTGTTAACTAGGGACTTATGGTATTTCAGTACCAAAACGTAAATTCATGTATGATATGGATGCTTTGATGTATTATATTGTATATGGGTCTTACAGTTGGTATCAGAGCAGGTCGTATCCTCGACCTAGCCATGAAATAGAATAAGTATTTCTTTCCGTTTCGTATGCGTGTTGTCGCCATTGGTCTTGAGTGTTATATTTATGGTATTGAGCCTGATCAACTTAATCATATCTGTATGACATTCAGGAACATGGAGGACAGGCGCATAAACAACCGTGGTAGACCGAGAACCACTCTAGCCGAAACAAATCCACCAGGGGATGATGGGAATGCCCCTTTGTATCAATTCATGCAACAGATGCAGCAACAACAGAATCAGTTTGTACAACAAATGGTACAGCAAATGGTGGGAGGTCTGCGTCCTCCAGTGGTTGTTCCGGAAGTGGCAGGTGGAAGCTATAGGGATTTCATTCGTATGAATCCTCCGGAATTTCAGGGAGGGTTAGATCCGGTAAAGGCTCACGAGTGGATAGCCGGTGTGGAAAGGATTTTCTTAATAGTCCAGTGTAGTGAGGAAAATAAGGCGGTTTACGTTTCTCACTTGTTGAAGGGTCCTGCCATGAGGTGGTGGGAAAGTACTTCATCCTTAATGACATTTCAAGAGGTACCGAAGGTATGGGAACAGTTTAAGATAAATTTTATGGAGAAGTATTTTCCAAGTTCCTTAAGGTCTCAGAAGGAATTCGAGTTTCAACAATTGAGACAGGGCAACTTGACTGTGGCCGCTTATGCGGAGAGGTTTGAGGTGATGGCTGCTTATTCTAGGCAAGCCATGTATGCTCCAGACGAGCGGTGGAAGATCGATCAGTTTCTTTTTGGGTTGAGGGCTGAAATTTCGCATAGTGTGTCTCAGAGGGAGTTCACTAGCTATGCCGAATTGTTAAGGCAGTGTTATGTAGCAGAACACAGCTTGAAGAAAGTGCAAGCGGAGGGAGTTTTGAGTAGGTTAAACCAAGGTGACCGTGGAAGATCGAATCAACAAGTTAGAGCAAGACAACAAGCTTTCAAAGGGAAGCAAGCTCAGAGTTCTAGGACTAGTACACCTTCGGTGTGCCGTACTTGTGGAAGGATGTATTTCAGTAGGTGTCGCTTCGAAGGATTGGAGTGTCACCGGTGTCACAAAGTGGGCCATGTGGCGAAGGATTGTCCTCAAAATAAGAATCAAATGCAAGAAAGGAATACCGGCCGAGTATATACCTTGGATGCGAGGAAAACAAAGGGTGACAACTCTTTGATTGCTGATACGTGTTTCGTTAATGGACATCCTTGTTTTGCGTTATTTGATTGTGGAGCCACACACTCTTTTGTATCGATTCAATGTGTGAAGAGACTTGGGTTGCAAGCTATTCACGTGTCTCCTCCTATGGTGGTCACTACCGCCATGGATGAAATGGTTGAGACACCTTTGATATGTGAAAACTGTGTTTTTTCTGTGAATGATAGAGTTTTTCAAATTGACCTTATCTGTTTACCGCTTAAGAAAGTTGATGTCGTTTTGGGAATGGATTGGCTTTCTGCTAATTCGGTGTTTATTGGGTGTGAGGAAAAGCTAATCATCATTCCATCTGTCGAGGCTACCCCGAAGGATGTATTGACAATGATTTTAGAAGGTACAGTGGGAATGATAAATTTCTTGTTTGAGAAGGAGAAATTTGTTTTACTGGTTCTTACTAAGGAGGGGAGTAGTGAGCAGCAAGTGCTGAGTATCCCAATAGTGTGTGAGTTTCCCGAAGTTTTTCCTGAGGACGTTACTTCTCTTCCTCCGGAGAAAGAAGTTGAGTTCTTGTAATACCCCATATTATTTAAATGCTCATTTTGATATCAGAGGAGATCAGATGAGTATCTTTGTGCTCTATCTTTGGGTAATTGGATTAATGTAATCCTCTAAGAACTTTAAGTATTGACATTTAGGATCAATAGAGCAGCTGGAGAACTCTTAAGAGATCAATTATTTTATTAAGGAGACGGATTAATATTTACTAATTCAAGAAAGTAATTTTTGGTAACTCTGATAATTGACCATTTGGGTTGAGACGACAAAATATCAATTGGAGATATTTTACCCTGTTGGATTATATTATATAATAATAGTATTTTATATATATATATATATATATATATATATATATATATATATATATATATATATATATATATATATATATATATATATATATATTTGTGAAAGAAAGGGAAAAGAAGAAAAAAGATAGAAAGAAAGAAGAAGAAGAGAAAGGAAGAAGAGAGGAAAAAGAGAAAGAGGGAGAAGGAAGCCATGGATCCTCATCATCTTCTTCAACCTCCTCTTCGGTTATCAGGTGGGTTCTAGTTAGACACTTTAAGTTCTAGAAATATAAGTTTAGAGCTTAGGTTAGATTTGAGAGAAAATGAGTAAACGGATAAATGAATGAAATCTAACGGATGATTTGATGAAATGTATGTCTAAATGTGTTCTAACATGTTGTTTTGGGTATTTGGATGCATTAATATCATGTGGGTTGAAGGTTTGGATCATTTTTGGGTCCCAAACCCGTTTTGGGAGAATTCTGGTTCGTCCAGATTCGCCAGGCGAGTAGGTGGCGAGTCTGATTCGCCAGGGATTCGCCAGGCGAATTTGCCTGGGACATCAAAACATTATTTTTCGTATTTTTGTCATAACTTTTGATCCGTAACTCCGATTGACGCACAGCCGAAAGCGTTGGAAAGCTAATTTTATGCTCTATGAGATGGTGAGGGAGAAACATGATTATATTTCATGGATTGATGAAATATATTTTATGTGATATGTTGTGTTAAATGTTTTACTTGTGTACATTGTGTTATACCATGTCTATTTAATTGTGAACTGTGAATGAAAGAATATGCATGCTTAAAATATGAATTAGGAAGAGTGAGGAAACTTACCCCAAAACAAAATGGTATAACTCTAGGTTGTGATTAGAATTGTGATAGAAACTCTGGATGGTGACGCTCGTGCATTCATTGACGAGTTCTGGCCTAGAGTAGATAGTGTAATGACAACGCTCGTGCAGAAGAGGCCGAGGCGCGTGTCCATTACCGAATGGTATAGAAATGAGTGAAACACTAGTATGGAACATGTGTGATTGTTATGTTTTATTTTGAGAAAAGGAAAAAGAGGCCTTAAGGCGAATGTGGCCTTGTGATTGTTGAATACAATCACGTTGTGTTTTTGATCACGTAATCGTAACCAGCTTATCTTGCGGTGTAGTTTCATGAGACTCGAGCACCTCCTCTGAAACGTATGCACAATTACTTGGCAGGTTTGATTCCCGCGTATAGTACGATTAGAGCCTACGGGTAAAGAGACTTGTGACGGTGTACAGGGCGTGTGAAGTGACGGATCACGGTGTACGGGCCGATGATCCCGAATCCAATTCGTATGTCAAGTAATTATAAGGATCCATGACTCGGGCCGACTTCTAGACGTAGAAGAGGACGGGAAAAGGGGATTCCTTGGTACGGTTATCGATTAGTGATATTTTGAGTTGATGAACTCATGACATGTTTCCATATAGTGTAAGATTGTGAATTTGTGTACTCGAAGTCATTTTCCCTTCCCCTTGACTTGAGTTAGGATTGTTAGAACCTTGTAGAGCCGAGAGAATCTATAGGATAGGGAACTCACTGAGATTTGATGTATCTCACCCCACTATAGTTGCTATATTTCAGGTAATTGCAGGTTGATTTACAAGTGGAGCGATGCTGGGATGTTTCAAGAGAAGCTTAGTTAAGCTTATTTCCGCTGTGTATTTTTATTGTTCTTGTACAATGAGGAATATTGTATAATGTTCTTAGTTTTTATTATTTTTGGCTAGTTTCCATGACTTGTGCCATGTGTTGTATTTATGTTTTAGATATGGACAAGTATGTGAACTACGCCATTAGGCACTTTTGATGTGTCGGTACCAAATAAAATGCTTGTATGGTATTATTCTAGATATATATTATACAGGACGTTACAGTTCTCTATTGACCTGGTATCGGGAACGACTCCTATATCCGTTTCTCCTTATCAGATGCACCACTTGAATTAAGAGAATTAAAGGATCAATTAGAGGATTTGATGGCTAAGCATTTTGTTAGACCTAGCGTTTCACCGTGGGGAGCTCCAGTTTTGTTGGTAAAGAAGAAAGATGGTGGGATGCGTCTATGCATCGATTACCATAAGTTGAACAAAGTCACCATTAAGAACAAGTACCCCTTACCCAGGATAGACGACCTGTTAGATCAATTAAAAGGAGCCTGTGTGTTCTCGAAGATTGATTTACGGTCGGGTTATCATCAGATCCAAGTGAAGAGTTCCGATGTACCTAAGACTGCATTTAGAACCCGTTACGGCCATTACGAATTTTTAGTGATGCCTTTCGGTGTGACTAATGCTTCAGCTATTTTTATGGATTACATGAACCGTATATTTCAAGCTTACTTGGACCAATTTGTCGTAATCTTTATTGATGACATTCTCATTTATTCTCGTACTCCACAAGAGCATGGAGAACATCTGAGAATTGTCTTATCGGTATTGCAAGAGAAGCAACTTTTCGCTAAGTTAAGCAAGTGTGAGTTTTGGATGTCGGAAGTTAATTTTCTTGGACATGTTATATCTCAAGGTGGTGTGGCAGTAGATCCTTCGAAGGTAGAAGCAGTGATTAATTGGGAGAGACCGAGGAATGCTTCAGAAGTTAGAAGTTTCTTGGGATTGGCAGGTTACTATAGAAGGTTCATTAAAAGTTTTTCTCAGCTGGCCTTGCCAATGATGAAACTTACTCAAAAGGATTTTTCTTATGAGTGGGACTCGGGTTGTGAACAAAGTTTTTTGAAATTGAAGGAAATTTTGACGACTGCTCTTGTGTTAATCATTCCTGATCCTAACAACTCTTATGAAGTATTTTGCGATGCTTCTAAGATGGGACTAGGAGGTGTTCTGATGCAAGGCGGTCAAGTGGCAGCTTATGCTTCCCGACAACTAAAAGTTCATGAGAAGAATTATCCAACTCATGATTTGGAACTAGCAGCAGTTGTGTTTACACTGAAGGTGTGGCGTCATTATTTGTATGGCGTACGTTTTGAAATGTTCAGTGACCATAAGAGTTTGAAGTATTTATTTGACCAAAAGGAGTTGAATATGCGACAAAGAAGGTGGATGGAATACTTAAAGGATTATAACTTAGAATTGAAGTATCATCCAGGAAAAGAAAATAAAGTAGCAGATGCGTTAAGTCGGAAAATGGTTCATAGTGCGGAATTGATGATATTGGAGTATGCTTTGTTGGAAAAGTTTAGAGACCTTGATCTTCAGTTTGTGTGGTCTCCGAATGGTGTAATTATGGGAAACTTGAATGTCAATTCTACTCTAAGAGTTGAGATTCAACAAGAATAAATTTTAGAGGATAAGTTTCAAGAGATGTTACTTCAACCAGGTTTTACACGAGCCGTAGATGGAATTGTTCTATTTAACCAAAGGATTTGTGTTCCGAATGATGTGGTATTAAAAAGAAAGATTTTAGATGAAGCTCATAAAGGTACTTTTACGATACATCCCGATTCTTCGAAGATGTATCAGGACTTAAAGAAGGATTATTGGTGGGCAGGAATGAAAAAGGATATCGCGGTGTATGTATCAGAATGTGCAGTGTGCCAACAGGTGAAGATTGAACACCAGAGACCGGGTGGTCTGTTACAACCTTTAGAGATTTCAGTTTGGAAGTGGGATAGTATTTCTATGGACTTTGCAGTAGGTTTACCCTGTACGCAAGGTGGTTATAATTCTATTTGGGTGATTGTGGATCGACTAACGAAATCTGCTCATTTCTTAGCCGTGAAGACTACTTACAAGGCAAGTCACCTTGCAAGGTTGTTTATTTCTGAAATTGTGAGATTGCATGGTGTTCCCTCTAGCATTGTGTCAGATAGAGATCCAAAGTTTACTTCAAGGTTTTGGAAGGTTTTTCAACAAGCTATAGGAACAAAGTTGTGTTTGAGCACGTCAAATCATCCGCAAACGGATGGTCAGAATGAGCGAACGATACAAACGATGGAAGATATGTTAAGAGCTTATGTGCTAGAGAGTAGAGGAAATTGGAAGGAACTTTTACCGTTGATTGAGTTTTCTTATAACAACAGTTATCATGCAAGTGTCGGTATGGCCCCTTACGAAGCATTGTATGGGAGGAAATGTAGAACACCTTTGTGTTGGGCGGAGGTTGGTGAAGATAGAATTTTGGGACCTGAAATTATTCAAGAGACTACGAAAAAGATTCGAATGATCCATGAAAAAGTTAAACAAGTGCAAGATCGTCAAAAAAGTTATGTGGATAACCGTAGGAGACCGTTAGAATTTGAGGAAGGTGACCATGTGTTTTTGAAAGTTACTCTGAGATTGAGGTTGAAATGACCATTTAAGTCACGCAAGTTAAGTCCGAGATACGTGGGACCGTATCAGATCTTAGAAAGGATCAGAGAAGTAGCTTACAGATTGGCCTTACCATCCTCTCTGTCAGAAATGCATGATGTTTTTCATGTGTCTCAGCTTCGAAAGTTTATCCCTGATCCTCTTCAGCCAGTCTTACCAGAATCAGTGGAAATAGAAGCAGACTTAACGTTTGAACCTCAACCGAGCTGTATTGTGGGAAGAGAAACAAAATTATTAAGGAACAAAGACATTCCTCTTGTTAAGGTGCAATGGGATGTGACGCATCCGGGTAATGCTACTTGGGAACTAGAATCGGAGATGAGAGATGCTTACCCTCATCTGTTCAGGTAATCTTTTAAATTCGAGGACGAATTTCTATTTAAGGGGGGGAGGATGTAATACCCCGTAATTTTATAAACTCTCTGGATAATACTAGTTGAGATCAGTTGAGATCCAGTGTGCTCTGAGTATTTTATCTGATAAAATAATTAGAGCAACTGATGAACTCATAGCTGATCAGATTAATATTATCTAACTCTAAGGTTTTATTATTTGGTGCTTTTGGGATAATTTGGACAATTAGTAGTATTACTAATTAATGTTTTTTTCCTATATCTTTTCCTTTTCCCTCATTTGCCAAGATAGAAACATTTGAGAAAGTAGAAAGAAGGAAGAAGAAAGGAAAGAAAAGGGAGAAAAGGAAAGAAGAGAAATTCCAAGAGTTCAAGAGCAAGATTCATCATCTCATCTCCATCAATTCTTCTCAACTTCTTCATCTTCATCTCCTAATCCAGGTGGGTTCTAGATAGAAACCTATTGTAGAATTTCTTGAGGTTTTAGAGTTAGGTTGGATTTTGAGAGAAAATGAGTCTTTTTGCAAAATCAAAGAATCTAACGGTTGAAATGTGTTATAAATTGTGTAGTATGCTCAGTATATGTGTAGAATCATCTATTGATAGTTGTTATGATGTTTGGCATTGATTGGAATGAGTATGAAATGGAATGGGTTTTGAAAATGTTAGGTTTTTGTGAGAAAATCATGTTTTATGAAGTTGTTTGATCAACCATGATAGAACCATGATAATACACCTCTATTGGTTGTTTGGGTGTGGTTGTGAAGGTTGATATGCAGGTTGGGAGCTGCTGTTAAAAGGAACAATTTTTCTGCATAACGCAGAGCGCGCTTAGCGCGGTCCTGCACACTTAGCGCGGTCTGGAAATTTTTCACCCCTTCCAGGCAGTGAGGAGCGTGCTTAGCGCGGGTGGGGGCCCGCTTAGCGCGACTTGGAATAAAAAGAAAGAAAAACTATTTTTCAAAAAATTCATAACTTTTGCCTCATTTATCCGATTTAAATGTTCTTGGTATCGATAGAGAGCTCTTAAAATACTCTATCTAATGGAAGTGAAAAATATTAGTTGTGATGCCCGATTAAATAATCAAAGGGAACCCAAAAGTGGTATAACTTGTGTTTGAATTATTACATGTAATTCTAAGGTGAAATTGTAATATGCCTTGCCTAATGTGGATGTTGAACATGATTGAGAGTAATGCATGTTGAAATTTGAAATAGGTAGAGTGAGGAATATTACCATAAACTATGTTGGAACCTAGTAACGACTAGGGAAAATGCGGAATAACATAGAGACGACGCTCGTGCAAAAGAGGCTGAGGCATGCGTCTATTACCTAACGGTATAGAAAGAATGACACTAGTATGGAACACCTGTAAATGATGTTAAGTGTTGAGAAAGCCAAAAGAGGCCAAAGAGGCTAATATGGCCTAGAAATGTTAAATACAATTATGGTTGTATGTGAATCACGAAATCGTAACCATTATTCTATTATGTGCCATTTCATGAGTAACGAGCTCTTCTGTAATGAATGCACGATTGCTTGGTAGGTTTGATTCCCAATGTTATAGTACGAATGGAGCCTACGGGTAAAGAGACTTGTGACGGTGTACAGGTCGTGTGAAGTGACGAATTAAGGTGATAACATGTCCCTTAGTTCCGAATCTATCTTGTATGCCAAGTAATCTACGAGGGTCCATGACTCGTTCCTACTTCTAGACGTAGAAGGGGGCGGGAGAAAGGGGATGCCTTGACAGGGTTGACGATAGTGACACTTTCGAGTTAACGGACTCGATAACGTGGTTCCATATAGTGTGTGTGTACTCAAAGTCACTTCCCTTCCCTTTTGACATGAGTTAGGATTGGCTAGAACCTTGTAAAGCCGAGTGGGCCTATAAGATAGAGAACTCACTGAGATTTGATGTATCTCACCCCACGTTGTTGATTATTTCACAGGTACTACAGGTTCGGTGAAGGATAAGGATAAAGTGGTTTGACTTTCCTTACTATCTTAGCTTTTTGGGATGGCAAGACTTCCGTTGTGGAGATTTTGAGATCATGATGTTGATCTAGTTCTTAGTGTCGGAACATCTTGTATATATAATGCCATAGTTTTTTTTGTATTAGGTAATTTGGCATGTATATGTATAATGTGTTAACTAGGGACTTATGGTATTTCAGTACCAAAACATAAATTCATGTATGATATGGATGCTTTGATGTATTATATTGTATATGGGTCTTACAAGAAGAAAAAGACTTCTTTTGTGAAAAAGAAGAAGTCATGATAAAGAAGCCCTATGAATATTTTTTTTTTGTTTTTAATCATGCCTATTAATATTTTTGTATGACTAAAAAATATATATTTTATCTTTAAATTTAAGTATAATTAAAAAAATTGAATTTTTTTATAATAATAATAAGAAATAATAATAATAATAATAATAATAATAATAATATACTTTCTTAATAACAATATTTTTATAATAATAATAATAATGGTTAGATTTTATTTATTAATATTGAAAATAATTTTAATTTAAAAATAAATTATTTATATTGGTATAATTTTTTTTTGTTGAATTTGTTATGCAAAGTTAGCAACATTTCACTAATATCGTGTATCTTATAAAAAATATTAATATACAAATTTTTATAATAATTAAAATTTGAAAATAACCTATAAAATTAGAAATGGAACAAAGTTTACGCTTTAAACATTTTAAGCAGTCTAAGTTCACATTTAACTAAAAACTTTTCTTAGTATTATGAGGGTTTCTTTATCATGACTTCTTCTTTTTAACATAAGAAGTCTTTTTCTTCTCAAGGGAAAACTCAAAAATATATTTGATTAATTTAATTCAAAATAAATTTTAAAAAATAAATTATAAAAATAATATTAATACATGATTTCTTAGTACTATAGCTTAATATATTGTCTTTCAGTGTTGAGTCTTCTATTGTTGAGAAGAAAAACGATGTATTATATTGTTGAGAACAAGAGCAATGTCGTTGCAAATTCTCTTGAGAAAAGTAAGAATGTTATCTTGAGAAAAGGAAGAATGTTTTCGTGTTTTCTCTTGAGAAGAAAAACACTTATTTATTTAAAAAGAAGAAGTCCTGATAAAGAAGCCCTATGAATATTTTTCTATTTTTTTTGTTTTTAATCACGCCTATTAATATTTTTGTATGACTAAAAAAGATATATATCATCTTTCATTTTAAAAATAAATAAAAAGTTGAACATTTTTTATAATAATAATAATGATAATGATAATAATAATAATAATACACTTTCTTAATAAAAATAACTATAATAATAATAATCAAGGTTAGATTTTATTTATTAATATTGATAATCATTAAAATTTAAAAATAATTTATTTATAGTTGTATAATTTTTTTTGTCGAATTTGTTATGCAAAAGTTAGCAACATTTTACCAATACCGTGTCTTTTTTTTTAAATAATAATAATATATATATATATTTTTATATTAATTAAAAAATTAAAATAACCTATAAAAATAGTAATTAAACAAACTTTACGCTTTAAACATTTTAAAGGGTCTAAGTTCACATTTAACTAAGAATTTTTCTTAGTATTATTAGGGCTTCTTTATCATGACTTCTTCTTTTTAACAAAATAAGTTTTTTTCTTCTCAAGAGAAAACTCGAAAATATATTTGATTAATTTAATTCAAAATACATTTTAAAAAATAAATTAAAAAAATAATATTAATACATGATTTCGCAGTACTATAACTTAATATCTTGTCTTTTAATGTTGAGTATTTTATTGTTGAGAAGAAAAACGATGTATTATATTATTGAGAACAAGATTAATGTCTTTGCAAATTCTCTTGAGAAAAGGAAGAATGTTATCTTGAGAAAAGGAAGAATGTTTTCGAGTTTTCTCTTGAGAAGAAAAAGACTTCTTTTGTGAAAAAGAAGAAGTCATGATAAAGAAGCCCTATCAATATTTTTTTTTGTTTTTAATCATGCCAATTAATATTTTTGTATGACTAAAAAATATATATTTTATCTTTAAATTTAAGTATAATTAAAAAAATTGAATTTTTTATAATAATAATAAGAAATAATAATAATAATAATAATAATATACTTTCTTAATAATAATATTTGTATAATAATAATAATAATAATAATGGTTCGATTTTATTTATTAATATTGAAACTAATTTTAATTTAAAAATAAATTATTTATATTGGTTTAATTTTTTTGTTGAATTTGTTATGCAAAGTTAGCAACATTTTACTAATATCGTGTATCTTATAAAAAATAATAATATACAAATTTTTATAATAATTAAAAATTGAAAATAACCTATAAAATTAGAAATGGAACAAAGTTTACGCTTTAAACATTTTAAACAGTCTAAGTTCACATTTAACTAAAAACTTTTCTTAATATTATGAGGGCTTCTTTATCATGACTTCTTCTTTTTAACATAAGAAGTCTTTTTCTTCTCAAGAGAAAACTCAAAAATATATTTGATTAATTTAATTCAAAATAAATTTTAAAAAATTAATTATAAAAATAATATAAATACATGATTTCTTAGTACTATAGCTTAATAGATTGTCTTTTAGTGTTGAGTCTTCTATTGTTGAGAAGAAAAACGATGTATTATATAGTTGAGAACAAGAACAGTGTCGTTGCAAATTCTCTTGAGAAAAGTAAGAATGTTATCTTGAGAAAAGGAAGAATGTTTTCATGTTTTCTCTTGAGAAGAAAAACACTTATTTATTTAAAAAGAAGAAGTCCTGATAAAGAAGCCCTATGAATATTTTTCTATTTTTTTTTGTTTTTAATCATTCCTATTATTATTTTTGTATGATTAAAAAAGATATATATCATCTTTCATTTTAAAAATAAATAAAAAGTTGAACATTTTTTATAATAATAATAAATAATAATAATAATGATAATGATAATAATAATAATAATAATAATAATAATAATAATAATAATACACTTTCTTAATAACAATAACTATAATAATAATAATCAAGGTTAGATTTTATTTATTAATATTGATAATCATTAAAATTTAAAAATAATTTATGTATAGTTGTATAATTGTTTTTGTCGAATTTGTTATGTAAAAGTTAGCAACATTTTACCAATACCGTGTCTTTTTTCTTTATATATATATATATATATATATATAAATTAAAAATTTAAAATAACCTAAAAAAAAAGTAATTAAACAAACTTTACGCTTTAAACATTTTAAAAGGTCTAAGTTCGCATTTAACTAAGAATTTTTCTTAGTATTATTAGGGCTTATTTATCATGTGTAATACCCCGTATTTTAATTACTCTGGATAATATTGGTTGTGATCAATTGAGTTCCAGTGTACTCTGAGAAATTATCTGCAAAGATAATTAGAGTAACGGTTGAGCTCAGAGCAAATCTAATTAATATTATCTGACTCTGAGATATTTTAATATTTGGAACTTTAGAGACTTTTTGGGCAATTATTAGTATACTAACTAATGATATTTTTCCTATATCAATTCTTTCTTCTCATTTTCCAAAGAATGAGACATTTGGAGTAAGGGAAAGAGAAGGAAAGGAAAAGAGAAGAAAACTTGGAAGAGAAAAGCTCAAGAACACAAGATTTTCAACCATCATCCAATCTTCATCGAATCATCTCATCTTCTTCATCATCATCCTCTGTTTAAGGTGGGTTCTAGATAGATGCTCTAGATGTAGAATTCCATGTGTTTTAGAGTTAGGTTGAAATTGTGAGAAAATGAATATTTATGTCAAAATCATGAATTTAATGGATGAAATACAATATAATTGTTGTTAAATGCTTGTTGTTATGATCATACTATGTTTTGAGGGTTATAATAAGGTTTGGATGTGTTTTGATTGGAAAATTATTGATTTTGGGGTGAAGAACAGCGCTGTAGGGAAGTTGGGTTTTCCAGGCTTCGCCTAGCGAACCTGGGGCGAGTCTCAGCGAACAGATTTTCGAGGGTTTGCCTAGCGAACCCGGCAGCGAAGGTCAGCGAATGTTCGCCAACGACGTTCGCCTAGCGATCTTTGTGCCTTTTCAGGGAGTTCGCGAAGCGAACTTTATGTCTGTTTTTGTTCTGTTTGTTCATTCGCCAGGAGCTTCGCCTAGCGAAGGCTGGAGCGAAGGCTCGCTGGGACGTTCGCTTAGCGAACATGGCAGGTTATGTGGTTTTGTTTCTCTCATAACTTTTGACTCGTTTATCCGTTTTGCGTATTCTTGATATCGATGTGAAACTATGAATATCCTCTATATAATGGAAGGGAGAAATACTGGTTTTGATGCCCGATTAAATAAATCGGAGGGAACCGTGAATTCATAAAATTGGGGATGTGTGGAATTATATGTTTCCATTATGTGATTGATGACTAATTGCCTATGTTATTTTTGTTAAACATGTTTGAGTATGTATGCATGTTAAAATACAAAATAGGTAGGGTGAGGAATATTACCGTAAAACAATGTAAGAAAGTGTGGAAATGACATAGAGACAACGCTCGTGCAGAAGAGGCCGAGGCGTGTGTCTAGTAATCATAACCGGTTTATCTTGCGGTGTAGTTTTATGAGACTCGAGTACCTCCTCTGAAACATATGCACAATTACTTGGCAGGTTTGATTCCCGCGTATAGTACGAATGAAGCCTACGGGTAAAGAGACTTGTGACGGTGTACGGGCCGTGTGAAGTGACGGATCACGGTGTACAGGCCGATGATCCCAAATCCATTTCGTATGCCAAGTAAATACAAGGATCCATGACTCGAATCGTCTTCTAGACGTAGAAGCGGATGGGAATAGGGGATGCCTTGGTACGGTTATTGATTAGCAAGATTCTTGAGTTAACAGGCTCAGGACTTACTTTGGTACTAGTGTGAGTTAACAGGCTCACGAGTGTGAATGCATATTTGGCGTGTGTGTACTCAAAGTCACTTCCCTTCCCTTTTGACTTGAGTTAGGATGTTAGAACCTTGTAAAGCCGAGAGGACTATAAGATAGCGAACTCACTGAGATTTGATGTATCTCACCCCACTGTTGTTGTTTACATCATAGGTTCTGCAGGTTCGGCGAAGGGTAAGAACAAGGTTATTTGACTTTCCTTATGGATCGTAGCTTTTGTGTGGCAAGGCTTCCGTTGTGAAGATTTTTGAGATCATTATTTGATCTAGTTCTTAGTATTTGTCTTTGGAACATCTTGTAGATATACTATGCCGTAGTTATTTGTATTTAGGTATTTTGGGCATGTATATGTATAGTGTGTTTACTAGGAACTTATTGTATATTTCAGTACCAAACGTGGAATTCATGTATAATATATGCTTTGATGTATGTATATATGTGGGCGTTACAGTTGGTATCAGAGCAGGTCGTATCCTCGACCTAGCCATGAAATAGTATAAGTATTTTCTTTCCGTTTCATATGTGTTGTGTCGCCATTGGTCTTACGTGTTATATTTATGGTATTGAGCCTGATCAACTTAATCCTATCTGTATGGAATTTAGGAACATGGCCGACCGGCGCAGAAACAACCGTGGTAGACCGAGAACTACTCCAGCAGGGACAAATCCGCCAGGGGACGAAGGAAATGCCCCTCTATATCAATTTATGCAACAGATGCAGCAACAGCAGAATCAGTTTGTGCAACAAATGGTACAGCAAATGGCTGGTGGCGTGCATC
Source organism: Lathyrus tuberosus (assembly GCA_022829125.1). Classification (NCBI taxonomy): domain Eukaryota; kingdom Viridiplantae; phylum Streptophyta; class Magnoliopsida; order Fabales; family Fabaceae; genus Lathyrus; species Lathyrus tuberosus. Next base: position 10,614,675 of record JALAZF010000180.1, on the reverse strand, counting down.
CTCCAGTGGTTGTTCCTGAAGCTGCAGGGGGAACCTTTAGGGATTTCATTCGCATCAATCCTCCGGAGTTTCAGGGAGGGTTAGATCCAGTAAAGGCTCATGAATGGATATCCGGTATGGAGCGGATTTTCTTGATAGTTCAGTGCAGTGAGGAAAATAAGGTTGTTGTCGCTTCTCATTTGTTGAAGGGTCCTGCCATGAGGTGATGGGAGAGTGCTTCGGCCTAAATGACAATTCAAGAGGTACCGAAAGTATGGGAGCAGTTTAAGATAACTTTTATGGAGAAGTATTTCCCAAGTTCCTTAAGGTCTCAGAAGGAATTCGAATTTCAACAATTGAGACAAGGTAACTTGACTGTGGCTTCTTATGCAGAAAAGTTCGAGGTTATGGCTGCTTATTCTAGACAAGCCATGTATGCTCCTGATGAGAGGTGGAAGATAGATCAGTTCCTTTTTGGTTTAAGGGCTAAAATTTCACATAGTGTGTCTCAGAGGGAATTTACTAGCTATGCTGAATTGTTACGACAGTGTTATGTGGCGGAGCATAGCTTAAAGAAGGTGCAAGCAGAAGGAGAGTTAAGTAGGGTGAATCAAAGTGATCGTGGGCGATCGAATCAACAATTTAGACCGAGACAACAATCTTTCAAAGGGAAACAAGTTCAGAGTTCCAAGACTAGTGCGCCTCCGGTATGCCGTAATTGTGGAAAGAACCATTTTGGTAGGTGCAATTGGGAAGGAATAAGGTGTTATCAGTGTAATAAGGTGGGCCATTTATTAAGGGATTGTCCTCAGAAGAGGAATTAGACGCAAGAAAAGAATACCAGCCGAGTGTATACCTTGGATGCAAGGAAGACAAAGGGTGATAACTCTTTGATATCTGGTACGTGTTTTGTGAATGGAAATCCTTGTTTTGTTTTATTTGATTGTGGAGCTACACACTCTTTTGTATCGATGCAATGTGTAAAGCGGCTTGGGTTGCAAGCGGTTCCGTTGTCTCCACCCATGGTGGTTACTACTGCCATGGATGAGATGGTTGAAACACCTTTAATGTGTGAAAATTGTGTTTTATCGGTGGATGGAAGGGTTTTCCATATTGATTTGATTTGCTTACCGCTTAAGAAAGTGGATGTTGTTTTGGGAATGGATTGGCTTTCAGCTAATTCGGTATTTATCGGGTGTGAAGAAAAACTAATCATTATTCCATCTACTGAAGCTACTCCGAAAGATGTGTTAACTACTATTTTAGAAGGTACGGTTGGAATGATTAATTTCTTGTTTGAGGAGGAAAAATCCGTTCTTTTGATTCTTACTAAGGAGGAGGGTGGTAACCGGCAAGTTTTGAGTATTTCGGTAGTTTGTGACTTTCCTGAATTTTTTCCCGAGGATATCACTTCTCTTCCCCCGGAGCGGGAAGTGGAATTCTCTATTGACCTGATACCGGGAACGGCTCCAATATCCGTTTCTCCGTATCGGATGACACCACTTGAATTAAGAGAATTAAAGGATCAATTGGAAGAGTTGTTGACTAAGCATTTTGTTCGACCAAGTTTTTCGCCCTGGGGAGCTCCAGTGTTATTGGTAAAGAAAAAGGATGGTGGAATGCGGTTGTGTATTGATTACCGTCAATTGAATAAGGTCACCATCAAGAATAAATACCCATTGCCAAGGATAGACGACTTGTTAGATCAATTGAAAGGAGCCTGTGTGTTCTCGAAGATTGATTTACGGTCGGGTTATCATCAGATTCGGGTGAAGAGTTCAGATGTACCGAAGACGCGTTTAGAACCCGTTATAGTCATTATGAATTTTTAGTGATGCCTTTTGGTGTGACGAATGCTCCGGCAGTTTTCATGGATTATATGAATCGGATATTTCAACCTTATTTGGACCAATTTGTGGTGATTTTCATTGATGACATTCTTATCTATTCTCGTGACCCTCAAGAGCACGGAGAACACCTAAGAATCGTTTTATCCATCTTACAAGAGAGACAACTTTTTGCTAAGTTAAGTAAGTGTGAGTTTTGGATGTCGGAGGTTAATTTTCTGGGACATGTCATATCTCAAGGAGGTGTAGCGGTTGATCCATCAAAAGTTGAAGCAGTGATAAATTGGGAGAGACCGAAGAATGTGTCTGAAGTTAGAAGCTTTTTGGGACTAGCATGTTATTATAGAAGGTTTATTAAATGCTTTTCCCAACTGGCTTTACCGATGACGAGACTTACTCGGAAGGATTATTCGTATGAATGGGATTCGGCTTGTGAGCAAAGTTTTATGAGTTTGAAAGAGAGATTGATGACTGCTTCTGTTTTGGTTATTCCTGATCCTAGCAAGTCATATGAGGTATATTGTGATGCATCGAAGATGGGATTAGGAGGTGTGTTAATGCAAGATGGACATGTAGTGGCTTATGCTTCTAGACAGTTGAAAGTCCATGAAGAGAATTATCCAACGCATGATTTGGAATTGGCGGCAATTGTATTTACCTTGAAAGTGTGGCGTCACTATTTGTATGGTGTACATTTTGAGATGTTTAGCGACCACAAGGGCTTAAAGTACCTCTTTGATCAGAAGGAGTTGAACATGCGTCAAAGGAGGTGGATGGAGTATTTGAAAGATTATGACTTCGAGCTAAAATACCATCCGGGTAGAGCGAATAAGGTGGCGGATGCTTTAAGCAGGAAGGTGTTGCATAGTGCCGACTTGATGATGCTAGAGTATGCCTTAATGGAAAAGTTTAGAGATCTAAATCTTCAATTTAATTGGACTCCAAATTGTGTGGTGATGGGAAATTTGAATATCACTTCTACTCTTCGGGAAGAAATCCAACAAGAGCAAGAGTTAGATGAGAAGTTACAAGAAGTGTTAGTGCAACCGGGTTTTGTGCGAGCTACCGACGGAGTTATTGTATTTAACCAAAGGATTTGTGTTCCGGATAACACGGAGTTAAAAAGGAGGATTTTGGGAGAAGCGCATAAGGGTGCTTTTACTATATACATCTGGGATCTTCAAAGATGTATCAAGATTTAAAGAGGGACTATTGGTGGTCCAGGATGAAAAGGGATATTGCGGTGTATGTGTCAGAATGTGCGGTGTGTCAACAAGTAAAGATCGAACACCAAAGACCGGGTGGCTTGTTGCAACCTTTAGAAATTCCGGTGTGGAAATGGAATAGTATTTCGATGGACTTCGCGGTGGGTTTACCCCGTGCGCAAGGCGGTTATGATTCGATTTGGGTAATTGTAGATCGGTTAATGAAGTCTGCTCATTTCTTGGCCGTAAAGACTACTTATAAGGCGAGTCATCTCGCAAGGTTGTTCATTTCGGAGATAGTGAGATTGCATGGTATTCCTACTAGTATTGTTTCGGATAAAGATCCAAAGTTCACTTCGAGATTTTGGAGAGCTTTTCAACAAGCAATGGGAATGAAGTTATGTTTGAGTACTTCGAATCACCCCCAAACGGATGGTCAGACGGAACGGACAATACAAACTATGGAGGATATGTTGAGAGCTTGTGTACTTGGAAGTGGAGGAAATTAGATAGAACTTTTGCCATTGATTGAATTCTCTTATAATAACAGTTATCATGCAAGTATTGGTATGGCACCTTATGAGGCATTATATGGAAGGAAGTGTAGGACACCTTTGTGTTGGGTAGAAGTTGGTGAAGATAGAATGTTGGGACCCGAGATTATTCACGAAACTACGGAGAAAATTAAGATGATCCGTGATAAGATCAAACAAGCCCAAGATCATCAGAAGAGTTATACGGATAACCGAAGGAGACCTTTAGAATTTGAAGAAGGCAATCACGTGTTTTTGAAAGTTACTCCGAGATTGTGGTTGAAGGGACCATTTCGATCGCGGAAGTTAAGTCCGAGATATGTGGGACCATATCAGATTTTGGAAAGAATTGGGGAAGTAGCCTACAGATTGGCCTTACCGCCTTCTCTGTCGGAGATGCACGACGTTTTTCATGTGTCTCAGCTTCGAAAGTTTGTCCCAAATCCTCTTCAGCCAATTTTACCAGATACAATTAAGATAGAAGCAGATTTGACGTTTGAGCCTCAACCGAGTCGTATCACAAGAAGAGAAACTAAGGTGTTAAGGAATAAAGAGATTCCTCTCGTTAAGGTCCAGTGGGATGAGACGCATCCAGGTGATACAACTTGGGAATTGGAATCCGAGATACAGGAGGTCTATCCTCATCTTTTCAGGTAATTGTTTTAAATTTGTGGGTGAATTTCTATTTAAGGGGGGGGGGAGGATGTAATACCCCGTATTTTAATTACTCTGGATAATATTGGTTGTGATCAACTGAGTTCTAGTGTACTCTGAGAAATTATCTGAAAAGATAATTAGAGTAACAGTTGAGCTCAGAGCAAATCTAATTAATATTATCTGACTCTGAGATATTTTAATATTTGGAACTTTAGAGACTTTTTGGGCAATTAGTAGTATACTAACTAATTATATTTTTCCTATATCAATTCTTTCTTCTCATTTTCCAAAGAAGGAGACATTTGGAGTAAGGGAAAGAGAAGGAAAGGAAAAGAGAAGAAAACTTGGAAGAGAAAAGCTCAAGAACACAAGATTTTCAACCATCATCCAATCTTCATCGAATCATCTCACCTTCTTCATCATCATCCTCTGTTTAAGGTGGGTTCTAGATAGATGCTCTAGATGTAAAATTCCATGTGTTTTAGAGTTAGGTTGAAATTGTGAGAAAATGAATATTTATGTCAAAATCATGAATTTAACGGATGAAATACAATATAATTGTTGTTAAATGCTTGTTGTTATGATCATACTATGTTTTGAGGGTTATAATAAGGTTTGGATGTGTTTTGATTGGAAAATTATTGATTTTGGGGTGAAGAACAACCCTGTAGGGAAGTTGGGTTTTCCAGGCTTCGCCTAGCGAACCTGGGGCGAGTCTCAGCGAACAGATTTTCGAGGGTTCGCCTAGCGAACCCGGCAGCGAAGGTCAGTGAATGTTCGCCGACGACGTTCGCCTAGCGAACTTTGTGCCTTTTCAGTGCTGCTTGGTTCTGCCTTGCTTCGCTGAGTTGTTCGCGAAGCGAAGGGAGAGGCGAGTGTTCGCCAGGAAGTTCGCGAAGCGAACTTTATGTCTGTTTTTGCTCTGTTTGTTCATTTGCCAGGAGCTTCGCCTAGCGAACGCTGGAGCGAAGGCTCGCTGGGACGTTCGCCTAGCGAACATGGTAGGTTATATGGTTTTGTTTCTCTCATAAATTTTGACTCGTTTATCCGTTTTGCGTATTCTTGATATCGATGTGAAACTATGAATATCCTCTATATAATGGAAGGGAGAAATACTGGTTTTGATGCCCGATTAAATAAATCGGAGGGAACCGTGAATTCGTAAAATTCGGGATATGTGGAATTATGTGTTTCCATTATGTCATTGATGACTAATTGCCTATGTTCTTATTGTTAAACATGTTTGAGTATGTATGCATGTTAAAATACGAAATAGGTAGGGTGAGGAATATTACCGTAAAACAATGTAAGAAAGTGTGGAAATGACATAGTGACAACGCTCGTGCAGAAGAGGCCGAGGCGTGTGTCTAGTAATCATAACCGGTTTATCTTGCGGTGTAGTTTCATGAGACTCGAGCACCTCCTCTGAAACGTATGCACAATTACTTGGCAGGTTTGATTCCTGCGTATAGTACGAATGGAGCCTACGGGTAAAGAGACTTGTGACGGTGTACGGGCCGTGTGAAGTGACGGATCACGGTGTACGGGCCGATGATCCCGAATCCATTTCGTATGCCAAGTAAATACAAGGATCCATGACTCGAGTTGTCTTCTAGACGTAGAAGCGGATGGGAATAGGGGATGCCTTAGTACGGTTATTGATTAGCGAGATTCTTGAGTTAACAGGCTCAGGACTTACTTTGGTATTAGTGTGAGTTAACAGGCTCACGAGTGTGAATGCATATTTGGCGTGTGTGTGTACTCAAAGTCACTTCCCTTCCCTTTTGACTTGAGTTAGGATGTTAGAACCTTGTAAAGCCGAGAGGACTATAAGATAGCGAACTCACTGAGATTTGATGTATCTCACCCCACTGTTGTTGTTTACATCACAGGTTCTGCAGGTTCAGCGAAGGGTAAGGACAAGGTTATTTGACTTTCCTTACGGATCATAGCTTTTGTATGGCAAGGCTTCCGTTGTGAAGATTTTTGAGATCATTATTTGATCTAGTTCTTAGTATTTGTCCTTGGAACATCTTGTAGATATACTATGCCGTGGTTATTTGTATTTAGGTATTTTGGGCATGTATATGTATAATGTGTTTACTAGGAACTTATTGTATATTTCAGTACCAAACGTGGAATTCATGTATAAGTTTTTTTCTAGGACTTCTTCTTTTTAACAAAATAAGTTTTTTTCTTCTCAAGAGAAAACTCGAAAATATATTTGATTAATTTAATTCAAAATACATTTTAAAAAATAAATTACAAAAATAATATTAATACATGATTTCGTAGTACTATAACTTAATATCTTGTCTTTTTAATGTTGAGTATTTTATTGTTGAGAAGAAAAACGATGTATTATATTGTTAAGAACAAGATTAATGTCTTTGCAAATTCTCTTGAGAAAAGGAAGAATGTTATCTTGAGAAAAGGAAGAATGTTTTCGAGTTTTCTCTTGAGAAGAAAAAGACTTCTTTTGTGAAAAAGAAGAAGTCATGATAAAGAAGCCCTATGATTTTTTGTTTTTGTTTTTAATCATGCCAATTAATATTTTTGTATGACTAAAAAATATATATTTTATCTTTAAATTTAAGTATAATTAAAAAAATTGAAATTTTTATAATAATAATAAGAAATAATAATAATAATAATAATAATAATAATAATAATAATATACTTTCTTAATAACAATATTTTTATAATAATAATAATAATAATAATGGTTAGATTTTATTTATTAATACTGAAAATAATTTTAATTTAAAAATAAATTATTTATATTGGTATAATTTTTTTTGTTAAATTTGTTATGCAAAGTTAGCAACATTTTACTAATATCGTGTATCTTATAAAAAATAATAATATACAAATATTTATAATAATTAAAAATTGAAAATAACCTATAAAATTAGAAAAGGAACAAAGTTTACGCTTTAAACATTTTAAACAGTCTAAGTTCACATTTAACAAAAAACTTTTCTTAGTATTATGAGGGCTTCTTAATCATGACTTCTTCTTTTTAACATAAGAAGTCTTTTTTTTCTCAAGAGAAAACTCGAAAATATATTTGATTAATTTAATTCAAAATAAATTTTAAAAAATAAATTATAAAAATAATATAAATATATGATTTCTTAGTACTATAGCTTAATATATTGTCTTTTAGTGTTGAGTCTTCTACTGTTGAGAAGAAAAACGATGTATTGTATTATTGAGAACAAGAACAATGTCGTTGCAAATTCTCTTGAGAAAAGTAAGAATGTTATCTTGAGAAAAGGAAGAATGTTTTCGTGTTTTCTCTTGAGAAGAAAAACACTTATTTATTTAAAAAGAAGAAGTCCTGATAAAGAAGCCCTATGAATATTTTTCTATTTTTTTTTTGTTTTTAATCATGCCTATTAATATTTTTGTATGACTAAAAAAGATATATATCATCTTTCAATTTAAAAAAAAAATAAAAAGTTGAACATTTTTTATAATAGTAATAAATAATAATAATGATAATGATAATAATAATAATAATAATACACTTTCTTAATAACAATAACTATAATAATAAGAATCAAGGTTAGATTTTATTTATTAATATTGATAATCATTAAAATTTAAAAATAATTTATTTATAGTTGTATAATTGTTTTTGTCGAATTTGTTATGCAAAAGTTAGCAACATTTTACCAATACCGTGTCTTTTTTTTAAATAATATAAATATATATATATATATATATATATATATATATATATATATATATATATATTTATGTATATATATATATATATATGTATATATATATATATATATTTATTTATATTAATTAAAAATTTAAAATAACCTATAAAAAATAGTAATTAAACAAAATTTACGCTTTAAACATTTTAAAGGGTCTAAGTTCGCATTTAACTAAGAATTTTTCTTAGTATTATTAGGGCTTCTTTATCATGACTTCTTCTTTTTTAACAAAATAAGTTTTTTTCTTCTCAAGAGAAAACTCGAAAATATATTTGATTAATTTAATTTAAAATACATTTTAAAAAATAAATTACAAAAATAATATTAATACATGATTTCGTAGTACTATAATTTAATATCTGGTCTTTTAATGTTGAGTATTTTATTGTTGAGAAGAAAACCGATGTATTATATTGTTGAGAACAAGATTAATGTCTTTGCAAATTCTCTTGAGAAAAGGAAGAATGTTATCTTGAGAAAAGGAAGAATGTTTTCGAGTTTTCTCTTGAGAAGAAAAAGACTTCTTTTGTGAAAAAGAAGAAGTCAAGATAAAGAAGCCCTATGAATATTTTTTTTTTGTTTTTAATCATGCCAATTAATATTTTTGTATGACTAAAAAATATATATTTTATCTTTAAATTTAAGTATAATTAAAAAAATTGAATTTTTTTATAATAATAATTGGAAATAATAATAATAATAATATACTTTCTTAATAACAATATTTTTATAATAATAATAATAATGGTTAGATTTTATTTATTAATATTGAAAATAATTTTAATTTAAAAATAAATTATTTATATTGGTATAATTTTTTTTGTAGAATTTGTTATGCAAAGTTAGCAACATTTTACTAATATCGTGTATCTTATAAAAAATAATAATATACAAATTTTTATAATAATTAAAATTTTAAAATAACCTATAAAATTAGAAAAGGAACAAAGTTTATGCTTTAAACATTTTAAACAATCTAAGTTCACATTTAACTAAAAACTTTTCTTAGTATTATGAGGGCTTCTTTATCATGACTTCTTCTTTTTAACATAAGAAGTCTTTTTCTTCTCAAGAGAAAACTCGAAAATATATTTGATTAATTTAATTCAAAATAAATTTTAAAAAACAAATTATAAAAATAATATAAATACATGATTTCTTAGTACTATAGCTTAATATATTGTCTTTTAGTGTTGAGTCTTCTATTGTTGAGAAGAAAAACGATGTATTGTATTGTTGAGAACAAGAACAGTGTCGTTGCAAATTCTCTTGAGAAAAATAAGAATGTTATCTTAAGAAAAGGAAGAATGTTTTCGTGTTTTCTCTTGAGAAGAAAAACACTTGTTTATTTAAAAAGAAGAAGTCCTGATAAAGAAGCCCTATGAATATTTTTCTATTTTATTTTTGTTTTTAATCATGCCTATTAATATTTTTGTATGACTAAAAAAGATATATATCATCTTTCAATTTAAAAATAAATAAAAAGTTGAACATTTTTTATAATAATAATATATAATAATAATAATGATAATGATAATAATAATAATAATAATAATAATAATAATAATAATACACTTTCTTAATAACAATAACTATAATAATAATAATCAAGGTTAGATTTTATTTATTAATATTGATAATCATTAAAATTTAAAAATAATTTATTTATAGTTGTATAATTGTTTTTGTCGAATTTGTTATGCAAAAGTTAGCAACATTTTACCAATACCGTGTCTTTTTTTTAAATAATATATATATATATATATATATATATATATATATATATATATATATATATATTAAAAATTTAAAATAACCTATAAAAATAGTAATTAAACAAACTTTACGCTTTAAACATTTTAAAGGGTCTAAGTTCGCATTTAACTAAGAATTTTTCTTAGTATTATTAGGGCTTCTTTATCATGACTTCTTTTTTTTTAACAAAATAAGTTTTTTTCTTCTCAAGAGAAAACTCGAAAATATATTTGATTAATTTAATTCAAAATACATTTTAAAAAATAAATTACAAAAATAATATTAATACATGATTTCGTAGTACTATAACTTAATATCTTGTCTTTTAATGTTGAGTATTTTATTGTTGAGAAGAAAAACGATGTATTATATTGTTGAGAACAAGATTAATGTCTTTGCAAATTCTCTTGAGAAAAGGAAGAATGTTATCTTGAGAAAAGGAAGATAATTCAATACAAGTGTTTTATGTTGAGTATTTATCTAGAATAATACCATACAAGTGTTTTATTTGGTACTGACACAATCATAAGTGCCTAATGGCATAATTCACATACTTGACCATTCTAAAAACATAATACAATCTATGGTACAAGATATGGAAAATAGCCAAAAAATATAAAATCTAAGATCAATATACAATATCCTCAATTGTATATAACAAATACACAGCGGAACAAGCTCAACTAAGCTTCTCTTGAAACATCCAAGCGTAGCTCCACTTGTAAATCAACCTGCAAATACCTCCTGAAAATAATCAACAATAGTGGGGTGAGATACATCAAATCTCACACTACAGGGTTCTAACAATCCTAACTCAAGTCAAGGGGAAGGGAAAGTGACCTTGAGTTCTCAATCTCACAATCTCACACTATATGGAAACATGTCATGAGTCTGTTAACTCAAGACTATCACTAATCCATAACCGTACCAAGGCATCCCCTCTTCCCGTCCTCTTCTATGTCTAGAAGTCGACCCGAGTCATGGATCCTTGCAATTTACTTGGCATACGAAATGGATTCGGGAACATCGGCATGTTAGCTGTGAACCGTCACTTCACATGGCCTGTTAACCATCACAAGTCTCTACCCTTAGGTTCCATTCGTACTACACGCGGGAATCAAACCTGCCAAGTACCATGCCTTGTTTCAGAGGAGCTCGAGACTCATGAAACTGCAACTCAAGTGAAATGGTTACGATTACGTAATCACACACACAAACGTGATTGTATTCGACAATCACAAGGCCACATTCACCTTAAGACCTCTTTTGTCTTTTCACAAAACCACAATGGTTAAATACACATGTTCCATACTAGTGTTTCACTCTTTCTATATCGTTCGATAATAGACACACGCCTCGGCCCCTCACGTACGAGCATTGTCAAACATACGCCTCGGCCCCTCATGCACGAGCGTTGTCATTCAGAGTTTCTATTCACAACCTAGAATTATAACAATCTTAACTATGCCATTTGTTTTGGGGTAAAGTTTCCTCACTCTTCCTAATTCATATTAACATGCATATTTCTTTCATTCAGAATTCACAATTAGATAGACATGGTATAATCACAAATATTACAAGTAAACACATATAATAACATAACACGTCAAACATAATCCACATAGTAGTTCTCACACATTTTTAAGGCATACAAGCCACTACTATCCTCTACCAATCATCCTTGGTTAAATCATGGTCTCACATCACCATTCACTACCTTATTGGATTATCTTTCCAAAGGCTTTGGACTCGTATCAATCGGATTCCCGATTCTTGAGTTTTGGTGGAATCAAAACTACGTACACTACATTTCTATATTTTTCTTATCAATTCATAGCATATAAACATATTTCTACCTCACTATCACATAGAGCATTGAAATAGCTTTCCAACGCTTCAAACGGGGACCAAAACAGACTTATGGTTCAAAAGATACGGCCGTTTTAATTTTCATTTTTCTGTCAATAGCAGTGGTAACCGGTTACTGGCTAGAAAACAACCCAGAAATGTCATTTTTCAAAGGGTAACCGGTTAGCGCATATACTGTAACCGGTTACTACGTAACAGAACCCAAAAAAAATCACATTTTCTTCATTCTAAACCATTCTAACTCATACCTAAACATATTGGGACATCAAAACAAGTATGATAGGTTCAATCCACACATAACCCGACTATATTACCCGGTTTATATCCCGTTTCATCCGTTAGATTTCATTGATTCTTCAATTTATCATTTTCTCTCAATTTCTAACCTAAGTTCCAAACGTATAATTCTAGAACTTAAAGTGTCTAACTAGAACCCACCTGATAATCGAATAGGAGGTTGAAGAAGATGATGAACAATGGTCCAAGCTTCTTGTCTCTTTTCTTCTTCTTTCTCTTTTCTTCTTCCTCTTACTATCTTTCTTTTCTTAACAAATATATATATATATATATATATATATATATATATATATATATATATATATATATACTTATTATATAATATAAATCCAACAGGGTAAAATATCTCCAATTGATATTTTATCATCTCAGCCCAATTGATCAATTATTATAGTTATCTTAAAATACACTCTCATACTAATAAATACCAATTTGTCTCTTTCATAAAATAATTAATCTCTTCAGAGTTCATTAGTTGCTCTATTGATCCCAATTGATAATACCTAAAGTATTTAGAGGATTCCATTAATCCAATTATCCAAGGATAGAGTACACAAAAGCTCATCTGATCTCATCTGATATCCAATTGAGCATTAAAATAATATGGGGTATTACACTCTCCCCCCCTTAAATTGAAATTCGCCCCCGAATTTCCTTCGCTCAACAATAACCACAACTTGCATCATTGTCTTAGTTCCACACTCAACTTTACTTCCGTTAAACTTTCTGACGTAATCAATTCCAACTTGACTTTATAGGCCAAAATCCTTGTCTTCACAATTTATCAAACTCTACGTCCTTAGTTGTACTCTTGTTTCAATATCGAGTTAACTTCTAACTTTGCTTTTTCCATAACTCTTTTGTTGTTCCTTACAAAGCACTTAGTCGCATCTTACTTCGGAAAGAATGTACCCTTCTACATTCCTCTATCGAGTCACAAAACAAAATTGTAACACCTTATCTCAAATTGGGATAATAAACACTCATCAAATCCTCGTGAGGTAATTCGATGATTTCTTTCCTTTATGCAATTACCGACAACTATCCTTTCATAAATCCTTTAACATTCGAACCACTTCATATCTAGTCGACAACTTCCTTACCAGTTCCTTCTGGTCTGATACTAAACATTGTAATCATTAAATCCGATATTTCCTTTCTTTCGTGTCACACCCAAAAGGTAACACACTTAAAACATGATTTCCTTATTTCTTTATTATTCTTATAAGTAACCATCCATCTGATTCTTATTAATCCGACTGAACTCTTTCATCTGTCACTCTCCACTGCGCAACTCAAATCCTAACAGTGGAACACCACGAATTCTTAAGCATTACTAGATAGCTAACATTCTGCGGAGAAACACACTTATCCACTGGGATCCTTACTAACCAGCGGTACAAGAAACTTACTGACATCCTATGGTAAGACAATTTCCTCGCCAACACATAAAGTTATAACATCCGTCCAACACTCTCCAGACGATAGAAGTACAGGAGTTACACTGCTCCAAATTCATTCAAAATTCGAATAATTCATCCAAAAGTAGTTTAACAACTTCCGTTTCTAGTTACCACATTCCATATCAATTATTCTTATGATTTTTCCGACTTACTCAAGGTTCCTTGCTGATTCGAGATCTCAACCAATAACAGCGTAACACCGACATAGAACTTCAATCATATGTGAGTCACCACTTATCAAAGCTTAAACCATTCAAAGCGAAATTGTGAGTTTTCATACTACTCACCAATTCACATACAACATACACCTTTGAAGTCCGTACCATGCTTCTTAATTGTATCCACCTCTCTTAATCGTTTTGTTTCACATACAATCCAATTTACATGCTAAATTCTGGAACGTCCAATTCTTACTCGTACTTGGAAAGATAACTTTCAAATTTCCTTCTCTGGGTAAAACACAACTGCACACTACTGGCACCACTCTCCCAGAGTCTAAATTTGATGCCATGAACTCACAAAAGATAACAATTACTAACTCTGATCAACCGTTCATACCTTACTAATACCATAATTACACACCGAAATATTCCTTGCACGATCAATACTTTGTGAGTATTTTCCAACTCCGTCCTTAAGACTCGCAACGGTAATACACCTAAGACCTCCTCATACTCAACACAGTTCATAAGATTTCTTCCTCGAAGTCAAATTCCTTTGTCATCTAAACAGATGGTCGACTAAGTAACACCCTTCCACAAGTTCCAATTTCAAAACACAAATCCATCTTTCATTTACTTACTATCCTATTTTCCATTCACACAATACTCTCCACTCGGAGCAACATAAGGTAACAAAACACAGATGATGGTTCCTAAGGGATTCCATAATTTGCACACACATTAATCGATTAACCATTTAAGCTAATCGGTTAACTCCTCAAAATTCAACGTAAAACACTTTCCATGCACGTGTTAATCGGTTAACCCCATTGTGTTAATCGGTTAACACTACTGCAGAAACTGAAAACCAGCTCCTTTTTAATTCAAGCCATCCCTACTCAAACCATCAATCTGATTTGTTCTAACCTGAAATATTATTCTTAACTCACGGCTTCATAACTTGTATAACATTCACTAACCATGATCCACTCAGGTAAAACCGATAAGGTCAAAACATGCAGACGACACACTCCAACCAAGTGACAAGCAAAATTCCAAATTCTGAAGCGGTCACACTACAAAACTTCAGCGGGATAGTTCATTTTTCTGCTCAAACAATTACACTAGCGGGAAGTCAATAATGACGACATTCTAGGGTTCTTACCCACAACTCAACTTAATTTGTCCACAAGCAAAACCCAACACACAACCATTATACGGTACCACAAAATTGATGGACATCTCATAACAAGCATACCACGTTATTCTCTCACTTGAACTCCCTTAGTGAGAAATAACACTACAACGTTCTTAGTCCAACAAAAGGTAGATTCCAAATATTCCAATCATTCACAAATACAGAAGTCTCTCTATACTTGAAAATAGATCGGGGTAATGCATCCTCTTGAACAACCTTTCTATCACTTTGTACACATTAACCGGAATTCCTTACTTTCCACTATCCATTGTACACCACACTTACACTTAAGCCACTTAATGAAATACTCGCATCCAACAATTCTCATTAACTAACTACAAGACCTTTCCGGTATAAATCGTTCCATGATTTATACTTAGTCCGTAATAAGTCCTATTTTTGCTTCTCATTGTTTTACCAATACTCACTGCTCCACAAGGTACATCCCTTCACACTTGTCTCAAGAATAAGAATCTCTCACGTACACTTGTGACCACGGTGCTACTACTACACTTGTTCTTAATACCAAGGTGTAACTTTCTCATAACATACCGTTAATATCGTTTTCCACACCGCGTTTACTTTGCTCTCCTTGGTAATCCTCTTAGGTCCAAATATAAAACCGTCTTACTAAGATTCCCTTAAATTCCAAGATACTTACTCTGATTCTTAATACAACTTCTTCCGGTTTGTATCACTACACTTTCTGTTACTAAATGAAGTTCATTCTTTCCAACACAATACCTTATACGGTTCCTTGGGTAATTTAACAAATTCCAAAATTCCAAATTTAGTCTCTCACCGAATATAGAAATCCTGATGTATCATCTCGAACTTAATCTCTCTACATAACTGAGTATACGCAATTCATCACCCACTCTTCGTCTGGCACATACTTGTTTCACTTGAAGCATGTAAACACATCCTTGTGTTTCTTCTCACACTTCTTTACTACTTCAGGTTCCCATAGAAACCGAACTTCCTTAACTCTCCACCTTTAACCAGTTGGAAGATATTGTTCCGAACACATTCCTTAAGGTATTCTCGCCCATTCAAGATACTATTGCGACCTTAGAACAGAAACACCAATAACTATCTCACTTCCGAACCTTACTTCACACGTTCCACAAAACAACTTTTCTTTGTCACGGAATGAGATTACTTAAAATTCTCACTCATACCAGTGGTCAATCCAGCCTTACTAGCGATTTACATATTCCTCAATACCTTGACCAATCGTCCGATAGAGATTCTCAACTCTCAGACTCCATCCATTCCAAAGGATTGCTTACACAGCACAACACTCTTAAACTCCATGCTACTCAAAGCACAACTTCTACTAAAACCTCACTGAGCTGACCAAAACTCCACACTACTAACTCTTGGCTTGAGCCGACTCTCACAGCACAAGTTCCGACAACACTTCGGAGTCCTCGTGGTCGCTCAACCATGATTCTACCTATCACATACATAGCATTAGGTTGATCATGCCCAACACTACATAGTATGATATTAAGATTCATCCTGGCAAGACACACTTAAGAGGCAGGAATAGATTTACTTATGGTGTTTCAAGGCTAGGTCGAGGACACGACCTGCTCTGATACCAACTATAACGCCCTGCATAATATTCATCTGGAATAATACCATACAAGTGTTTTATTTGGTACTGACACAATCATAAGTGCCTAATGGCATAATTCACATACTTGACCATTCTAAAAACATAATACAATCTACGGTACAAGATATGGAAAATAGCCAAAAATATAAAATCTAAGATCAATATACAATATCCTAAATTGTATACAACAAATACACAGCGGAACAATCTCAACTAAGTTTCTCTTGAAACATCCAAGCATACCTCCACTTGTAAATCAACCTGCAAATACCTCCTGAAAATAATCAACAATAGTGGTGTGAGATACATCAAATCTCAGTGAGTTCCCTATCTTATAGATTCTCTCGGCTTTACAGGGTTCTAAAATCCTAACTCAAGTCAAGGGGAAGGGAAAGTGACCTTGAGTTCTCAATCTCACACTATATGGAAACATGTCATGAGTCTGTTAACTCAAGAATCTCACTAATCGATAATCGTGCCAAGGCATTCCCTTTTCTCGTCCTCTTCTACGTCTAGAAGTCGACCCGAGTCATGGATCCTTGCAATTTACTTGGCATACGAAATGGATTCGGGAACATCGGCCTGTTAGCCGTGAACCGTCACTTCACATGGCCTGTTAATCATCACAAGTCTCTACCCTTAGGTTCCATTCGTACTACACGCGGGAATCAAACCTGCCAAGTACCATGCCTTGTTTCAGAGGAGCTCGAGACTCATGAAACTGCAACTCAAGTGAAATGGTTACGATTACGTGATCACACACACAAACGTGATTGTATTCGACAATCACAAGGCCATAATCGCCTTAAGACCTCTTTTGTCTTTTCACAAAACCACAATGGTTAAATACACATGTTCCATACTAGTGTTTCACTCTTTCTATATCGTTCGATAATAGACACACGCCTCGGCCCCTCACGTACGAGCGTTGTCAGACACACGCCTCGGCCCCTCATGCACGAGCGTTGTCATTCAGAGTTTCTATTCACAACCTAGAATTATAACAATCTTAACTATGCCATTTGTTTTGGGGTAAAGTTTCCTTACTCTTCCTAATTCATTTTAACATGCATATTTCTTTCATTCATAATTCACAATTAGATAGACATGGTATAATCACAAATATTACAAGTAAACACATATAATAACATAACACATCAAACATAATCCACATAGTAGTTCTCACACATTTTTAAGGCATACAAGCCACTATTATCCTCTACCAAGCATCCTTGGTTAAATCATGGTCTCACATCACCATTCACTACCTTATTGGATTATCTTTCCAAAGGCTTTGGACTCGTATCAATCGGATTCCCGATTCTTGAGTTTTGGTGGAATCAAAACTACATACACTACATTTCTATATTTTTCTTATCAATCCATAGCATATAAACATGTTTCTACCTCACTATCACATAGAGCATTGAAATAGCTTTCCAATGCTTCAAACGGGGACCAAAACGGACTTATGGTTCAAAAGATACGGCCGTTTTAATTTTCATTTTTCTATCAATAGCAGTGGTAACCGGTTAGCACATATGCTGTAACCGGTTACTGGCTAGAAAACAGCCCAGAAATGTCATTTTCAAAGGGTAACCGATTAGCACATATGCTGTAACCGGTTACTACGTAACAGAACCCAAAAAAATCACATTTTTCTTCATTCTAAACCATTCTAACTCATACCTAAACATATTGGGACATCAAAACAAGTATGATAGGTTCAATCCACACATAACCCGACTATATTACCCAGTTTATATCGCGTTTCATCCGTTAGATTTCACTGATTCTTCAATTTATCATTTTCTCTCAATTTCTAACCTAAGTTCCAAACGTATAATTCTAGAACTTAAAGTGTCTAGCTAGAACCCACCTGATAATCGAAGAGGAGGTTGAAGAAGATGATGAACAATGGTCCAAGCTTCTTCTCTTTTCCCTTTCTTCCTCTCTTCTTTTCTCTTCTTTCTCTTTTCTTCTTCCTCTTACTATCTTTCTTTTTCTTTCTTTTCTTAACAAATATATATATATATATATATATATATATATATATATATATATATATATATATATATATATATATATATATATATATATAAACTTATTATATAATATAAATCCAACAGGGTAAAATATCTCCAATTGATATTTTATCATCTCAGCCCAATTGATCAATTATTTTAGTTATCTTAAAATACTCTCTCGTACTAATAAATACCAATTTGTCTCTTTCATAAAATAATTAATCTCTTCATAGTTCATTAGTTGCTATATTGTTCCCAATTGATAATACTTAAAGTACTTAGAGGATTCCATTAATCCAATTATCGAAGGATAGAGTACACAAAAGCTCATCGGATCTCATATTATATCCAATTGAGCATTAAAATAATATGGGGTATTACAAAGAAGAAGCCATGATAAAGAAGCCCTATGAATATTTTTTTTTTAATCATGCCTATTAATATTTTTGTATGACTAAAAAATATATATTTTATCCTTAAATTTAAGTATAATTAAAAAAATTGAATTTTTTTATAATAATAATAATAATAATTACCAGCACCATTATAATGGAAGGATATGGTTGTATTGGAACTCCAATGTAAATGATATTAAAGCCGTCAAATGCTCTAGCCAATTTATCCAATGCGGTGTATATGATTTGGCAGGGAATTTCTCGTATTGGTTAACTGCAGTGTACTCATTGAATAAGTTGGAGCAACGACGTTTACTGTGGAACGATATTATTGCAATTCATGATCAGCAACAAGGCCCTTGGGTTATGTAACGCCCATATATAAATACATACATCAAAGCATATATCGTACATGAATAATACGTTTGGTACTAAAATATACAAGTTCCTAGTAACACAGTATACATATAAATGCCTAAAATCCTAATACAACAACTATGGCATGTTATATATACAAGATGTTCCCAAAAGATGAAACTAAGAACTAGATCAACTAATGATCTCAAAATCTCCACAACGGAAGCCTTGCCATACAAAAGCCACGATCAGTAAGGAAAAGTCAAACGACTTTGTCCTTACCCTTCGCCGAACCTGTAGTACCTGTGATGTAAACAACAACATGAGATGAGATACATCAAATCTCAGTGAGTTATCTATCTTAAAGTCATCTCTGCTTTACAGGGTTCTAACAATCCTAACTCAAGTCAAAAGGGAAGGGAAGTGACTTTGAGTACTCACTCACACCATATGGAAACATGTCATGAGTTCATCAACTCACAATATCACTAATCGGTAACCACACCAAGGCATCCCCTTTTTCCCGTCCGCTTCTACGTCTAGAAGTTGACTCGAGTCATGGATCCTGGTAACCTACTTGACATACGAATGGATTCGGGTTCTACGGGCCATTAACCGTTATGAACCCTCACTTCACACGGGCCATTAACCGTCACAAGCATACGCTCCCAGAGCGCCATTCGTACTGCACGCGGGAATCAAACCTGTTAAGTAGTTGTGCACATGTTTCAGAGGAGCTCGAGACCCATGAAACGCACTCACAAGATAACCGGTTACGATTACGTGATCACACTCACAAACGTGATCGTATTCGATGATCACAAGGCCATAACGCCTTATCACAACCACAAAGGTTAACACACATGTTCCATACTAGTGTTTATTCATTCTATGACATTAGTATCTGACACATGCCTCGGCACCGCACGCACGATTGTTGTCATTATGTCATTCCACACTTTCCGACATTGTTTACGGTAATAATCCTCACTCTACCTATTTTGTATTTTAACATGCATACATACTCAAACATGTTTAACAATAAGAGCATAGGCAAATAGTCATCAATCACATAATGGAAACACATAATTCAACATACCCCAAATTACACTAATTCACGGTTCCCTCTGATTTATTTAATCGGGCATCAAAACTAGTATTTTCCACTTCCATTATATAGAGTATTTTCGTAGCTTCACATCGATATAAAGAACTCTTAAATCAGATAAACGAGTCAAAAGTTACAGGTTTTTGAAGAAAAGAAAAAAATATTTGATCCCAGGCAGATTCGCCTGGCGAATCTGGAATTCTCCTGGCGAATCCCCCTTCGCCAGCACTTCGCCTGGCGAATCTCCCTTCGCCAGCGCTTCGCCTGGCGAATCCAGTGGCGAAACTCCAATTTTGAAAAATCAAAAGTTCCAGTAGCTAACACATTTCTGTCTCTTCAAATTCGCCTGGTGAATCTGGATTTTGCCTGGCGAATCCCTTTCGCCAGCACTTCGCCTGGCGAGACAGTGGCGAGGCTTAATCCGCCTGGCGAATCTGGAATTTGCCTGGCGAATCGTACCAGAACCAGAATTCTTCCCTTACGGGTTCCATGGTTCCAAAGCTACAAATTCACCATTTCTCAACCCAAATCAATTCCAAACAGCACAACCAAGCATCAACAATGTTCATATGCATATTACGATTATACTACACAATTTATATCGATTTTCAACCGTTAGATTCATGATTTTTGCAAGTTTACTCATTTTCTCACAAAATCTAACCTAACTCTAAACTCAAGAAACTCTACACTAAGGCATCTATCTAGAACCCACCTTGAATAGAGGATGATGATGAAGAAGATGAGATGAATTGATGAAGAGTAGATGACGATTCCAAGGTTCTTCTTCTCTTAGGTTTTCTTCTTCTTTTCTTTCCTTTCCTTCTCCTTCTTTCTTACTTCTTTCTTCTTTCTATCTTTTTCGCCAAATGAAAAGGAAAAGAAAATGAAATGATACATAGAGAAAAACATTTAGTTAGTACAACTAACTTAAATGTCCAATTAGTCTCTAAAGCTCCAATAATTAAAACCTCAGGGTTAGATAATATTAATTTGATCTGCTCTGAGCTCATCAGTTTACTCTAATTATTTTATCCAATAAATTCTCAGAGTAGACTAGAACCCAGTTGATCATAATAATATTATCCAGAGTAAAATAATTTACGGGGTATTACATCCTCCCCCCCCCCCTTAAATAGAAATTCGCCCACGAATTTAAAACAATTACCTGAACAGATGAGGTCCCAAGTTGCATCGCCCGGATGCGTCTCATCCCACTGGACCCTAACAAGAGGAATCTCTTTATTCCTTAACACCTTGGTTTCTCTTCCTGTGATACGACTTGGTTGAGGCTCAAACATTAAATCTGCTTCTATCTCGATAGTATCAGGTAGAATTGGCTGAAGAGGATCTAGAACAAACTTCAGAAGCTGAGATACATGAAAAACATCGTGCATTTCTGACAGAGAAGGCGGTAAGGCTAATCTGTAAGCTACTTCACCAATTCTTTCTAAAATTTGATACGGTCCTATGTATCTCGGACTTAATTTCCGCGACTTAAATGGTCCTTTCAACCTCAATCTCGGAGTAACTTTCAAAAATAAGTGATCACCCTCATCAAACTCCAAAGTCTTTCTACGGTTATCCGCATAACTTTTCTGACGATCTTGTGCTTGTTTAACTTTATCACGGATCATCCTAATCTTTTCCGTAGTATCTTGGATAATCTCCGGTCCCAACATTCTATCCTCACCAACTTCTGCCCAGCACAATGGTGTCCTACACTTCCTTCCATACAATGCCTCATAAGGTGCCATACCAATACTTGCATGATAACTGTTATTATAAGAGAACTCAATCAACGGCAAAAGTTCTATCCAATTTCCTCCACTTTCAAGTACACAAGCTCTCAACATATCTTCCATGGTTTGTATTGTCCGTTCCGTCTGACCATCCGTTTGCGGATGATTCGACGTGCTCAAACACAACTTCGTTCCCATAGCTTGTTGAAAAGCTCTCCAAAATCTTGAAGTAAACTTTGGATCTCTATCTGAAACAATACTAGAAGGAACACCATGAAATCTCACAATCTCCGAAATAAACAACTTTGCGAGATGACTCACCTTATAAGTAGTCTTTACGGCCAAGAAATGAGCAGACTTCGTCAACCGATCTACAATTACCCAAATCGAATCATAACCGCCCTGCGCACGGGGTAATCCCACTGCGAAATCCATCGAAATACTATCCCACTTCCACACCGGAATTTCTAAAGGTTGCAACAAGCCACCCAGTCTTTGGTGTTCAATTTTCACTTGTTGGGATACCGCACATTCTGACACATATACCGCAACATCCTTTTTCATCCCGGACCACCAATAGTCTCTCTTTAAATCTTGATACATCTTCGAAGAACCAGGATGTATAGTAAAAATACTCTTATGCGCTTCTTCCAAAATCCTTCTTTTCAACATCGCATCATCCGGAACACAAATCCTTTGGTTAAATAAAATGATTTCGTCGGTAGCTCGCACAAAACCTGGTTGAGTTAACGTTTCTTGTAACTTCTCATCCAACCCTTGTCCTTGTCGGATTTCCTCTCTAAGAGTAGAGGTGACATTCAAATTCCCCATAATCACACCATTAGGAGTCCAAACAAATTGAAGATTTAGATCTCTAAACTTTTCCAATAAGGTATACTCTAACATCATCAAGTCGGCACTATGCAACACTTTCCTACTCAGTGCATCCACTACTTTATTCGCTTTACCTGGATGGTATTTTAGTTCCAAATCATAATCCTTCAAATACTCCATCCACCTCCTTTGACGCATGTTCAACTCTTTCTGATCGAAAAGATACTTTAGACTCTTGTGATCACTGAACATCTCGAAATGTACACCATACAAATAATGACTCTACACTTTCAAAGTAAACACAACTGCCGCCAATTCTAAATCATGCGTTGGATAATTTTCTTCATGGACTTTCAACTGTCGAGAAGCATAAGCCACCACATGTCCATCTTGCATTAACACACCTCCTAATCCCTTCTTCGATGCATCACAAAATACCTCATACGACTTGCTAGGATCAGGAATAATCAGAACAGGAGCAGTCATCAATCTCTCTTTCAAGCTCATAAAACTTTGCTCACAAGCCGAATCCCATTAGTATCTGACACATGCCTCGGCACCGCACGCACGATCGTTGTCATTATGTCATTTCACACTTTCCGACATTGTTTACGGTAATAATCCTCACTCTACCTATTTCGTATTTTAACATGCATACATACTCAAACATGTTTAACAATAAGAGCATAGGCAAATAGTCATCAATCACAAATGGAAACACATAATTCAACATACCACAAATTATACTAATTCACGGTTCCCTCCAATTTATTTAATCGGGCATTAAAACCAGTATTTTCCACATCCATTATACAGAGTATTTTCGTAGCTTCACGTCGATATAAAGAACTCTTAAATCGGATAAACGAGTCAAAAGTTACAGGTTTTTGAAGAAAAGAAAAAAATATTTGATGCCAGGCAGATTCGCCTGGCGAATCTGGAACTCGCCTGGCTAATCCCCCTTCGCCAGCACTTCGCCAGCGCTTCGCCTGGCGAATCCAGTGGCGAAACTCCAATTTTGAAAAATCAAAAGTTCCAGTAGCTAACACATTTCCGTCTCTTCAAATTCGCCTGGCGAATCCCTTTCGCCATCACTTCGCTTGGCGAGACAGTGGCGAGACTTAATTCGCCTGGCGAATCGCACCAGAACCAGAATTCTTCCCTTACAGGTTCCATGGTTCCAAAGCTACAAATTCACCATTTCTCAACCCAAATCAATTCCAAACAGCACAACCAAGCATCAACAATGTTCATATGCATATTACGATTATAATACGCAATTTATATCGATTTTCAACTGTTAGATTCATGATTTTTGCAAGTTTACTCATTTTCTCACAAAATCTAACCTAACTCTAAACTCAAGAAACTCTACACTAAGGCATCTATCTAGAAGCCACCTTGAATAGAGGATGATGATGAAGAAGATGAGATGAATTGATGAAGAGTAGATGATGATTCCAAGGTTCTTCTTCTCTTAGGTTTTCTTCTTCTTTTCTTTCCTTTCCTTCTCCTTCTTTCTTCTTTCTATCTTTTTCACCAAATGAAAAGGAAAAGAAAATGAAATGATGCATAGAGAAAAACATTTAGTTAGTACAACTAACTTAAATGTCCAATTAGTCTCTAAAGCTCCAATAATTAAAACCTCAGGGTTAGATAATATTAATTTGATCTGCTCTGAGCTCATCAGTTTACTCTAATTATTTTATCCAATAAATTCTCAGAGTAGACCGGAACCCACTTGATCATAATAATATTATCCAGAGTAAAATAATTTACGGGGTATTACAGGTTATGCTTGGGGATTTCAATAATGGTCTCCATATCAACAACAGACTAGGTGGAAATATTGTTGCTGAGTCGGAATATGTCGACATTTGTAATATGATGCAGACGGTTGGACTACATGAGAAGGAGAGTACAGGAAGCTATTATACATGGTCCAACAAGCATACAGAGGGCACCATATATTCCCGTATTGATCATGTATTGGGAAATATTGAACGGCTTCAAAAGAATATTGATACTGAGCTTAACATACTACCTCCAAGTGTTTCAGATCACTCCTTGCTTTTGCTGACAGGTGCTGAAAAAAGGATGAGTCGAAAACCGATATTCAAATTTTACAACTGCATCATGGATTTTGAAGGTTATACCACTCTAATAGTAGACAATTGGAATAAGCCACTTGCAGGCAATCCTATGTCTGTGCTATGGAATAAGCTTATGCGACTGCAACCCGTACTGAGAACTTTTGGCAAACCGGTCAAACATAACCATAAACAACTCAGCAAGGCCAGGGATGATTTAACAGTGGCACAAACCTCTCTTGTGGCTAACCCCTTGAATGCTGCTATAGTAGCATGGACAAAGGAATTGACGGCAGAGGTTATAAGATTGCAGGAACTTGAGGAAAAAATTCTGAGACAAAAATAAAAGCTCGATTGGCTTAAGTGGGGGGACGGTAATAACTCGTATTTCCACGCATCAATCAAAGCCAAAGCCAATACAAAAAAGATGACTAAACTGATTAAAGATGATGACACAGTATTGACTGCTCAAGCAGATATAGAAGCGGAAGTTATGGGATATTATACCAACCTGTTAGGAACAACCGATAACAGCGTTCACCATATCGATGTGGCCGCCATGAGGGATGGACCGCAACTGACAATGGATTAACGCCTATTTCTTTTGGCTCCCGTCTGTGAAAAAGAAATCCATACAGCACTTACAGGTATTGGGGATATGAAATCGTCGGGTATTGATGGCTACGGAGCCCGATTTTTCAAAGGGAGTTGGGATACCATAAAATATGATATCGTTAATGCAGTCCAAGACTTCTTTTATTGGGAACGCCTATTTAAAACCTTCAACGGTACTGTGGTGACACTTATCCCGAAACATTGCGATGCCATGAACATTAAGGATTATCGACCGATAGCAGGCTGTACTACTATCTATAAAATAATCTCCAAAATTCTTACTAACAGATTGGGAAAAGTCATTGGAGATATTGTCCACCACTCGCAAGCTGCTTTTGTGCCAGGCCAACATATTCATAACCATATCCTATTGGCATATGAATTGATAAAGGGGTATGTTAGGAAAGGCGGCACTCCTCGGTGTATGATACAAATCGATCTTCAAAAGGCATATGATATGGTTAACTGGGGCACGTTGGAATGTATCTTAAAGGAGATAGGGATTCCAACCCAGTTTGTTAGATGGATTATGCTTACCGTTACCTCTGTAACATATAAATTCAACATCAACGGGCAGCATACGAAACCTATTCAGGCCAAACAGGAAATTAGACAGGGGGACCCTATCTCTCCTCTCTTATTTGTAATAGTAATGGAATATTTGAACAGATGTCTTCGACAAATGCAGAAGAATCCCAACTTCAACCACCATGCCAAGTGTGAGAAGTTGCATGTTACTAATCTTTCTTTTGCAGATGACTTACTTTTATTCTCTAGAGGAGATCTCATATCGGTGGAACTTATGATGGAGGCTTTCAACAAATTCTCTGCATCCACTGGCCTCAAACTTAATCCGGATAAATGTAAAATTTATTTTGGTGGTGTGAACGAGGGCACAAGGCAGGAAATTATGACCCTAACCAATTTCCGTGAGGGACCACTCCCTTTCAGGTATCTGGGTGTGCCTTTGACCTCTAAAAAACTATCTATCAATTACTATACGCCGCTAATTGAAAAGATAACGAGTCGTATTAATCATTGGAGTACGAAGCTCCTTAGTTATGCAGGGCGTGTCCAGCTTATCAAAAATGTTACGTTTGCCATTGCGAACTATTGGATGCAATGCTTCCCTATCCCCAAATTTGCAGATGACTTACTTTTATTCTCTAGAGGAGATCTCATATCGGTGGAACTTATGATGGAGGCTTTCAACAAATTCTCTGCATCCACTGGCCTCAAACTTAATCCGGATAAATGTAAAATTTATTTTGGTGGTGTGAACGAGGGCACAAGGCAGGAAATTATGACCCTAACCAATTTCCGTGAGGGACCACTCCCTTTCAGGTATCTGGGTGTGCCTTTGACCTCTAAAAAACTATCTATCAATTACTATACGCCGCTAATTGAAAAGATAACGAGTCGTATTAATCATTGGAGTACGAAGCTCCTTAGTTATGCAGGGCGTGTCCAGCTTATCAAAAATGTTACGTTTGCCATTGCGAACTATTGGATGCAATGCTTCCCTATCCCCAAATTTGTTGTTCATAAGATAAAAGCTATTTGTCGATCTTTCTTGTGGACGGGTGGATCAGATATCAGTAGAAAAATCCCTATTGCTTGGAATAATGTTTGTAGACCCAGGGATTATGGAGGGCTAGATATTATTGATCTCAAAATTTGGAACAAAATTACCATGATGAAACTGCTCTGGAACCTCAATGGGAAAGCGGGTGACCTATGGGTTAAATGGGTGCACATTTATTATTTAAAACATGAGGATCTGATTAATATTAGTATCAAAAATCACAACTCCTGGCTTATGAAAAATATTTTCAAACAGAGAGCTAATTTGGATGACATTCAGCAGGTTTGGAACCTCATGCTAAATAGTAATAAGTTTCGGATGAATGATGTATATAGGAATATGGTTAAAAATACTCCAAAAGTAGAGTGGATGAACTTATTTCAGTATAATGTAGCTAGACCAAGAGCTGTGATGACTATGTGGATGACCTGTCACGGTAGGCTGGCTACAAAACAACGACTTCGCAGGTTTGGTATGATTACCGAAGACAGATGCTGCTTATGTACCCAAGAAGAGGAATCTATTAATCATCTGTTGTTCGGTTGTCCTGAAACGAGTTGTATCTGGGCAAAGGAATTGGATTGGCTGAGTGAAAATACCAAAGGTAAGAGTGTGCGACTTTCCATCCTGAAATTAGCTGCTACAGAGACTGTTTATGGCGTGTGGAAATATCGAAATGATATTTGTTTTGTAAATTCTATTGATAAGAATAAAATAGTTGATAACATAAAAGATATGATTGTGTATAAGGGGTGGTATAGCAGAAAACTTAGGACTTATATAGCAAAGCTGATGATCTTTTAGTGTCCTCGATTCTCATAGTCTTCTTTGACGGCTGGGTCCGAGCGATCGCCTTGTAATTTATTGTTTTTTTAATTAATTCAATCTTCCTTTTTGATTCAAAAATAATAATAATAATAATAATAATAATAATATACTTTCTTAATAACAATATTTTTATTATAATAATAATAATGGTTAGATTTTATTTATTAATATTGAAAATAATTTTAATTTAAAAATAAATTATTTATATTGGTATAATTTTTTTTGTTGAATTTGTTATGCAATGTTAGCAACATTTTACTAATATCGTGTATCTTATAAAAAATAATAATATACAAATTTTTATAATAATTAAAAATTGAAAATAACCTATAAAATTAGAAATGGAACAAAGTTTACGCTTTAAACATTTTAAACAGTCTAAGTTCACATTTAGCTAAAAACTTTTCTTAGTATTATGAGGGATTCTTTATCATGACTTCTTCTTTTTAACATAAGAAGTCTTTTTCTTCTCAAGAGAAAACTCGAAAATATATTTGATTAATTTAATTCAAAATAAAGTTTAAAAAACAAATTATTAAAATAATATAAATACATGATTTCTTAGTACTATAGCTTAATATATTGTCTTTTAGTGTTGAGTCTTCTATTGTGGAGAAGAAAAACGATGTATTATATTGTTGAGAACAAGAACAATGTCGTTGCAAATTCTCTTGAGAAAAGTAAGAATTTTATCTTGAGAAAAGGAAGAATGTTTTCGTGTTTTCTCTTGAGAAGAAAAACACTTATTTATTTAAAAAGAAGAAGTCCTGATAAAGAAGCCCTATGAATATTTTTCTATTTTTTTTTGTTTTTAATCATGCCTATTAATAATTTTGTATGACTAAAAAAGATATATATCATCTTTTAATTTAAAAATAAATAAAAAGTTAAACATTTTTTATAATAATAATAAATAATAATAATAATAATGATAATGATAATAATAATAATAGAGATTAATTGGAATACACTGTCAGTGAAAAACTACTTTACACTGTCATCCAATTTGAATTAGTTATTTTGACACATATTTATGGAATTAAAAATAAAACAAATTACATTATAAATAAATTATTTTAATAACCACTTCTTCCTTGTTTCTCTCTTCTCATGTGTCAAAATAACTAATTCTAATTGGATGACAGTGTAAAGTAATTTTACACTGACAGTGTATTCCAATTAATCTCAAAATAATAATAATAATAATACACTTTCTTAATAACAATAACTATAATAATAATAATCAAGGTTAGATTTTATTTATTAATATTGATAATCATTAAAATTTAAAAATAATTTATTTATAGTTGTATAATTTTCTTTGTCGAATTTGTTATGCAAAAGTTAGCAACATTTTACCAATACCATGTCTTTTTTTTTTAAATAATAAAATATATATTTTTATAATAATTAAAAATTTAAAATAACCTATAAAAATAGTAATGAAACAAACCTTACGCTGTAAACATTTTAAAGGGTCTAAGTTCGCATTTAACTAAGAATTTTTCTTAGTATTATTAGGTCTTCTTTATCATGACTTCTTCTTTTTAACAAAATAAGTTTTTTTCTTCTCAAGAGAAAACTCGAAAATATATTTGATTAATTTAATTCAAAATACATTTTAAAAAATAAATTACAAAAATAATATTAATACATGATTTCGTAGTACTATAACTTAATATCTTGTCTTTTAATGTTGAGTATTTTATTGTTGAGAAGAAAAATGATGTATTATATTGTTGAGAACAAGATTAATGTCTTTGCAAAATCTCTTGAGAAAAGGAAGAATGTTATCTTGAGAAAAGGAAGAATGTTTTCGAGTTTTCTCTTGAGAAGAAAAATACTTCTTTTGTGAAAAAGAAGAAGTCATGATAAAGAAGCCCTATGAATATTTTTTTGTTTTTAATCATGCCTATTAATATTTTTGTATGACTAAAAAATATATATTTTATCTTTAAATTTAAGTATAATTAAAAAAATTGAATTTTTTTACAATAATAATAAGAAAATAATAATAATAATAATAATAATATACTTTCTTAATAACAATATTTTATAATAATAATTATAATGGTTAGATTTTATTTATTAATATTGAAAATAATTTTAATTTAAATATAAATTATTTATATTGGTATATTTTTTTTTGTTGAATTTGTTATGCAAAGTTAGCAACATTTTACTAACATCGTGTATCTTATAAAAAATAATAATATACAAATTTTTATAATAATTAAAAATTGAAAATAACCTATAAAATTAGAAATGGAACAAATTTTACGCTTTAAACATTTTAAACAGTCTAAGTTCACATTTAACTAAAAACTTTTCTTAGTATTATGAGGGCTTCTTTATCATGACTTCTTCTTTTTAACATAAGAAGTCTTTTTCTTCTCAAGAGAAAACTCGAAAATATATTTGATTAATTTAATTCAAAATAAATTTTAAAAAATAAATTATAAAACTAATATAAATACATGATTTCTTAGTACTATAGTTTAATATATTGTCTTTTAGTGTTGAGTCTTCTATTGTTGAGAAGAAAAACGATGTATTATATTGTTGAGAACAAGAACAATGTCGTTGCAAATTCTCTTGAGAAAAGTAAGAATGTTATGTTGAGAAAAGGAATAATGTTTTCGTGTTTTCTCTTGAGGAGAAAAATGTAATACCCCATATTATTTAAATGCTCAATTGGATATCAGATGAGATCAGATGAGTGCCTTTGTGCTCTATCTTGGAAAATTGGATTAATGGAATCCTCTAAGTACTTTAAGTATTGACATTTGGGATCAATAGAGCAACTAATGAGCTCTAAAGAGATCAATTATTTATTAAAGGGAAAGATCAATATTGATTAGTTCAAGAGAGTGTTTTAGGGTAACTCTAATAATTGATCAATTGGTTTGAGATGATAAATGTCAATTGGAGATATTTTACCCTGTTGGATTATATTATATAATATTGGATTTTATATATATATATATATATATATATATATATATATATATATATATATATATATTGAGAAAAAGGAAAGAAAAGAAAAATAGAAAGAAGAAGAAGAAGAGAAAGGAAGAGAAGAAGAGAGAAAGTGGAGGAAGATGAAGAAGGGAAGCTTGGATTCATCATCTTCTTCTTCAAACTCCTCTTCGATTATCAGGTGGGTTCTAATTAGACACTCTAAGTTCTAGAAAATAAGTTTAGAACTTAGGTTAGATTGGAGAGAAAATGAAATCTAACGGATGAAATACGATATAAACTGTGTAGAATACTTGTTGTTATGTTTGGAACATGTTTTGGTTGATATAGTATGATTTGGAAGTGTTTGGGTGGAAGAAATGAGGGATTTTGGCCCCAAATGACCTATATTGACGTTGCTGAGAATTTTTGGGTTCGCAGGTTCGCTTTGCGAACGAAAGCGAAGGGGAAAGCGAAGGTTCGCCTAGAAGTTCGCATTGCAAACTTTATGCCCTGTTTCTTCTGACTTGGTTCGTTGGGAGTTCGCATTGCGAACAGGAAA
This sequence comes from Lathyrus tuberosus, assembly GCA_022829125.1. Taxonomy (NCBI): domain Eukaryota; kingdom Viridiplantae; phylum Streptophyta; class Magnoliopsida; order Fabales; family Fabaceae; genus Lathyrus; species Lathyrus tuberosus. Next base: position 10,583,249 of record JALAZF010000180.1, on the reverse strand, counting down.
GCGAACGTGGCAGATTTCCATTTTTGTTTCTTTCATACCGTTTGATCCATAACTCGGATTAAGGCCCGGTCGGATGCGTTGGAAAGCTATTTCAATGCTATTTATGATAGTGAAGTAGAAAAATGTGTTTATGCCATGGATTGATAAGATAAATATGGAAAAGTGATGTATGTGTGAATATTGTAGTCCCCGTTTCCACAAAAATTCATGAATCGGGAAGCAGATTGATATGGGACTTGAAGCCTTGGAAAGAGAATCCAATGTGCTATTAAATGGTGTTGTTAAACCATGATTTAACCAAGGATGCTTGGTAGAGGATAGTAGTGGCTTGTATGCCTTAAAAATGGTGTGAACTACTATGTGGATTATGTTTGATATGTTATGCTATCTTGTGTGTTTTATGATTGATGTTGTAATATGCTTGTCTAATATCGTTGTCGAACATAATTGAGAGAATATGCATGCTTAAAATGAATTAGGGAGAGTGAGGAAAACTTTACCCCAAAACAAAATGGTATAATTTTAGGTTGTGAATAGATTTGTGATAGAAACTCTGGATGGCGACGCTCGTGCATTCATTGACGAGTTCTGGCCTAGAGTAGATAACTTAATGACAATGCTCATGCGTGAGGGGCCGAGGCATGTGTCCATTTCCGAAATGACAACGCTCGCGCGTGAGGGGCCGAGGCATGTGTCCATTTCCGAATGGTATAGGAAAGAGTAAACACTAGTATGGAACATATGTGCAAACCATTGTGGTTTTGTGAAAAGGCAAAAGAGGCCTTAAGGCATTGTGGCCTTGTGATTGTCGAATACAATCACGTTTATGTGTGAGATCACGTAATCGTAACCGGTTCTTTGAGTTGCAGTTTCATGAGTCTCGAGCTCCTCTGAAACAAGGCATGGTACTTGGCAAGTATGATTCTCGCGTGTAGTACGAATGGAACCTACGGGTAGAGACTTGAGATGGTTAACAGGCCATGAGAAGTGACGATTCACGACTAACAGGCCGATGTTTCCGAATCCATTTCGTATGCCAAGTAAATCACAAGGATCCATGACTCGGGTTGACTTCTAGACGTAGAAGAGGATGAGAAAAGGGGATGCCTTAGGTATGGTTATCGATTAGTGATAAAATGTGAGTTAACATGACTTATGACATGTTTCCATATAGTGTGAGATTGTGAGATTGTGAACTCAAGGTCATTTCCCTTCCCCTTGACTTGAGTTAGGATTGATAGAACCTTGTAAAGCCGAGAGAATCCATAAGATAGAGAACTCACTGAGATTTGATGTATCTCACCCCACTATTATTGTTATATTACAGGTATGGTTTGCAGGTTTGATTTACAAGTGGAGCTATGCTTGGATGTTTCAAGAGAAGCTTAGTTGAGCTTATTCCGCTGTGTATTTGTTGTATATAATTGAGGATGTTGTATATTATTCTTAGATTTTTGTTTTGGCTAGTTTCCATAGCTTGTACCATAGACTGTGTTATGTTTTAGAAATGGTCAAGTATGTGAATTATGCCAATAGGCACTTGTGATGGTGTCAGTACCAAATAAAATGCTTGTATTGTATTATTCTAGATATATATTATACAGGGCGTTACAAAAAACACTTATTTATTTAAAAAGAAGAAGTCCTGATAAAGAAGCCCTATGAATATTTTTTTTGTTTTTTGTTTTTAATCATGCCTATTAATATTTTTGTATGACTAAGAAAGATATATATCATCTTTCAATTTAAAAATAAATTAAAAGTTGAACATTTTTTATAATAATAATAAATAATAATAATAATGATAATGATAATAATAATAATAATAATAATAATAATAATACACTTTCTTAATAACAATAACTATAATAATAATAATCAAGGTTAGATTTTATTTATTAATATTGATAATCATTAAAATTTAAAAACAATTTATTTATAGTTGTATAATTTTTTTTGTCGAATTTGTTATGCAAAAGTTAGCAACATTTTACCAATACAGTGTCTTTTTTTTTAAATAATAAAATATATATTTTTATAATAATTAAAATTTTAAAATAACCTATAAAAATAGTAATGAAACAAACTTTACGCTTTAAAAATTTTAAAGGGTCTAAGTTCGCATTTAACTAAGAATTTTTCTTAGTATTATTAGGTCTTCTTTATCATGACTTCTTCTTTTTAACAAAATAAGTTTTTTTCTTCTCAAGAGAAAACTCGAAAATATATTTGATTAATTTAATTCAAAATACATTTTAAAAAATAAATTACAAAAATAATATTAATACATGATTTCGTAGTACTATAACTTAATATCTTGTCTTTTAATGTTGAGTATTTTATTGTTGAGAAGAAAAACGATGTATTATATTGTTGAGAACAAGATTAATGTCTTTGCAAATTCTCTTGAGAAAAGGAAGAATGTTATCTTGAGAAAAGGAAGAATGTTTTCGAGTTTTCTCTTGAGAAGAAAAATACTTCTTTTGTGAAAAAGAAGAAGTCATGATAAAGAAGCCCTATGAATATTTTTTTTTTGTTTTTAATCATACCTATTAATATTTTTGTATGACTAAAAAATATATATTTTATCTTTAAATTTAAGTATAATTAAAAAATTGATTTTTTTAATAATAATAATAAGAAATAATAATAATAAAAATAATAATATACTTTCTTAATAACAATATTTTTAGAATAATAATAATAATGGTTAGATTTTATTTATTAATATTGAAAATAATTTCAATTTAAAAATAAATGATTTATATTGGTATAATTTTTTTTGTTGAATTTGTTATGCAAAGTTAGCAACATTTTACTAACATCGTGTATCTTAGAAAAAATAATAATAATATACAAATTTTTATTGTAACGCCCTGTATAATATATATCTAGAATAATACCATACAAGTGTTTTATTTGGTACTAACACCATCATAAGTGCCTATTGGCATAATTCACATACTTGACCATTTCTAAAAACATAATACAATCTATGGTTCAAGACATGGAAACTAGCCAAAAATATAAAAACTAAGATCAATATACAATATCCTTAATTGTATATAACAAATACACAGCGGAATAAGCTCAACTAAGCTTCTCTTGAAACGTCCAAACATAGCTCCACTTGTAAATCAAACCTGCAAACCACACATGAAATATAACAACTATAGTGGGGTAAGATACATCAAATCTCAGTGAGTTCCCTATCCTATGGATTCTCTCGACTTTACAGGGTTCTAGCCAATCCTAACTCAAGTCAAGGGGAAGGGAAAAGACCTTAAGTTCACAATCTCACACTATATGGAAACATGTCATGAGTTCACCAACTCAAAATATCACTAATCGATAATCGTACCAAGTTATCCCTCTTGCCCGTCCGCTTCTACGTCTAGAAGTCGACCCGAGTCCTGGATCCTTGTAGTTACTTGGCATACGAAATGGATTCGGAATTAAGGGACGCATTATCTCCTTAATTCGTCACTTCACATGGCCTCTCATGCCATCACAAGTCTCTACCCGTAGGTTCCATTCGTACTACACACGGGAATCAAACCTGCCAAGTAAATGTGCCTGCACTTCAGAGGAGCTCGAGAGGAATGAAGGCCTCTCAAGGGCAACTCAAAAGAAAATGGTTACGATTACATGGTTTCATATACACAAACGTGATTGTATTCAACAATCACTAGGCCACATTAGCCTTTAGGCCTCTCGTGCCTTTAACAATAAAACATACAATTACACATGTTCCATACTAGTGTTTCACTCATTCTATACCATTCGGTAATGGACACACGCCTCGGCCTCTCTTGCACGAGCGTTGTCATTAAGTTATCTACTCTAGGCCAGAACTCGTCAATGAATGCACGAGCATCGCCATCCAGAGTTTCTATCACAATTCTATTCACAACCTAGAATTATAACAATCTTAACTATGGCATTTGTTTTGGGGTAAAGTTTCCTCACTCTTCCTAATTAATTTTAAGCATGCATATTCTCTTATCATGTTAACATTAATATTAGGCAAAGCATATTACAATTGCACATTTTGAATTACATATAATAATTCCATCACAAGTCATACAAAAGCATATTACAATTGTATAATAGAATCACACATAATGATTCATCACATAAAACATGACTTTAGGTTTCCCTCCGATTCATTTAATCGGGTATCGAAATCAATATTTCTCACTCTCATCCCGTAGGATATTTTCACAGCTTTCCAACGGCTATAATTATGCCTCGATCGGATTCACGATCCAAAAGATATGGATTTCAACATATCACATAACATTGTTTTCAAATAGTAGTTCACACACATTTTAGGGCATACAAGCCACTACTATCCCCTACCAATCATCCTTGGTTAAACATGGTCTAACATCACCATTTAATAGCACATTGGATTCTCTTTCCAAGGCTTCAAGTCCCATATCAATCGGATTCCCGATTCATGAATTTTTGTGGAAACGGGGACTACAATATTCACACATACATCACTTTCCATATTTATCTTATCAATCCATGGCATAAACACATGTTTCTACTTCACTATCATAAAGATCATTGAAATAGCTTTCCAACGCATCCGACCGTGCCTCAATCCAAGTTACGGATCAAAAGTTATGAAGGAAACCAAAATGGAAATCTGCCACGTTCGCTTTCCTGTTCGCAATGCGAACTCCCAGAGAACCAAGTCAGAAGAAAAAGGGCATAAAGTTCGCAATGCGAACTTCTAGGCGAACCTTCGCTTTCCCCTTCGCTTTAGTTCACAAACCGAACCTGCGAACCCAAAAATTCTCAGCAGCGTCAATATAGGTCATTTGGGGCCAAAATCCCTCATTTCTTCCACCCAAACACTTCCAAATCATACTATATCAACCAAAACATGTTTCAAACATAACAACAAGTATTCTACGCAGTTTATATCGTATTTTATCCGTTAGATTTCATTTTCTCTCCAATCTAACCTAAGTTCTAAACTTATTTTCTAGAACTTAGAGTGTCTAACTAGAACCCACCTGATAATCGAAGAGGAGTTTGAAGAAGATGATGATGATCCATGGGTTTCTTCTCCTTCCCAAGCTTTTTCCTCTTTCTCTTCTTTCCTCTTCTTTTCTTCTTCTTCTCTTACTATCTTTTTCTTCCTTTTTCTTTTCTTAACAAATATATATATATATATATATATATATATATATATATATATATATATATATATATATATATATATATATAATACCAATATTATATAATATAATCCAACAGGGTAAAATATCTCCAATTGATATTTTATCGCCTTACACCAATTGATCAATTATTAGAGTTACCTTAAAATACTTTCTTGAACTAATAAATAGTAATCTGCCCCTTTCATAAAATAATTGATCTCTTTAGAGTTCATTAGTTGCTCTATTGATCCCAAATGTCAATACTCAAAGTACTTAGAGGATTCCTCAAATCCAATTAATCAAAGATAGAGCACATAGATACTCATCTGATCTCATCTGGTATCCAATTGAGCACTTAAATAATATGGGGTATTACACTCTCCCCCCCCCCCCTTAAAATTGAAATTCGCCCCCGAATTTCCTCTATTCGACAATAACCACAGTTTGCATAGTTGTCTTAGATTCACACTTAACTTTACCTCCATTAAAATTTTTGACATAATCCGATTCCAACTTGATTCTTCAGACCCAAAAATCCGTATTTTCACAGTTTATCAAACTTCGTCTCCTTAGTTATACTCTTATTCCAATGTTGGATTAACTGCTAACTTCGCTTTTTCCATAAATTATCTGTTGATCCATACAAAAACACTTGGTCGCATTCTACCTTCGGAAAGAATGTATCAGTCTACATTCCTCTACTAAGTCATAAAACAAAACCATAACACTTTCTCTTGGTGTAGGATAACAAACACTCAACACATCCATGCAAGGTAGTTCAGTGATTTCTTTCCTTTATACAATTCCCGACAACTATCCTTTCATAAATCCTTTAACATTCGAACCACTTCATAACTAGTCAACGACTTCTTTACCAGTTCCATCTGGTCTGTACTAAACATTGTAACCATTACATCCGATATTTCATCTCTTTCGTATCACACCAAAAAGGTAACACACTCAGAACAAGATCTTCTTGTTTCCATACTTATAAGTAACAATCTTCCCTCAAATCCTTATTGTTCTGACTGAACTCTTTCATCTGTCACTTCCACTGTGCATCTCCAAATCTAACAATGGAATACCACGATTTCTTAAGCATTACCAGTTAGCTAACAGTCTGCGGAGAATCGCACTCATCCACTGGGGTCCTTACTAACCAATCGGTACAAGAAACTTATTGATGCCCTATGGTAGAATAATTTCTTTGCCAACACACAATATTATAACATTCGCCCAATACTCTCCAGACGATAAAGACACAAGAGTTACACTGCTACACCCATAACATATATAACTCCCAATTCATTCAAAACTCGAACTAATATATCCAAAATAGTTTAACAACCTCCGGTTCTGGTTACCCCATTCCAAATCGATTCTTCTTATGGTTTCCGACTTACTCAAGGTTCCTTGTTGATACGAGATCTCAATCAATAACACGTAACACCATCACAAAACTTCATTCTTACGTGAATCACCACTTATCAAAACTTAAACCATCTAAAGCACAACTGTGAGTTTCCCCTACTACTCACCCAATTGCCTACTACACTCCGCAGGCATATACACCGCCGAAGTCCATATCACGCTTCTCAAGTTACATGCTTAACTTCGGAACATCTAATTCACACTCTTACTTGGAAGGATAACCTTCAACTTCCTCTTTGGATGAAGTACCACTGCACACAACCGGTACCACTCTCACGGAGTCTAAATCCAATACCATGAACTCACGGAAGATAGCAATTACTAACTCCGACCAACCGCTCATATCTTACTAACACCATAATTCAACACCGAAATATTCCTTGTGAGGTCAACACCTCGTGAGTATTATCTGACTTCGCCCTCAAGGCTTTCTCATACTCAACACAAACTCACAAGATTACTTCCCCAAAAGTCAAATTCCTTTGCCGTCTAAACAAATGGTGAATCACGCAACACCCTTCCGAAGTTCCGATTTCAAAACACGAATTCGTCTTTCATTTACTTACCATCCAGTTCTCCATTCACACAATACTCTCCACTCGGAGCAACATAAAGTAACAAAATATAGATGATGGTTCCTAAGGGATTTCACAATTTACACACATGTTAATCGATTAACCATTTGAGCTAATCGGTTAACTCCTCAAGATTCAGCACAAAACACTATCCTTGCACGTGTTAATCGGTTAACCCCATTGTGTTAAACGGTTAACACTGATGCAGAAGCTGAAAATAAACAATTTCGTTTAATTCAAAGCCATCCCTACCCAAAACCATCAATTTGTCTTGCTCTATCTTGGAATATCATTCTCAACTTGTGGCTCTTTAACTTATATAACATTCACCAACCATGATCCACTCAAGGTAATACGGAACAAGTTAAAACATTCAGACGACACACTCCAACCAGGTGACAAGGCAAAATCCCAAATTCTGACGCGGTCACACTACAAAACTTCAGCGGGATAATTTATTTCTGCTCAAACAACTACTCTAGCTGCAAGCCAATAATGACGACATTCTAGGGTTTCAACCACCACTCATACTTGATTCGTCCATAAGCAAAATGCAACACACAACCATTATACGGTACCACAAAATTGATGGACATCTCATATCAAGCATACCACCTTATCCTCTCACTTGAATTTCCTTGGAGAGAATTAATACAACAACGTCCTTAGTTCAACAAAAGGGTAGATTCCTAATATTCCGATTATTCACAAATACAGAAGTTCTCTCTACACTTGAAAATAAATTGGGGTAATGCATCCTCTTGAAGAACCTTTCCATCACTTCGCACACATTTAATCGGGATTTCTTACCCTGCACTATCCATTACACATCCCACTTACACCAAATTACTTAATGGAAGATTCGCAGATAATTCTCATTGACTACTTACAAAACCCTTCCGGTATAAATCGTTCCATAATTTACACTTAATCCTAATAAGTCCTGAATTGATTCTCGTTGTTTTACCATAATATTACTTCTTAAAATACAATATTCACTACTCCACAAGGTACATCCCTTCACACTTGTCTCAAGAATAAGAATCCATCACGTACACTAGTGACCCCGGTGCTACTACTACACTTGTTCTTAATACCAAGGTGTAACTTTCTCATAACATACCGTTAATATCGTTTTCCACACTGCGTTTACTTTGCTCTCCTTGGTAATCCTCTTAGGTCCAAATATAAAACCATCTTACTAAGATTCCCTTAAATTCCAAGATACTTACCCTGATTCTTAATACAACTTCTTCCGATTCGTATCACTACACTTTCTGTTACTAAATAAAGCTCATTCTTTCTCCAACACAATACCTTATACTGTTCCTTGGGTAATTTAACAATTCCAAATTGGTCTCTTACTGAATACAGAAATCTTGATTTAATATCTCGAACTTAATCTCTCTTCATATCTGAGGACACACAATTTATCTCCTACTCTTCGTCCGGCACATACTTATTCACTTGAAGCATGTAAACACATCCTTGTGTTCCTCCACACACTTGTCTACTACTTTAGGTTCCCATCGAAGCCGAGCTTCCTTAACTGTCAACTTTTTCCAGTTGGTAGACATTTTTCCGAAAACACTCCTTAAGGTATTCTCGTCTATTCAAGATACCATAGTGACCTTAAAAACTGAAGCACCAATACTATCTCACTTCCGGACCTTGCATCACACGTTCCACAAAACACCTTTTCTTTTTCACGGAAGGAGATTACTTGAAATCCTTATCCATACTAGTGGTCAATCCAGCTCCACTAGCGATTTTACATATTCCTTGATACCTTAACCAATCGTTCGATAGAGATCCTTAACCTTAAGACTCCATAATTTCCAAAGGATTGCTTGAACATCACAACACTCTTAAATCCCATGCTACCCAAAACACAACTTCTACTAAAATCTCAAATGAGCTGACAAAAACTCGGCACTACTAACTCTTGGCTTGAGCCTACTCTCACAACACAAGTTTCGATAACACTACGGAATCCTCGTGGTCGCTCAACCATGATTCTACCTATCACATACATAGCATTAGGTTGATCAGGCCCAACACTACATAGTATGATATTAAGTTTCATGCTGGCAAGACACACTTAAGAGGCAGGAATAGATTTACTTATGATGTTTCAAGGCTAGGTCGAGAATACGACCTGCTCTGATACCAACTGTAACGCCCTGTATAATATATATCTAGAATAATACCATACAAGTGTTTTATTTGGTACTGACACCATCATAAGTGCCTATTGGCATAATTCACATACTTGACCATTTCTAAAAACATAATACAATCTATGGTACAAGACATGGAAACTAGCCAAAAATATAAAAACTAAGATCAATATACAATATCCTCAATTATATACAATAAATACACAGCGGAATAAGCTCAACTAAGCTTCTCTTGAAATGTCCAAGAATAGCTCCACTTGTAAATCAAACCTGCAAACCACACCTGAAATATAGCAACTATAGTGGGGTGAGATACATCAAATCTCAGTGAGTTCCCTATCCTATGGATTCTCTCGGCTTTACAGGGTTCTAGCCAATCCTAACTCAAGTCAAGGGGAAGGGAAAAGACCTTGAGTTCACAATCTCACAATCTCACACTATATGGAAACATGTCATGAGTTCACCAACTCAAAATATCACTAATTGCTAATCGTACCAAGGTATCCCTCTTGCCCGTCCGCTTCTACGTCTAGAAGTCGACCCGAGTCCTGGATCCTTGTAGTTACTTGGCATACGAAATGGATTCGGAATTAAGGGACGCATTATCTCCTTAATTCGTCACTTCACATGGCCTCTCATGCCATCACAAGTCTCTACCCGTAGGTTCCATTCGTACTACACACGGGAATCAAACTTGCCAAGTAAATGTGCCTGCACTTCAAGAGGAGCTCGAGACTCATGAAGGCCTCTCAAGGGAAACTCAAAAGAAAATGGTTACGATTACGTGATTTCATATACACAAACGTGATTGTATTCAACAATCACTATGCCACATTAGCCTTTAGGCCTCTCATGCCTTTAACAATAAAACATACAATTACACATGTTTCATACTAGTGTTTCACTCATTCTACACTATTCGGTAATGGACACACGCCTTGGCCTCTCTTGCACGAGCGTTGTCATTAAGTTATCTACTCTAGGCCAGAACTCGTCAATGAATGCACGAGCGTCGCCATCCAGAGTTTCTATCACAATTCTATTGACAACCTAGAATTATAACAATCTTAACTATGCTATTTGTTTTAGGGTAAAGTTTCCTCACTCTTCCTAATTCATTTTAAGCATGCATATTCTCTTATCATGTTAACATTAATATTAGGAAAAGCATATTACAATTGCACATTTTGAATTACATATAATAATTCCATCACAAGTCATACAAAAGCATATTACAATTGTATAATAGAATCACACATAATGATTCATCACATAAAACATCACTTTCGGTTTACCCCCGATTCATTTAATTGGTATCGAAATCAATATTTCTCACTCTCATCCCGTAGGATATTTTCACAGCTTTCCAACGGCTATAATTATGCCTCGATCGAATTCACGATCCAAAAGATATGGATTTCAACATATCACATAACATTGTTTTCACATAGTAGTTCACACACATTTTAGGGCATACAATCCACTACTATCCCCTACCAAGCATCCTTGGTTAAACATGATCTAACATCACCATTTAATAGCACATTAGATTCTCTTTCCAAGGCTTCAAGTCCCATATCAATCGGATTCCCGATTCATGAATTTTTGTGGAAACGGGGACTACAATATTCACACATACATCACTTTTCCATATTTATCTTATCAATCCATGGCATAAACACATGTTTCTACTTCACTATCATAAAGAGCATTGAAATAGCTTTCCAACGCATCCGACCGTGCCTCAATCCAAGTTACGGATCAAAAGTTATGAAGGAAACAAAAATGGAAACCTGCCACGTTCGCTTTCCTGTTCACAATGCGAACTCCCGGCGAACCAAGTCAGAAGAAAAAGGGCATAAAGTTTGCAATGCAAACTTTTAGGTGAACCTTCGCTTTGGTTCGCAAAGCGAACCTGCGAACCCATAAATTCTCAGCAGCGTCAATATAGGTCATTTGGGGCCAAAATCCCTCATTTCTTCCACCCAAACACTTCCAAATCATACTATATCAACCAAAACATGTTCCAAACATAACAACAAGTATTTTACGCGGTTTATATCGTGTTTCATCCGTTAGATTTCATTTTCTCTCCAATCTAACCTAAGTTCTAAACTTATTTTCTAGAACTTAGAGTGTCTAACTAGAACCCACCTGATAATCGAAGAGGAGTTTGAAGAAGATGATGATGATCCATGGGTTTCTTCTCCTTCCCAAGCTTTTTCCTCTTTCTCTTCTTTCCTCTTCTTTTCTTCTTCTTCTCTTACTATCTTTTTCTTCCTTTTTCTTTTCTTAACAAATATATATATATAATACCAATATTATATAATATAATCCAACAGGGTAAAACATCTCCAATTGATATTTTATCGTCTTACACCAATTGATCTATTATTAGAGTTACCTTAAAATACTTTCTTGAACTAATAAATAGTAATCTGCCCCTTTCATAAAATAATTGATCTCTTTAGAGTTCATTAGTTGCTCTATTGATCCCAAATGTCAATACTCAAAGTACTTAGAGGATTCCTCAAATCCAATTAATCAAAGATAGAGCACATAGATACGCATCTGATCTCATCTGGTATCCAATTGAGCACTTAAATAATATGGGGTATTACATTTATAATAATTAAAAATTAAAAATGACCTATAAAATTAGAAATGGAACAAAGTTTACGCTTTAAACATTTTAAACAGTCTAAGTTCACATTTAACTAAAAACTTTTCTTTGTATTATGAGGGTTTCTTTATCATGACTTCTTCTTTTTAACATAAGAAGTCTTTTTCTTCTCAAGAGAAAACTCGAAAATATATTTGATTAATTTAATTCAAAATAAATTTTAAAAAATAAATTATAAAAATAATATAAATACATGATTTCTTAGTACTATAGCTTAATATATTGTCTTTTAGTGTTGAGTCTTCTATTGTTGAGAAGAAAAACGATGTATTATATTGTTGAGAACAAGAACAATGTCGTTGCAAATTCTCTTGAGAAAAGTAAGAATGTTATCTTGAGAAAAGGAAGAATGTTTTCGTGTTTTCTCTTGAGAAGAAAAACACTTATTTATTTAAAAAGAAGAAGTCCTGATAAAGAAGCCCTATGAATATTTTTCTTTTTTTTTTTTTGTTTTTAATCATGCCTATTAATATTTTTGTATGACTAAAAAAGATATATATTATCTTTCAATTTAAAAATAAATTAAAAGTTGAACATTTTTTATAATAAAATAAATAATAATAATGATAATGATAATGATAATAATACACTTTCTTAATAACAATAACTATAATAATAATAATCAAGGTTAGATTTTATTTATTAATATTGATAATCATTAAAATTTAAAAATAATTTATTTATAGTTGTATAATTTTTTTTGTCGAATCTGTTATGCAAAAGTTAGCAACATTTTACCAATACCGTGTCTTTTTTTTAAAATAATAATATATATATTTTTATAATAATTAAAAATTTTAAATAACCTATAAAAATAGTAATGAAACAAACTTTACGCTTTTAACATTTTAAAGGGTCTAAGTTCACATTTAACTAAGAATTTTTTTTAGTATTATTAGGTCTTCTTTATCATGACTTCTTCTTTTTAACAAAATAAGTTTTTTTCTTCTCAAGAGAAAACTCGAAAATATATTTGATTAATTTAATTCAAAATACATTTTAAAAAATAAATTACAAAAATAATATTAATAAATGATTTCGTAGTACTATAACTTAATATCTTGTCTTTTAATGTTGAGTATTTTATTGTTGAGAAGAAAAATGATGTATTATATTGTTGAGAACAAGATTAATGTCTTTGCAAATTCTCTTGAGAAAAGGAAGAATGTTATCTTGAGAAAAGAAAGAATGTTTTCGAGTTTTCTCTTGAGAAGAAAAATACTTCTTTTGTGAAAAAGAAGAAGTCATGATAAAGAAGCCCTATGAATATTTTTTTTTTGTTTTTAATCATGCCTATTAATATTTTTGTATGACTAAAAAATATATATTTTATCTTTAAATTTAAGTATAATTAAAAAAATTGAATTTTTTTATAATAATAATAAGAAATGATAATAAATATAATAATTACCAGCACCATTATAATGGAAGGATATGGTTGTATTGGAACTCCAATGTAATTGATATTAAAGTCGTCAAATGCTCTAGCCTATTTATCCACTGCGGTGTATATGATTTGGCAGGGAATTTCTCGTATTGGTTAACCGCAGTGTATGCATTGAACAAGTTAGAGCAACGACGTTTACTGTGGAACTATATTATTGCAATTCATGATCAGCAGCAAGGCCCTTGGGTTATGCTTGGGGATTTCAATAATGTTCTCCATAGCAACGACAGACTAGGTGGAAATATTGTTGCTGAGTCAGAATATGTCGACATTCGTAATATGATGCAGACGGCTGGACTACATGAGAAGGAGAGTACAGGAAGCTATTATACATGGTCCAACAATCATACAGAGGGCACCATATATTCCCGTATTGATCATGTATTGGGAAATATTGAATGGCTTCAAAAGAATATTGATACTGAGCTTAACATACTACCTCCAAGTGTTTCAGATTACTCCTTGCTTTTGCTGACAGGTGCTGAACAAAGGATGAGTCGAAAACCGATATTCAAATTTTACAATTGCATCATGGATTTTGAAGGTTATACCACTCTAATAGTAGACAATTGGAATAAGCCACTTGCAGGCAATCCTATGTTTGTGCTATGGAATAAGCTTATGCGACTGCAACCCGTACTGAGAACTTTTGGCAAACCGGTCAAACATAACCATAAATAACTCAGCAAGGCCAGGGATGATTTAACAGTGGCATAAACCTCTCTTGTGGCTGACCCCTTGAATACTGCTATAATAGCACGGACAAAGGAATTGACGGCAGAGGTTATAAGATTGCAGGAACTTGAGGAAAAAATTCTGAGACAAAAATTAAAGCTCGATTGGCTTAAGTGAGGGGACGGCAATAACTCGTATTTCCACGCATCAATCAAAGCCAAAGCCAATACAAAAAAGATGACTAAAGTGATTAAAGATGACGGCACAGTATTGACTGCTCAAGCGGATATAGAAGCGGAAGTTGTGGGATATTATACCAACCTGTTAGGAATAACCGATAACAGCGTTCACCATATCGATGTGGCCACTATGAGGGATGGACCGCAACTGACAATGGATCAACGCCTGTTTCTTTTGGCTCCCGTCTGTGAAAAAGAAATCCATACAGCACTTACAGGTATTGGGGATATGAAATCGTCGGGTATTGATGGCTACGGAGCCCGATTTTTAAAAGGGAGTTGGGATACCATAAAATATGATATCGTTATGCAGTCCAGGACTTCTTTTATCAGGAACGCCTGTTTAAAACCTTCAATGGTACTGTGGTGACACTTATCGCGAAACATTGCGATGCCATGAACATTAAGGATTATCGACCGATAGCAGGCTGTACTACTGTCTATAAAATAATCTCCAAAATTCTTACTAACAGATTGGGAAAAGTCATTGGAGATATTGTCCACCACTCGCAAGCTGCTTTTGTGCCAGGCCAACATATTCATAACCATATCCTATTGGCATATGAATTGATAAAGGGGTATGCTAGGAAAGGCGGCACTCCTCGGTGTATGATACAAATCGATCTTCAAAAGGCATATGATATGGTTAACTGGGGCGCGTTGGAATGTATCTTAAAGGAGATAGGGATTCCAACCCAGTTTGTTAGATGGATTATGCTTACCGTTACCTCTGTAACATATAAATTCAACATCAACAGGCAGCATACGAAACCTATTCAAGCAAAACGGGGAATTAGACAGGGGGACCCTATCTCTCCTCTCTTATTTGTAATAGTAATGGAATATTTGAACAGATGTCTTCAACAAATGTAGAAGAATCCCAACTTCAACCACCATGCCAAGTGTGAGAAGTTGCATATTACTAATCTTTCTTTTGCATATGACTTACTTTTATTCTCTAGAGGAGATCTCATATCGGTGGAACTTATGATGGAGGCTTTCAACAAATTCTCTGCATCCACTGGCCTCAAACTTAATCCGGATAAATGTAAAATTTATTTTGGTGGTGTGAACGTGGGCACAAGGCAGGAAATTATGACCCTAACCAATTTCCGTGAGGGACCACTCCCTTTCAGGTATCTGGGTGTGCCTTTGACCTCTAAAAAACTATCTATCAATTACTATATGCCGCTTATTGAAAAGATAACGAGTCATATTAATCATTGGAGTACGAATCTCCTTAGTTATGCAGGGTGTGTCTAACTTATCAAAAGTGTTACATTTCCCATTGCGAACTATTGGATGTAATGCTTCCCTATCCCCAAATTTGTTGTTCATAAGATAGAAGCTATTTGTCGATCTTTCTTGTGGGCGGGTGGATCAGATATTAGTAGAAAAAGCCCTATTGCTTGGAATAATGTTTGTAGACCCAGGGATTATGGAGGGCTAGATATTATTGATCTCAAGATTTGGAACAAAATTACCATGATGAAACTGCTCTGGAACCTCAGTGGGAAAGCGGATGACCTATGGGTTAAATGGGTGCACATTTATTATTTGAAACATGAGGATCTGATGAATATTAGTATCAAAAATCACAACTCCTGGATTATGAAAAATATTTTCAAACAGAGAGCTAATTTGGATGACATTCAGCAGGTTTGGAACCTTATGCTAAATAGTAATAAGTTTCGGATGAATGATGTATATATGAATATGGTTAAAAATACTCCAAAAGTAGAGTGGAGGAACTTATTTCGGTATAATGTAGCTAGGCCAAGAGCTGTGATGACTATGTGGATGACCTGTCACGGTAGGTTGGCTACAAAACAACGACTTCGCAGGTTTGGTATGATTACTGAAGACAGATGCTGCTTATGTACCCAAGAAGAGGAATCTATTAATCATCTACTGTTCGGTTGTCCTGAAACGAGTTGTATCTGGGCAAATATCCTTGAATGGGTTCAGATTACACATATCCCGTAACCTTGGGACATGGAATTGGATTGGCTGAGTGAAAATACCAAAGGTAAGGGTGTGCGACCTTCCATCCTGAAATTAGCTGCTACAGAGACTGTTTATGGCGTGTGGAAATATCGAAATGATATTTGTTTTGGAAATGCTATTGATAAGAATAAAATAGTTGATAACATAAAAGATATGATTGTGTATAAGGGGTGGTATAGCAGAAAACTTAGGACTTATATAGCAAAGTTGATGATCTTTTAGTGTCCTCGATTCTCATAGTCTTCTTTGACGGCTGGATCCGAGCGATCACCTTGTAATTTATTGTTTTTTTGAATTAATTCAATCTTCCTTTTTTATTCAAAAATAATAATAATAATAATAATAATAATAATATACTTTCTTAATAACAATATTTTTCTAATAATAATAATAATAATGGTTAGATTTTATTTATTAATATTGAAAATAATTTTAATTTAAAAATAAATTATTTATATTGGTATAATTTTTTTTGTTGAATTTGTTATGCAAAGTTAGCAACATTTTACTAATATCGTGTATCTTATAAAAAATAATAATATACAAATTTTTATAATAATTAAAAATTGAAAGTAACCTATAAAATTAGAAATGGAACAAACTTTACGCTTTAAACATTTTAAACAGTCTAAGTTCACATTTAACTAAAAACTATTCTTAGTATTATGAGGGCTTCTTTATCATGACTTCTTCTTTTTAACATAAGAAGTCTTTTTCTTCTCAAGAGAAAACTCAAAAATATATTTGATTAATTTAATTCAAAATAAATTATAAAAATAATATTAATACATGATTTCTTATTACTACAGCTTAATATATTGTCTTTTAGTGTTGAGTCTTCTATTGTTGAGAAGAAAAATGATGTATTATATTGTTGAGAACAAGAACAATGTCGTTGCAAATTCTCTTGAGAAAAGTAAGAATGTTATCTTGAGAAAAGGAAGAATGTTTTCGTGTTTTCTCTTGAGAAGAAAAACACTTATTTATTTAAAAAGAAGAAGTCCTGATAAAGAAGCCCTATGAATATTTTTCTATTTTTTTTTTGTTTTTAATCATGGCTAGTAATATTTTTGTATGACTAAAAAAGATATATATCATCTTTCAATTTAAAAATAAATAAAAATTTGAACATTTTTTATAATAATAATAAATAATAATAATAATGATAATGATAATAATAATAATAATAATAATAATAATAATAATAATAATACACTTTCTTAATAACAATAACTATAATAATAATAATCAAGGTTAGATTTTATTTATTAATATTGATAATCATTAAAATTTAAAAATAATTTATTTATAGTTGTATAATTTTTTTTGTCGAATTTGTTATGCAAAACTTAGCAACATTTTACCAATACCGTGTCTTTTTTTTTTTTAAATAATAAAATATATATTTTTTTATAATAATTAAAATTTTAAAATAACCTATAAAAATAGTAATGAAACAAACTTTACGCTTTAAACATTTTAAAGGGTCTAAGTTCGCATTTAACTAAGAATTTTTCTTAGTATTATTAGGTCTTCTTTATCATGACTTCTTCTTTTTAACAAAATAAGTTCTTTTCTTATCAAGAGAAAACTCGAAAATATATTTGATTAATTTAATTCAAAATACATTTTAAAAAATAAATTACAAAAATAATATTAATACATGATTTCGTAGTACTATAACTTATTATCTTATCTTTTAATGTTGAGTATTTTATTGTTGAGAAGAAAAACGATGTATTATATTGTTGAGAACAAGATTAATGTCTTTGAAAATTCTCTTGAGAAAAGGAAGAATGTTATCTTGAGAAAACGAAGAATGTTTTCGAGTTTTCTCTTGAGAAGAAAAATACTTCTTTTGTGAAAAAGAAGAAGTCATGATAAAGAAGCCCTATGAATATTTTTTTTTTTGTTTTTAATCATGCCTATTAATATTTTTGTATGACTAAAAAATATATATTTTATCTTTAAATTTAAGTATAATTAAAAAAATTGATTTTTTTTTACAATAATAATAAGAAATAATAATAATAATAATAATAATATACTTTCTTAATAACAATATTTTTATAATAATAATAATAATAATAATGGTTAGATTTTATATATTAATATTGGAAATAATTTTAATTTAAAAATAAATTATTTATATTGGTATAATTTATTTTGTTGAATTTGTTATGCAAAGTTAGCAACATTTTACTAACATCGTGTATCTTAAAAAAAATAATAATATACTAATTTTTTTAATAATTAAAAATTGAAAATAACCTATAAAATTAGAAATGGAACAAAGTTTATGCTTTAAACATTTTAAACAGTCTAAGTTCACATTTAGATAAAAACTTTTCTTAGTATTATAAGGGCTTCGTTATCATTACTTCTTCTTTTTAACATAAGAAGTCTTTTTCTTCTCAAGAGAAAACTTGAAAATATATTTGATTAATTTAATTCAAAATAAATTTTAGAAAATAAATTATAAAAATAATATAAATACATGATTTCTTAGTACTATAGCTTAATATATTGTCTTTTAGTG
This sequence comes from Lathyrus tuberosus, assembly GCA_022829125.1. Classification (NCBI taxonomy): domain Eukaryota; kingdom Viridiplantae; phylum Streptophyta; class Magnoliopsida; order Fabales; family Fabaceae; genus Lathyrus; species Lathyrus tuberosus. The sequence continues at coordinate 10,564,296 of JALAZF010000180.1, read as the reverse complement.
TTGAGTCTTCTATTGTTGAGAAGAAAAACGATGTATTATATTGTTGAGAACAAGAACAATGTCGTTGCAAATTCTCTTGAGAAAAGTAAGAATGTTATCTTGAGAAAAGGAAGAATGTTTTCGTGTTTTCTCTTGAGAAGAAAAATGTAATACCACATATTATTTAAATGCACAATTGGATATCAGATGAGACCAGATGAGTGCCTTTGTGATCTATCTTTGGAAAATTGGATTAATGGAATCCTCTAAGTACTTTAAGTATTGACATTTGGGATCAATAGAGCAACTAATGAGCTCTGAATAGATCAATTATTTATTAAAGGGAAAGATCAATATTGATTAGTTCAAGAGAGTGTTTTAGGGTAACTCTAATAATTGATCAATTGGGTTGAGATGACAAAATATCAATTGGAGATATTTTACCCTGTTCGATTATATTATATAATATTGGATTATATATATTGAGAAAAAGGAAAGAAAAGAAAAACAGAAAGAAGAAGAAGAAGAGAAAGGAAGAGAAGAAGAGAGAAAGTGGAGGAAGATGAAGAAGGGAAGCTTGGATTCATCATCATCTTCTTCAAACTCCTCTTCGATTATCAGGTGGGTTCTAGTTAGACACTCCAAGTTCTAGAAATTAAGTTTAGAACTTAGGTTAGATTGGAGAGAAAATGAAATCTAACGGATGAAATACGATATAAACTGCGTAGAATACTTGTTGTTATGTTTGGAACATGTAATACCCAATATTTTAATTACTCTGGGTAATATTAGTTGTGATCAACTGAGTTCCAGTGTACTCTGAGAAATTATCTGTAAAGATAATTAGAGTAATGGTTGAGCTCAGAGCAAATCTAATTAATATTATCTGACTCTGAGATATTTAAGTATTTAGAACTTTAGAGACTTTTTGGGCAATTAGTAGTGTTACAATTGATGATGTCTTACTATATCATTTCTTTTCCACTCTTTTTCCACACTTAGAACAAAAGAAAGAAAAGGATAGAAAGAAGTTGGAGAGAAAGAAGGAGAAAGGAAGGAAAAAGAGAAGTGAAAACCTAGAAGTGAGAAGATCAAGAATCATCATCCATTCTTCACCAAATCAAATCATCTTCATCATCATCATCTTTTAATCAAGGTGGGTTCTAGATAGATGCCCTAGTTGTAGAAATTCATGTGTTTTAGAGTTAGGTTGAGATTGTGAGTAAATGCTTAATCTTGCTAAAATCATGACTCTAACGGATGAAATGCAATATAAATGTTGTTTAATGCTTGTTGTTATGATTATACTGTGTTTTGATTGTTATGTTAAGGGTTGGATGTGTTTTGGATGGTAAAATTATAGATTTTGGATGAACAACAGCGTTGTTGGGAAGTTGGGTTTTCCAGGGTTCGCCTAGCGAACCTGGGGCGAGTCACAGCGAACAAACTTTCGAGGGTTCACCTAGCGAACCCGGCAGTGAAGGTTAGCGAAGGTTCGCCAACGACGTTCGCCTAGTAAACTTTGTGCCTTTTCAGTGCTGGTTGGTTCTGCCTTGTTTCGCCAAGGTGTTCGCGAAGTGAAGGGCGAGGCGAATGTTCGCCAGGGAGTTCGCGAAGCAAACTTTAGGTCTATTTTGTTCTATTTGTTCATTCGCCTGGAGCTTCGCCTAGCGAAGGCTGAAGCGAATGCTCGATGGGAAGTTCGCCTAGCGAACATGGCAGTTTGTGCAGTTTTGTTTCCTTCATAACTTTTGATCCGTAACTCGGATCGGGGCGTTCTTGGTACCGTTAGAAAGCCACGACGACCCTCTAACCAATAATAAGTGGAAATTAGGGGAATGATGTATGGCAAATTATTTAGAGGCAAATGAATAAAAGTGATGATATGTGATATGTTGTTTATGTGATTCTATTATGCAATTGACTTATGTTTACCTATTTCCTCTTGTTGTTAAGCATGTTTGAGAATGTATGCATGTTAAAAATGTGGAATAGGTAGAGTGAGGAATATTACCATTGAATTATGCTAGAACCTAGTAACGGCTAGGAAATTGTGGAATAACATAACGACGACGCTCGTGCATATGAGGCTGTAACGCCCATATATATATATATATATACATACATCAAAGCATATATTATACATGAATAATATGTTTGGTACTGAAATATACAAGTTCCTAGTAACACAATATACATATAAATGCCCAAAAGCCTAATACAACAACTATGGCATGTTATATACACAAGATGTTCCAAAAGATAAAACTAAGAACTAGATCAACTAATGATCTCAAAATCTCCACAACGGAAGCCTTGCCACGCAAAAGCTACGATCCGTAAGGAAAGCCAAACAACTTTGTCCTTACCCTTCGTCGAACCTGTAGTACCTGTGATGTAAACAACAACGTGGGGTGAGATACATCAAATCTCAGCGAGTTCGCTATCTTATAGTCCTCTCGGCTCTACAAGGTTCTAACAAACCTAACTCAAGTCAAAAGGGAAGGGGGATGACTTTGAGTACACACACAGTATATGGAAACATGTCATGAGTTCATAAATGCACAGTATCACTAATCGGTAACCACACCAAGGCATCCCCTGTTCCCGTCCGCTTCCACGTCCAGAAGTCGACCCTAGTCATGGATCCTGGTAACCTACTTGACATACGAATGGATTCGGGTTCTACGGGCCTTATACCGTTATGAACCGTCACTTTACACGGGCCTTATACCGTCAAAAGCATTCACCCCTCGGGCGCCATTCGTACAGCACGGGGAATCAAACCTGCCAAGTAGTCGTGCATATGTTTCAGAGGAGCTCGAGACCCATGAAACGCAACTCAAAGAACCGGTTACGATTACGTGATCACACACACAAACGTGATCGTATTCGACGATCACAAGGCCATAACGCCTTATCACAACCACAAGGTTAACACACATGTTCCATACTAGTGTTTATTCATTCTATGTCATTCCACACTTTCCTACATTGTTTACGGTAATAATCCTCACTCTACCTATTTTTTACTTAGCATGCATACATACTCAAACATGTTCAACAATAAGAGCATAGTCAAATAGTCATCGATCAAATAATGGAAACACATAATTCAACGTACCCCAAATTACAATAATTTAGGGTTTCCCCCTCCCCCCAATTTATTTAATCGGCATCAAAATCAGTATATTTCACTTCCATTATCTAGAGTATCTTCGTAGCTTCAGATCGATATAAAGAACCCTTAAATCGGATAAACGAGTCAAAAGTTATGGAAGAAACAAGTTGAAGGATCTGACATGTTCGCATTGCGAATCAGCCAGCGAATGCTCGCTTCCTCATTCGCAGTGCGAAACTCTCAGTGAATGCCTAAACAACACTGGGTTCACTACCCCATTCGCAGTGCAAGTGTCTGGTGAATCGTGGCAGAACCAAAACAAGGTAAAGTTCGCAGTGCGAACCTCTGGCGAATGTTCGCCCTCACCTTCGCCGTGCGAGTAACCAGCGAATGCTCGCTTTCCCCTTCGCTAGGGGACTCGTAGTGCGAACCTGCGAAAATTGGATTTTCTAACAGCGTGAAAACAGAGCTTTGTGACCAATTTCTCATCCCAAAACTTCACCAACATGCAAAACATATATTAACAGATGATCATACATGGCTAGGGATTATACTACACAGATTATACCGCATTTCAACCGTTAAATTCAAGATTATTCATTTTCTCACAATTCTAACCTAGGTTCTAGACCTCAAGAAAATCTAAAATAAAGGTTTCTATCTATAACCCACCTTGAATAGATGATGATGATGAAGATTGGAAGATGATTTGATGAAGAATGGATGATGATCTTGATCTTTCTCTCTTCCAAGTTTCCTCCTCTTTTCCTTCCTTTCCTCTTCTTTCTCTCCAACTTCTTTCTATCTTTTTCCTTTCTTTTTTTTGTCTAAGTGGATAAAGGGTGGAAAGTAAATGATATAGTAAGATATCATCAATTAGTAACACTACTAATTGTCCAAATAGTCTCTAAAGCTCCAACAATTAAAACCTTAGAGTCAGATAATATTAATTGGATCTGCTCTGAGCTTATCAGTTTACTCTAATTATTTTATCCAATAAATTCTCAGAGTAAACCGGAACCCAGTTGATCATACCAATATTATCCAGAGTAAAATAATTTACGGGGTATTACATCCTCCCTCCCTTAAATAGAAATTCGCCCACGAATTTAAAATAATTACCTGAAAAGATAAGGATAAGCGTCTCGCATCTCGGATTCTAGTTCCCACGTTGCATCACCCGGATACGTCTCATCCCACTGAACCTTAACCAGAGGAATCTCCTTATTCCTTAACACCTTAGTTTCTCTTCCCATAATACGACTCGGTTGAGGCTCGAACGTTAAATCTGCTTCTATCTCAATAGTATCGGGTAGAATTGGCTGAAGAGGATCTGGAACAAACTTTTGAAGCTGAGATACATGAAAGACATCGTGCATCTCTGATAGAGAAGGCGGTAAGGCTAATCTGTAAGCTACTTCTCCAATTCTTTCTAAGATTTGATACGGTCCCACGTATCTGGGACTTAACTTCCGCAATTTAAATGGTCCTTTCAATCTCAATCTCGGAGTAACCTTCAAAAATACATGGTCACCCTCATCAAACTCCAAAGGTCTCATACGGTTGTCCGCATAGCTTTTCTGACGATCTTGGGCTTGTTTAACTTTTTCACGAATCATTCTAATCTTTTCCGTGGTCTCGTGAATAATCTCGGGTCCCAAAATTCTATCTTCGCCAACCTCCACCTAACACAATGGCGTTCTACACTTCCTACCATATAACGCCTCATAAGGTGCCATACCAATACTTGCATGATAACTGTTATTATAAGAGAACTCAATCAACGGCAAAATTTCTATCCAATTTCCTCTACTTTCTAGTACACAAGCTCTTAACATATCTTCCATGGTTTGTATTGCCCGTTCCGTCTAACCATCCGTTTGCGGATGATTAGACATACTCAAACACAACTTCGTTCCCATAGCTTGTTGAAAAGCTCTCCAAAATCTCGAAGTAAACTTTGGATCTCTATCCGAAACGATACTAGTGGGAATACCATGCAATCTCACTATCTCCGAAATGAACAACCTTGCGAGATGACTCGCCTTGTAGGTAGTCTTCACAGCTAAGAAATGCGCGGATTTCGTTAACCGATCCACAATTACCCAAATCGAATCATAACCACCCTGGGTACGGGGTAGTCCAACGGCGAAGTCCATAGAAATACTATTCCATTTCCATACCGGACTTTCTAAAGGTTGCAACAAGCCACCCGGTCTTTGGTGTTCAATCTTCACTTGTTGGCATACCGCACATTCCGACACATATACCGCAACATCCTTTTTCATCTCGGACCACCAATAGTCTCTCTTTAAATCTTGATACACCTTCGAAGCACCAGGATGTATAGTAAAAGCACCCTTATGCGCTTCTTCCAAAATCCTTCTTTTCAACACCGCATCATCCGGAACACAACTCTTTGGTCAAACGAAATGATCCCATCGGTAGTTCGCACAAAACCCGATTGAGTCAACATCTCTTGTAACTTCTCATCCAACTCTTGTCCTTGTCGGATTTCCTCCCTAAGAGTAGAGGTGACATTCAAATTCCCCATAATCACACAATTAGAAGTCCAATTAAATTGAAGATTTAGATCTCTAAACTTTTCCATGAAAGCATACTCTAACATCATCAAGTCGGCACTATGCAACACTCTCCTGCTCAGTGCATCCGCTACTTTATTTGCTTTACCTGGATGGTACTTTAGTTCCAAATCATAATCCTTCAAATACTCCATCCACCTCCTTTGACGCATGTTCAACTCTTTCTGATCGAAAAGGTATTTTAAGCTCTTGTGGTCACTGAACATCTCAAAACATACACCATACAAATAGTGACGCCATACTTTCAAAGTAAATACAACTACCGCCAATTCTAAATCATGCGTTGGATAGTTCTCCTCATGGACTTTCAACTGCCGAGAAGCATAAGCCACTACATGTCCACCTTGCATTAACACACCGCCTAATCCCTTCTTCGATGCATCACAATATACCTCATACGACTTACTATGATCAGGAATAACCAAAATAGGAGCGGTCGTCAATCTCTCCTTCAAGCTCATAAAAATTTGCTCACAAGCCGAATCCCATTCATACGAATAATCCTTCCGAGTAAGTCTCGTCATTGGTAAAGTCAGTTGGGAAAAGCCTTTAATAAACCTTCTATAATAACCTGTTAATCCCAAGAAACTCCTAACTTCTGCAATGTTCTTCGGTCTCTCCCAATTAATCACCGCCTCAACTTTTGATGGATCAATCGCCACACCTCCTTGAGATATGACGTGACCAAGAAAATTTACCTCTGACATCCAAAACTCACACTTGCTTAGCTTGGCAAAAAGTTGTCTCTCTAGTAAGATGGATAAAACGATTCTTAGGTGTTCTCTGTGCTCTTGAAAATCACGAGAATAGATAAGAATGTCATCAATAAAGATCACCACAAATTGGTCCAAGTAAGGTTGAAATATCCGGTTCATATAATCCATAAAAACTGTCGGAGCATTTGTCACACCGAAAGGCATTACGAGGAATTCATAATGGCCATAACGGGTCCTAAATGCAGTTTTCGGTACATCCAAACTCTTCACCCGAATCTGATGATAACCCGACCGTAAGTCAATCTTCGAGAACACACAGGCTCCTTTCAATTGATCTAACAGGTCGTCTATCCTTGGCAATGGGTATTTGTTCTTGATGGTGACCTTATTCAACTGACGGTAATCAATACACAACCGCATTCCACCATCCTTCTTCTTTACCAACAATACTGGAGCTCCCCAGGGCGAAATACTTGGTCGAACAAAATGTTTAGCCATCAATTCTTCCAATTGATCCTTTAATTCTCTTAATTCAAGTGGTGCCATCTGATACGGAGAAACAGATATTGGAGCCGTCCCCGGTATCAGGTCAATAGAGAACTCCACTTCCCTCTTCGGAGGAAGAGAAGTGATATCCTCGGGAAAAACTTCCGGAAGCTCGCAGACTACTGGAATACTCAGAATCTGAAGGTTGTCGTTCTCCTCCTTAGTGAGAACCAAAAGAACAGATTTTTCATCCTCAAACAAGAAAGTAATCATTCCAACCGTACCTTCCAAAATAGTAGTCAACACATCCTTCGGAGTAGCCTCCACGGACGGGATAATAATTAGTTTCTCCTCACAACTGATAAATACCGAGTTAGCAGAAAGCCAATCCATTCCCAAAACAACATCCACTTTCTTAAGCGGCAAGCAAATAAGATCTATTTGAAAAACTCTCCCATCCATCGATAAGACATAATTTTCACACATCAACGGTGTTTCAACAATCTCATCCATGGCAGTAGTAACCACCACGGGTGGAGACAACGGAACCACTTGCAACCCAAGTCGCTTCATACATTGCATTGACACACAAAAGAGTGCGTCGCTCCACAATCAAATAATATAAAACAAGGAAACCCATTAACGAAACACGTACCTACAATCAAAGAGTCATCGCCCTTTGCTTTCTTCGCATCCAAGGTAAAAACTCGACCGGTATTCCTCCCTTGCGCTTGATTCTTATTCTGAGAATAATCTCTCGCCATATGGCCCACCTTCTGACATTGATAACACTTCACTCCTTTCAAGCGACATCTACCCGAATGCATCTTACCACAAGTACGACACACAGGAGGTGCACTAGTCCTAGAATTCTGGACTTGTTTCCCTTTGAAAGCTTGTTGCCTATGCCTAAACTGTTGGCTTAACCTCCCACAATCATTCTCAACCACATAACCTTGCCTTAGCGACCCAACATAAGCAGTTACTGCCACATTACCTTGCCTCAACTGTTGGAATTCAAATTCTCTTCGGATCCTCAAAGAACTAGGAAGGTACTTTTCCATAAAAGTAGCATTGAATTGCTCCCACACTTTAGGCACACCTTGAATAGTCATAAAAGCTGAAGCAATATCCCACCACCTCATAGTAGGACCTCTCAATGAGTGAGAAGCAAACACTACCTTGTTCTCCTCACTACAGTAAATTATCAGAAAAAATTCTCTCCATGCCAGCAATCCATTCATGAGCTTTCACATGATCTAATCCGCCATGAAATTCTGGAGGATTCATGTGGATGAAATCCCGAAAACTCCCACCTACAGCTTCTGAAACAACCACTTGAGGATGCAGACCTTCATTCATTTGTTGTACCATCTGCTGCATGAATAGATTATGTTGCTGCTGCATCTGTTGCATAAGACGATACAAAGGAGCATTCCCATCGTCGCCTGGTGGATTCGTCCTAGGTGGAGGGTTTATGGGTCTACCACAATTGCTTCTGTGTCTGTCAACCATGTTCCTAAATGTCATATAGATAGGATTAAGTTGATCAGGCTCAATACCATACATATAACATTTAAGACCAAGGGCGACACTACGCATATGAAACGGAAAGAAATACTTATATTATTTCATGGCTAGGTCGAGGATACGACCTGCTTTGATACAACCTGTAATGCCCGTATATATATACATACATCAAAGCATATATTATACATGAATAATACGTTTGGTACTGAAATATACAAGTTCCTAGTAACGCAGTATACTTATAAATGCCCAAAAGCCTAATACAACAACTATGGCATGTTATATACACAAGATGTTCCAAAAGATAAAACTAAGAACTAGATCAACTAATGATTTCAAAATCTCCACAACGGAAGCCTTGCCACACAAAAGCTACGATCCGTAAGGAAAGTCAAACAACTTTGTCCTTACCCTTCGCCAAACCTGTAGTACCTGTGATGTAAACAACAACGTGGGGTGAGATACATCAAATCTCAGTGAGTTCACTATCTTATAGTCCTCTCGGCTGTACAAGGTTCTAACAAACCTAACTCAAGTCAAAAGGGAAGGGGGATGACTTTGAGTACACACACACACACACACACTATATGGAAACATGTCATGAGTTCATCAACTCACAGTATCACTAATCGGTAACCACACTAAGGCATCCCCTGTTCCTGTCCGCTTCTACGTCTAGAAGTCGACCCGAGTTATGGATCCTAGTAACCTACTTGACATACGAATGGATTCGAGTTCTACGGGCCTTATACCGTTATGAACCGTCACTTTACACGGGCCTTATACCGTCAGAAGTATTCACCCCTCGGGCGCCATTCGTACAGCACGGGGAATCAAACCTGCCAAGTAGTCGTGCATATGTTTCAGAGGAGCTCGAGACCCATGAAACGCAACTCAAAGAACCGGTTACGATTACGTGATCACACACACAAACGTGATCGTATTCGACGATCACAAGGCCATAACGCCTTATCACAACCACAAGGTTAACACACATGTTCCATACTAGTGTTTATTCATTCTATGTCATTCCACACTTTCCTACATTGTTTACGGTAATAATCCTCACTCTACCTATTTCGTACTTAGCATGCATACATACTCAAACATGTTCAACAAAAGAGCATAGTCAAATAGTCATCGATCAAATAATGGAAACACATAATTCAACGTACCCCAAATTACACTAATTCACGCCCCCCCCCCCCCGGATTTATTTAATCGGCATCAAAATCAGTATTTTTCACTTCCATTATCTAGAGTATCTTCGTAGCTTCACATCGATATAAAGAACCCTTAAATCGGATAAACGAGTCAAAATTTATGGAAGAAACAAGTTGAAGGATCTGACATGTTCGCATTGCGAATCAGCCAGCGAATGCTCGCTTCCTCATTCGCAGTGCGAAACTCTCAGTGAATGCCTAAACAACACTGGGTTCACTACCCCATTCGCAGTGCAAGCATCTGGTGAATCATGGCAGAACCAAAACAAGGTAAAGTTCGCAGTGCGAACCTCTGGCGAATGTTTGCCCTCACCTTCGCCGTGCGAGTAACCAGCGAATGCTCGCTTTCCCCTTCGCTAGGGGACTCGCAGTGCGAACCTGCGAAAACTGGGTTTTCCAGCAGCGTGAAAACAGAGCTTTGTGACCAATTTCTCATCCCAAAACTTCACCAACATGCAAAACATATATTAACAGATGATCATATATGGCTAGGGATAATACTACACAGATTATACCACATTTCAACCGTTAAATTCAAGATTATTCATTTTCTCACAATTCTAACCTAGGTTCTAGACCTCAAGAAAATCTAAAACAAAGGTTTCTATCTATAACCCACCTTGAATAGATGATGATGATGAAGATTGGAAGATGATTTGATGAAGAATGGATGATGATCTTGATCTTTCTCTCTTCCAAGTTTCCTCCTCTTTTCCTTCCTTTCCTCTTATTTCTCTCCAACTTCTTTCTATCTTTTTCCTTTCTTTTTTTTGTCTAAGTGGAAAAAGGGTGGAAAGTAAATGATATAGTAAGATATCATCAATTAGTAACACTACTAATTGTCCAAATAGTCTCTAAAGCTCCAACAATTAAAACCTCAGAGTCAGATAATATTAATTGCATCTGCTCTGAGCTCATCAGTTTACTCTAATTATTTTATCCAATAAATTCTCAGAGTAAACTGAAACCCAGTTGATCATACCAATATTATCCAGAGTAAAATAATTTACGGGGTATTACAGAGGCCGAGGCGTGCGTCTACTACCGAATGGTTGTATGTGAAATCACGAAATTGTGACCATTATTCTATTGTGCCATTTCATGAGTAACGAGCTCCTCTGTAATGAATGCACGATTTCTTGGTAGGTTTGATTCCCAATGTTATAGTATGAATGGAGCCTACGGGTAAAGAGACTTGCGATGGTGTACGGGCCGTGTGAAGTGACGATTTAAGGCGATAATATGTCCCTCATTTTTGAATCCATTTCGTATGCCAAGAAATCTACGAGGGTCCATGACTCGTTCCTACTTCTAGACTTAGAAAAGGGCGGGAGAAAGGGGATGCCTTGACAGGGTTAACGATAGTGATACACTTCCGGGTTAAGGAACTCAATAGTGTGATACGTATAGGGTGTGTGAGTACTCAAAGTCACTTCCCTTCCCTTTGACTTGAGTTAGGCATGTTAGAACCTTGTAAAGCCGAGAGGACTATAAGATAGTGAACTCACTGAGATTTGGTGTATCTCACCCCACGTTGTTGTTTACATCACAGGTACTACAAGTTCGGCGAAGGGTAAGGACAAAGTGGTTTGATTTTTCCTTACGGATCGTAGCTTTTGAGATGGCATGGTTTCTACTATGGCGTTTATTTTGAGATCATTGTATTGATCTAGTTCTTAGTGTATTTTGGGACATCTTGTATATGTTATGCCGTAGACGTTAGAACTTTGTATTTAGGGCATTTAATGTATACAATGTGTTAACTAGGAACTTATGGTATTTTCAGTACCAAATACTTGGATTCATGTATAATATATATGCTTTGATGTATGTTGTTATATATGGGTGTTACAGTTGGTATCAAAGCAGGTCGTATCCTCGACCTAGCCATGAAATAGTATAAGTATTTTTTTTCTGTTTCATATGCATTGTGTCGCCATTGGTCTTATGTGTTATATTTATGGTATTGAGCCTGATCAACTTAATCCTATCTGTATGACATTTAGGAACATGGTCGACGGGTGCAGAAACAACCGTGGTAGACCAAGAACCACTCCAACTGGGACAAATCCACTAGGTGACGAGGGGAATGCCCATTTGTATCAATTTATACAACAGATGCAGCAGCAACAAAATCAGTTTCTGCAACAAATGGTACAACAAATGGCTGGTGGCATGCATCCTCTAGTAGTTGTTCCCGAAGCTGTAGGGGGAACCTTTAGGGATTTCATTCGTATGAATCCTCAGGAGTTTCAGGGAGGGTTAGATCCGGTAAAGGCTCATGAATGGATATCTGGTATGGAGCGTATTTTCTTGATAGTTCAGTGCAATGAGGAAAATAAGGTTGTTTTCGCTTCTCACTTGTTGAAGGGTCCTGCCATGAGGTGGTGGGAGAGCGCTTCAGCCTTAATGATAATTCAAGAGGTACCGAAGGTATGGGAGCAGTTTAAGATAAATTTTATGGAGAAGTATTTCCCAAGTTCCTTAAGGTCTCAGAAGAAATTCGAGTTTCAACAATTGAGACAAGGCAACTTGACCGTGGCTTGTTATGCAGAAAAGTTCGAGGTTATGGCTGCTTATTCTAGGCAAGCCATGTATGCTCCTGATGAGAGGTGGAAGATTGATCAGTTTATTTTTGGTTTAAGGGCCGAAATTTTGCATAGCGTGTCGCAGAGGGAATTCACTAACTATGTTGTATTGTTACGACAGTGTTATGTGGCAGAGCATAGCTTAAAGAAGGTGCAAGCAGAAGGAGAGTTAAGTAGGGTGAATCAAAGTGATCGTGGGAGATCGAATCAACAATTTAGACCAAGGCAGCAAACTTTTAAGGGAAAGCAGGTTCAGAGTTCCAGGACTAGTGCACCTCCTGTGTGCCGTACTTGTGTTATTTGATTGTGGAGCTACACACTCTTTCGTATCGATGCAATGTGTAAAGCGGCTTGGGTTGCAAGCGGTTCCTTTGTCTCCACCCATGGTGGTTATTACCGCCATGGATGAGATGGTTGAAACACCTTTCATGTGTGAAAATTGTGTTTTATCTGTGGATGGAAGAGTTTTCCAGATTGATCTGATTTGCTTACAGCTTAAGAAAGTGGATGTGGTTTCGGGAATGGATTGGCTTTCAGATAATTCGGTATTTATCGGTTGTGAAGAAAAGCTAATCATTATCCCATCCGTAGAGGCTACCCCGAAGGATGTGTTGACTACTATTTTAGAAGGTACGGTTGGTATGATAAATTTCTTGTTTGAGGAGGAAAAGTCTGTTCTTTTGATTCTCACTAAGGAGGAGAGTAGCAACTTTCAAGTTTTGAGTATTCCGGTAGTTTGTGAGTTTCCTGAAGTTTTCCCCGAGGATGTCACTTCTCTTCCTCCGGAGAGGGAAGTGGAATTCTCTATTGACCTGATACCGAGAACGACTCCAATATCCATTTCTCCGTATCGGATGGCACCACTTGAATTAAGAGAATTACAAAATCAATTGGAAGAATTGATGGCTAAGCATTTTGTTCGACCAAGTGTTTCGCCCTGGGGAGCTCCAGTGTTATTGGTAAAGAAAAAGGATGGTGGAATGCGGTTGTGTATCGATTATCGTCAGTTGAATAAGGTCACCATCAAGAATAAATACCCATTACCAAGGATAGACGATTTGTTAGATCAATTAAAAGGAGCCTGTGTGTTCTCGAAGATTGATTTACGGTCGGGTTATCATCAGATTCGTGTGAAGAGTTCAGATGTACCAAAGACTGCGTTTAGAACCCATTGTGGTCATTATGAATTCTTAGTGATGCCTTTCGGTGTGACGAATGCTCTAGCAGTTTTCATGGATTATATGAATCGAATATTTCAACCTTATTTGGACCAATTTGTGGTGATTTTCATTGATGACATTCTTATCTATTCTCGTGATCCTCAAGAGCACGGAGAACACCTAAGAATCGTTTTCTCCATCTTACAAGAGAAGCAACTTTTTGCTAAGTTAAGTAAATGTGAGTTTTGGATGTCGGAGGTTAATTTTCTTGGTCATGTCATATCTCAGGGAGGTGTAGCGGTTGATCCATCAAAAGTTGAAGCAGTGATTAATTGGGAGAGACCGAAGAATGCTTCTGAAGTTAGAAGTTTCTTGGGATTGATAGGGTATTATAGAAGGTTTATCAAAGGCTTTTCTCAACTGTCTTTACCAATGACGAGACTTACTCGAAAGGATTGTTCGTACGAGTGGGATTCGGCTTGTGAAAGAAGTTTTATGAGTTTGAAGGAAAGATTGACGACCGCTCCTGTTTTGGTTATTCCTGATCCTAGAAAGTCGTATGAGGTATTTTGTGACACATCAAAAATGGGATTAGGAGGAGTGTTAATGCAAGATGGACATGTGGTGGCTTATGCTTCTCGACAGTTGAAAGTCCATGAAGAGAATTATCCAACGCATGATTTAGAATTGGCGACACTTGTATTTACTTTGAAAGTGTGGCGTCACTATTTGTATGGTGTACGTTTTGAGATGTTTAGCGACCACAAGAACTTAAAGTACCTCTTTGATCAGAAAGAGTTGAACATGCGTCAAAGGAGGTGGATGGAGTATTTAAAGGATTATGATTTGGAGCTAAAATTCCATCCGGGTAAAGCAAATAAAGTGGCGGATGCATTGAGCAGGAAGGTGTTGCATAATGTCGAGTTGATGATGCTAGAGTATACTTTATTGGAAAAATTTCGAGATCTAAATCTTCATTTTGTTTGGACTCCTAATGGTGTGATGATGGGAAATTTGAATATCAATTCTACTCTTAGGGAAGAACTCCAACAAGGACAAGGGTTAGATGAGAAGTTACAAGAAGTGCTAGTGCAACCGGGTTTTGTGCGAGCTACCGACGGAATTATTTTGTTTAACCAAAGGATTTGTGTTCCGGATAACACGGAGTTAAAAAGGAGGATTTTGGAAGAAGCGCATAAGGGTGCTTTTACTATACATCTGGGGTCTTCAAAGATGTATCAAGATTTAAAGAGGGACTATTGGTGGTCCGGGATGAAAAAGGATATTGCGGTGTATGTGTCAGAATGTGTGGTGTGCCAATAAGTGAAGATCGAACACCAAAGACCGGGTGGCTTGTTGCAACCTTTAGAAATTCGGTATGGAAGTGGGATAGTATTTCTATGGACTTTGCCGTTGGACTACCCCGTACTCAGAGTGGTTATGATTTGATTTGGGTCATTGTGGATCGGTTAACGAAATCTGCGCATTTCTTAGCTGTGAAGACTACCTACAAGGCGAGTCATCTCGCAAGGTTGTTCATTTCAGAGATAGTGAGATTGCATGGTATTCCCACTAGTATCGTTTCGAATAGAGATCCAAAGTTTACTTCGAGATTTTGGAGAGCTTTTCAACAAGCGATGGGAACGAAGTTGTGTTTGAGTACGTCGAATCATCCACAAACGGATGGTCAGACGGAACGGATAATACAAACAATGAAAGATATGTTGAGAGCTTGTGTACTTGAAAGTGGAGGAAATTGGATAAACTTTTACCGTTGATTGAATTCTCTTATAATAACGGTTATCATGCAAGTATTGGTATGGCACCTTATGAGGCATTGTATGGAAGGAAGTGTAGGACACCATTGTGCTGGGCAGAAGTTGGTGAAGATAGAATGTTGGGACCCGAGATTGTTCTCGAAACTATGGAAAAGATTAGGATGATCCGTGATAAGGTCAAACAAGCACAGGATCGTCAGAAGAGTTATGCGGATAACTGTAGAAGGCCTTTAGAATTTGAAGAAGGCGGTCACGTGTTTTTTAAAGTTACTCCGAGATTGCGGTTGAAAGGACCGTTTCGGTCGCGAAAGTTAAGTCCGAGATACGTGGGACCGTATCAAATTTTAGAAAGAATTGGTGAAGTAGCTTACAGATTGGCCTTACCGCCTTCTCTGTCAGAGATGCACGACGTTTTTCATGTATCTCAGCTTCGGAAGTTTGTCCCGTATCCTCTTCAGCCAATTTTACCTGATACGATCGAGATAGAAGCAGATTTGACATTTGAGCCGAAACCGAGTCGTATCACAGGGAAAGAAACTAAGGTGTTAAGGCATAAAGAAATTCCTCTTGTTAAGGTCCAGTGGGATGAGACGCGTCCGGGCGATGCAACTTGGGAATTGGAATCGGAGATGCGAGAAGTGTATCCTCATCTTTTCAGGTAATTGTTTTAAATTCGTAGGCGAATTTCTATTTAAGGGGGGAGGATGTAATACCCCGTATTTTAATTACTCTGGGTAATATTAGTTGTGATCAACTGAGTTCCAGTGTACTCTGAGAAATTATCTGCAAAGATAATTAGAGTAACGGTTGAGCTCAGAGCAAATCTAATTAATATTATCTGACTCTGAGATATTTAAGTATTTGGAACTTTAGAAACTTTTTAGGCAATTAGTAGTGTTACAATTGATGATGTCTTACTATATCATTTCTTTTCCACTCTTTTTCCACACTTAGAACAAAAGAAAGAAAAGGATAGAAAGAAGTTGGAGAGAAAGAAGGAGAAAGGAAGGAAAAAGAGAAGTGAAAACCTAGAAGTGAGAAGATCAAGAATCATCATCCATTCTTCACCAAATCAAATCATCTTCATCATCATCATCTTCTAATCAAGGTGGGTTCTAGATAGATGCCCTAGTTGTAGAAATTCATGTGTTTTAGAGTTAGGTTGAGATTGTGAGAAAATGCTTAATCTTGCTAAAATCATGACTCTAACGGATGAAATGCAATATAAATGTTGTTTAATGATTGTTGTTATGATTATACAGTGTTTTGATTGTTATGTTAAGGGTTGGATGTGTTTTGGATGGTAAAATTATAGATTTTGGATGAACAACAGCGCTGTTGGGAAGTTGGGTTTTCCAGGGGTTCGCCTAGCGAACCTGGGGCGAGTCACAGCGAACAAACTTTCGAGGGTTCGCCTAGCGAACCCGACAGCGAAGGTTAGTGAAGGTTCGCCAACGACGTTTGCCTAGCAAACTTTGTGCCTTTTCAGTGCTGGTTGGTTCTGCCTTGTTTCGCCAAGGTGTTCGTGAAGCGAAGGGCGAGGCGAATGTTCGCCAGGGAGTTCGCAAAGCGAACTTTAGGTCTATTTTATTTTGTTTGTTCATTTTCCTGGAGCTTCGTCTAGCAAAGTCTGAAGCGAATGCTCGTTGGGAAGTTCGCCTAGCGAACATGGCAGTTTGTGCAGTTTTGTTACCTTCATAACTTTTGATCCGTAACTCAGATCGGGACGTTCTTGGTACCGTTAGAAAGCCACGACAACCCTCTACCCAATAATAAGTGGAAATTAGGGGAATGATGTATGGCAAATTATTTATAGGCAAATGAATAAAAGTGATGAATAAAATTGTTTATGTGATTCTATTATGCAATTGACTTATGTTTACCTATTTCCTCTTGTTGTTAAGCATGTTTGAGAATGTATGCATGTTAAAAATGTGGAATAGGTAGAGTGAGGAATATTACCATTGAATTATGCTAAAACCTAGTAACGGCTAGGAAATTGTGGAATAACATACCGACGACGCTCGTGCATGAGAGGCCGAGGCGTGCGTCTACTACCGAATGGTTGTATGTGAAATCACGAAATCGTAACCATTATTCTATTGTGCCATTTCATGAGTAACGAGCTCCTCTGTAATGAATGCACGATTTCTTGGTAGGTTTGATTCCCAATGTTATAGTACGAATGGAGCCTACGGGTAAAGAGACTTGTGACGGTGTACGGGCCGTGTGAAGGCGATAATATGTCCCTCATTTCCGAATCCATTTCGTATGCCAAGAAATCTACGAGGGTCCATGACTCGTTCCTACTTCTAGACTTAGAAGAGGGCGGGAGAAAGGGGATGCCTTGATAGGGTTAACGATAGTGATACACTTCCGGGTTAAGGAACTCAATAGCGTGGATACGTATAGGGTGTGTGAGTTCTCAAAGTCACTTCCCTTCCCTTTGACTTGAGTTAGGCATGTTAGAACCTTGTAAAGCCGAGAGGACTATAAGATAGCGAACTCACTGAGATTTGGTGTATCTCACCCCACGTTGTTGTTTACATCACAGGTACTATAGGTTCGGCGAAGGGTAAGGACAAAGTGGTTTGACTTTTCCTTACGGATCGTAGCTTTTGAGATGGCATGGTTTCCGCTATGGCGTTTATTTTGAGATCATTGTATTGATCTAGTTCTTAGTGTATTTTGGGACATCTTGTATATGTTATGCCGTAGACGTTAGAACTTTGTATTTAGGGCATTTAATGTATACAATGTGTTAACTAGGAACTTATGGTATTTTCAGTACCAAATACTTGGATTCATGTATAATATATATGCTTTGATGTATGTTGTTATATATGGGTGTTACAGAACATGTTTTGGTTGATATAGTATGATTTGGAAGTGTTTGGGTGGAAGAAATGCGGGATTTTGGCCCCAAATGACCTATATTGACGCTGCTGAGAATTTCTAGGTTCGCAGGTTCGCAAAAGCCAAAGAGAAGGGGAAAGCGAAGGTTCACCCAGAAGTTCGTATAGCGAACTTTATGCCCTTTTTTTTCTGACTTGGTTCGCTGGGAGTTCACATTGCGAACAGGAAAGCGAACGTGGCAGATTTCCATTTTTGTTTCCTTCATAACTTTTGATCCGTAAATCGGATTGAGGCCCGTTCGGATGCATTGGAAAGCTATTTCAATGCTCTTTATGATAGTGAAGTTGAAACATATGTTTATTCCATGGATTGATAAGATAAATATGGAAAAGTGATGTATGTGTGAATATTGTAGTCCCCGTTTCCACAAAAATTCATGAATCGGGAAGCCGATTGATATGGGACTTGAAGCCTTGGAAAGAGAATCCAATGTGCTATTAAATGGTGTTGTTAAACCATGATTTAACCAAGGATGCTTGGTAGAGGATAGTAGTGGCTTGTATGCCTTAAAAATGTGTGTGAACTACTATGTGGATTATGTTTGATATGTTATGCTATCTTGTGTGTTTTATGATTGATGTTGTAATATGCTTGTATAATATCGTTGTCGAACATAATTGAGAGAATATGCATGCTTAAAATGAATTAGGGAGAGTGAGGAAAACTTTACCCCAAAACAAAATGGTATAATTCTAGGTTGTGAATAGAATTGTGATAGAAACTCTGGATGGCGACGCTCGTGCATTCATTGACGAGTTCTGGCCTAGAGCAGATAACTTAATGACAACGCTCGTGCGTGAGGGGCCGAGGCATGTGTCCATTTCCGAATGGTATAGGAAAGAGTGAACACTAGTATAGAATATGTGTGCAAACCATTGTGGTTTTGTGAAAAGGAAAAAGAGGCCTTAAGGCATTGTGGCCTTGTGATTGTCGAATACAATCACGTTTGTGTGTGAGATCACGTAATCGTAACCGGTTCTTTGAGTTGCAGTTTCATGAGTCTCGAGCTCCTCTGAAACAAGGCATGGTACTTGGCAGGTTTGATTCTCGCGTGTAGTACGAATGGAACCTACGGGTAGAGACTTGAGATGGTTAACAGGCCATGAGAATTAACGATTCACGGCTAACAGGCCAATGTTTCCGAATCAATTTCGTATGCCAAGTAAATTACAAGGATCCATGACTCGGGTCGCCTTCTAGACGTAGAAGAGGACGAGAAAAGGGGATGCCTTGGTATGGTTATCGATTAGTGATAAACTGTGAGTTAACATGACTCATGACATGTTTCCATATAGTGTGAGATTGGAAGATTGTGAGATTGTGAACTCAAGGTCATTTCCCTTCCCCTTGACTTGAGTTAGGATTGATAGAACCTTGTAAAGCCGAGAGAATCCATAAGATAGAAAACTCACTGAGATTTGATGTATCTCACCCCACTATTATTGCTAAATTACAGGTATGGTTTGCAGGTTTGATTTACAAGTGGAGCTATGCTTGGATGTTTCAAGAGAAGCTTAGTTGAGCTTATTCCGCTGTGTATTTGTTGTATACAATTGAGGATGTTGTATATTATTCTTAGATTTTTGTTTTGGCTAGTTTCCATAGCTTGTACCATAGACTGTGTTATGTTTTAGAAATGGTCAAGTATGTGAATTATGCCAATAGGCACTTGTGATGGTGTTAGTACCAAATAAAATGCTTGTATTATATTATTCTAGATATATATTATACAGGGCGTTACAGTTGGTATCAGAGCAGGTCGTGTCCTCGACCTAGCCTTGAAACATCATAAGTAAATCTATTCCTGCCTCTTAAGTGTGTCTTGCCAGCATGACTCTTAATATCATACTATGTAGTGTTGGGCCTGATCAACCTAATACTATGTATGTGATAGGTAGAATCATGGTTGAGCGACCACGAGGATTCCGGAGTGTTGTCGGAACTTGTGTTGTGAGGGTAGGCTCAAGCCCAGAGTTAGTAGTGAAGAGTTTTGGTCAGCTCAGTTGAGATCTTAGTAGAAGTTGTGCTTTGGGTAGCATGGAAATTTAAAGAGTGGTGTGTTGTTCAAGTAATCCTTCGGAAGGGATGGAGTCCGAAAGTTAAGGATCTCTATTGGACGATTGGATAAGGTATCAAGGAATATGTAAAGTCGCTAGTAGAGCTGGATTGACCACTGATAAGGATAAGGATTTCAAGTAATCTCATTCCGTGGAAAAAGAAAAGTTGTTTTGTGGAATGTGTGACGTAAGGTCTGGAAGTGAGATAAGTATTGGTGATTCAGTTTTAAGGTCTTTAGGGTATCTTGAATGGACGAGAGTACCTTAAGGAATGTGTTCGGAACAATATCTTTCGACTGGTTAAAAGGGGAGATTTAAGGACGTTCGGCTTCTATGGAAACCTAAAGTAGTAGAAAAGTGTTAGAAGGAAACACAAGGATGTGTTTACATGCTTCGTGTGAAACAAGTATGTGCTGGACGAAGAGTGGATGATGAATTGCGTATATTCAGTTATGTAGAGAGATTAAGTTGAGATATTACATCAGGATTTCTGTTTTCAGTAAGAGACCAATTTGGAATTGTTAAATTACCCAAGGAACAGTATAAGGTATTGTGTCGGAGGAAGTTTGAGCTTCATTTAGTAACAGAAAATGTAGTGATACGGACCGGAAGAAGTTGTGTGTTAAGCAACAGAGTAAGTATCTTGGAATCTAAGGGAATCATAGTAAGATGGTTTGATATTTGGACCTAAGAGGATTACCAAGGAGAGCAAAGTAAACGCAGTATGGAAAACGGTATAAACGGTATGTTATGAGGAAGTGACAACGACATGTATTTTGGACGAGGGTGCAATGGAATTTTTAAGGTGTCGTTGAACCTATATTTAAGGAAGTGTAATCACGGATGGCTCACCCGTGAGGACCCTAGTAGCATAACGTGGAATGGGAAAAGTTACACCTTGGTATTAAGAACAAGCGTAGTAGTAGCATCGTGGTTACAATTGTACGTGATGGATTCTCATTCTTGAGACAAGGGTGATGAGACGTACTCTGTGGAACAGTGAATATTGTATTTTAAGAAGCAAGTTTGTGGTAAAACAACGAGAATCAAATCAGGACTTATTATGGACTAAGTGTAAATCATGGAACGATTTATACCGGAAGGGTAATAAATCCCGGTTAATGTGTACGTAGTGATGGAAAGGTTCTTCAAGAGGATGCATTACCCAATCTATTTTCAAGTATAGAGAACTTTTGTATTTGTGAATAATCGGAATCTACCTTTTGTTGGACTAAGAACGTTGTTGTTTTATTTCTCACCAAGGAATTCAAGTGAGAGAACAAGGTTGTATGTTTGATATGAGATGTCCATCGCTTTGTGGTACCGTATAATGGTTGTGTGTTGGATTTTTCTTATGGACGAATCAAGTATGAGTTGTGATGACTTTTGAATTATAAGAAATTGGTTTTTCAACTTCTGCAGCAGTGTTAACCGATTAACATAATGGGGTTAGCCGATTAACACATGCAAGGATGGTGCTTTGCACTGAATTTTGAGGAGTTAACCGATTAGCTCAGACGGGTAATCGATTAACATGGGTGTAAATTGTGAAATCCCTTAGGAACCATCATCTACGTTTTGTTACCTTATGTTGCTCCGATTTAGAGTGTATGGTGTGAATGAAAACTGGATAATAAGTAAATGAAAGACGGATTTGTGTTTTGAAATCGGAACTTGTGGAAAGGTGTTACATAGTTAACCATTTGTTCAGACAACAAGAGAGTTGACTTGGGAAATAATCTTGTGAACTATGTTGAGTATGAGAAAGTCTTAGGCGAATTGTTATCAGTATTGTTGAGAGTCTTAAGGACGAAGTTGGAAAAGGCTCACGAAGTATCGATCTTGCAAGGAATATTTCAGTGTGTAATCATGGTATTAGTAAAGTATGAACGGTTGGTCAAAGTTTAGTATTTGTTATCTTCCGTGAGTTCATGGTTTTGGATTTAGACTGTGGGAGTGGTACCAGTTGTGTGCAGTTATGTTTTACCCAGAGAAGGAAATTTGAAGGTTATCCTTCCAAGTACGAGTAAGAATTGGGTGTTCCAGAATTAAGCATGTAATTTAGATTGTATGTGAAACAAAACAATTGAGAGAAGTGGATTCAATTGAGAAACCTGGCATGGCCTTCGAAAGTGTGTGTATGTGGAGTGTTGTATGTGAATTGGTGAGTGGTATCGAAACTCACAATTCTCCTTGGATGGGTTAAGTTTTGATAAGTGGTGACTCGTATATGATTGTAGTTCTATGTTGGTGTGACATTGTTATTTGGTTGAGATCTCGAAATCAACAAGAACCTTGAGTAAGTCGGAAACCGTAAGAAGAATCGATTTTGGAATGTGGTAACCAGAACCGGAGGTTGTTAAACTATTTTGGATATATTATTTCGAGTTTGGAATGGATTTGAAGTTGTGAATGTTATCGTTGTGACAATGTATTTCCTGCACCTATCGTCTGGAGAGTGTTGGATCGATGTTTGTATATTGTGTGTTAGTGAGGGAATTGTTCGACCATAGGACGTCAGTAAATTTCTGGTGTCGTTGGTTAGTAAGGATCCCAGTGGATAAGTGTGTTTCTCCGTGTACTGTTAGCTAATTGGTAGTGCGCAAGAATTCGTGGTGTTCTATTGTTAGAACTTGGGTTACGCTGTGGAAGGTGACGAATGGAAGAATTCAGTCAGAATAATGGGAATTTGGAAGATTTTTACTTATAAGTATGGAAATAAGAAGAACTTGTCCTAAGCATGTTATTTTGGTGATAAGTACAAGTGAGACTGGTAAGAAGTCGTTTGACTATGTGTGAAATGGTTTGAACGTTGAAGGATTTATAAAGGATAGTTGTCAGTAATTGCATAAAGGAAAGGAATCACCAAATTACCTCATGAGAATTTGATGAGTGGTTGTTATCCTGAACCAAGATAACGTGTTATGGTTTCGTTTTATGACTCGGTAGAGGAATGTAGAATAGTACATTCTTTCCGAAGTAGATGCGACAAGTGTTTTGTATGGATAAACAGATGAATTATGGGAAAAGAAAAGTTCGAAGTTAACCCAATATTGGAACAAGAGTATAACTAAGGACACGAAGTTTGATAAATTGTGAAAATACGGATTTGGTCTGTGAAGTCAAGTTGGGTTTTGGGTTATGTAAGAAATTTTAATGGAGGTAAAGATTAAGTGTGGATCTAAGACAGTGATACAAGTTGCAGTTATTGTCGAATAGAGGAAATTCGGGGGCGAATTTCAATTTAAGGGGGGGAGAGTGTAATACCCCATATTATTTAAATGCTCAATTGGATATCAGATGAGATCAGATGAGTGCCTTTGTGCTCTATCTTTGGAAAATTGGATTAATGGAATCCTCTAAGTACTTTAAGTATTGACATTTGGGATCAATAGAGCAACTAATGAGCTCTGAAGAGATCAATTATTTATTAAAGGGAAAGATCAATATTGATTAGTTCAAGAGAGTGTTTTAGGGTAACTCTAATAATTGATCAATTGGGTTGAGATGACAAAATATCAATTGAAGATATTTTACCCTGTTGGATTATATTATATAATATTGGATTATATATATATTGAGAAAAAGGAAAGAAAAGAAAAACAGAAAGAAGAAGAAGAAGAGAAAGGAAGAGAAGAAGAGAGAAAGTGGAGGAAGACGAAGAAGGGAAGCTTGGATTCATCATCATCTTCTTCAAACTCCTCTTCGATTATCAGGTGGGTTCTAGTTAGACACTCTAAGTTCTAGAAATTAAGTTTAGAACTTAGGTTAGATTGGAGAGAAAATGAAATCTAACAGATGAAATACGATATAAACTGCGTAGAATACTTGTTGTTATGTTTGGAACATGTTTTGGTTGATATATTATGATTTGGAAGTGTTTGGGTGGAAGAAATGAGGGATTTTGGCCCCAAATGACCTATATTGACGCTGTTGAGAATTTCTGGGTTCGCAGGTTCACTTTGCGAACCAAAGCGAAGGGGAAAGCGAAGGTTCGCCCAAAAGTTCGCATTGCGAACTTTATGCCCTTTTTCTTCTGACTTGGTTCGCTGGGAGTTCGCATTGCGAACAGGAAAGCGAACGTGGCAGATTTCCATTTTTGTTTCCTTCATAACTTTTGATCCGTAACTCGGATTGAGGCCCGGTCGGATGCGTTGGAAAGCTATTTAAATGCTTTTTATGATAGTGAAGTAGAAACATATGTTTATGCCATGGATTGATAAGATAAATATGGAAAAGTGATGTATGTGTGAATATTATAGTCCCCGTTTCCACAAAAATTCATGAATCGGGAAGCCGATTGATATGGGGCTTGAAGCCTTGGAAAGAGAATCCAAGGTGCTATTAAATGGTGTTGTTAAACCATGATTTAACCAAGGATGCTTGGTAGAGGATAGTAGTGGCTTGTATGCTGTAATACCCCGTAAATTATTTTACTCTGGATAATATTAGTAGTGATCAACTGGATTCCGGGTTACTCTGAGAATTTATTGGATAAAATAATTAGAGTAATCTGGCGAACTTAGAACTGATCAAATTAATATTATTTAACTTTGAGGTTTTATTAATTTGTGCAATTGAGATAATTTGGACATTTAGTAGTATTACTAAATTAATGATAGTTTCTATATCTTTTCTTTCCTCTCATTTTCCAACATAGTAACATTTTAGAGAGAGAAATTAGAGAGAAGGAAGAGCAAAGGAAAGAAAAAGAAGAAAACTTCAAATTTAAGAGAAAAGCTTGGATCATCATCTCCTCTTCATCAAACATTTTCCAATCTTCATCATCATCATCTATTCAAGGTGGGTTGTAGTTAGATGCTTTAGTTGTAAGATTTCTTGAGTTCTAGAGTTAGGTTTGGTTTTGAGAGAAAATGAATAAACTTGCTAAAATCATGAACTTAACAGTTAGAAATCGATATAAATTGTGCAGTATGATCATTGTGTGTGTAGAAACATCTATAGATCATTGTTATGATGTTGGTATTGTTTGGAATGATTTTGGAATGAAATGGGTTTTTGAAATGTTAGGTTTTGTGTAGAAACTTTGTGGAATTGTTGGAAATTATGTGTTTGGATGTTTGTTGGTTAAACTATGATGGAATCATGATCATAAACCCTTATTTGTTGATTGGGTATGTTGTGAGGGTGGAAAATGGTGGCTTGGAAGTTCTGTTGCGAAGGGGAATTTTTCTGCATAACGCAGAGTGCGCTTAGCGC
Source organism: Lathyrus tuberosus (assembly GCA_022829125.1). Lineage (NCBI taxonomy): Eukaryota > Viridiplantae > Streptophyta > Magnoliopsida > Fabales > Fabaceae > Lathyrus > Lathyrus tuberosus. The sequence continues at coordinate 10,538,919 of JALAZF010000180.1, read as the reverse complement.
GGTCTGCAGAATTTCCAACCTTCCCAACCCGAGAGCAGCGCGCTTAGCGCAGGATGGAGCCCGCTGAGCGCGACCTGGAGCAAAAAGAAAAAAAAAAGATTTTTTCAAAAATCCGTAAATTTCGACTCGTTTACCCGATTTAAGTGTTCTTGGTACCGATGGAAAGCTGGGAAAATATTCTACCTATTGGAAGTGAAAAATATTAGTTGTGATGCCCGATTAAATAAATCAGAGGGAACCGGAATCGGGGTGAATTGTGATATGTTGTTTTATGTGTTTCTATTATATTATTGACTTGTTATTTTCCTATTTCTCTTGTTGTTTATCATAAGTGTGAGTGAATATGCATGTTGAAAGGAAGTGAAATAGGTAGAGTGAGAATTATTACCATCAAGCAATATTAGAACCTAGTAATGGCTAGGAAATTGTTGAACAACCTAACGACGACGCTCGTGCAAGAGAGGCCGAGGCGTGCGTCTATTACCGAATGGTATAGAAATGTTACACAATTACGGTTGTATGTGGAGTCACGAAATCGTAACCATTATTCCATTATGTGTCATTTCATGAGTAATGAGCTCCTCTGTAATGAATGCACGATTACTTGGTAGGTTTGATTCCCAATGTTATAGTACGAATGAAGCCTATGGGTAAAGAGACTTGTGACGGTGTACGGGCCGTGTGAAGTGACGATTTAAGGTTATAATGTGTCCATTATTTCCAAATCCATCTCGTATGCCAAGTAATCCACGAGGGTCCATGACTCGCTCCTACTTCTAGACGTAGAAGAGGGCGGGAGAAAGGGGATGCCTTGATGAGGTTGACGATAGTGATCCACTTTCGAGTTAACGGACTCGATAGCGTGGTTCCTTATAGTGTGCGTGAATACTCAAAGTCACTTCCCTTCCATTAACTTGAGTTAGGTTTGTTAGAACCTTGTAAAGCCGAGAGGACCTATAAGATAGGGAGCTCACTGAGATTGATGTATCTCACCCCATGTTGTTGTTTACATCACAGGTACTACAGGTTCGGTGAAGGGTAAGGACAAGGTTGTTTGATTTTCCTTACGGATCTTGGCTTTTGTGTGGCAAGGCTTCCATTGTGAAGATTTTTGGGATCATTATTTGATCTAGTTCTTAGTGTTGGAACATCTTGTACATAGGATGCCATAGTTTTTTTGTATATAGTAGTTTGGGCATGTATATGTATAATGTGTTAACTAGGGACTTATGTTATTTCAGTACCAAAACGTAAATTCATGTATGATATGGATGCTTTGATGTATTATATTGTATATGGGTGTTACATATGCCTTAAAAATGTGTGTGAACTACTATGTGGATTATGTTTGATATGTTATGCTATCTTGTGTGTTTTATGATTGATGTTGTAATATGCTTGTCTAATATCGTTGTCGAACATAATTGAGAGAATATGCATGCTTAAAATGAATTAGGGAGAGTGAGGAAAACTTTACCCCAAAACAAAATGGTATAATTCTAGGTTGTGAATAGAATTGTGATAGAAACTCTGGATGGCGACGCTCGTGCATTCATTGACGAGTTCTAGCCTAGAGTAGATAACTTAATGACAATGCTCGTGCATGAGGGGCTGAGGCGTGTGTCCATTTCCGAAAGGACAACGCTCGCGCGTGAGGGGCCGAGGCGTGTGTCCATTTTCGAATGGTATAGGAAAGAGTGAACACTAGTATGGAACATGTGTGCAAACCATTGTGGTTTTGTGAAAAGGAAAAAGAGGCCTTAAGGCATTGTGGCCTTGTGATTATCGAATACAATCATGTTTGTGTGTGAGATCACGTAATCGTAACCAGTTCTTTGAGTTGCAGTTTCATGAGTCTCGAGCTCCTCTGAAACAAGGCATAGTACTTGGCAGGTTTGATTCCCGCATGTAGTACGAATGGAACCTACGGGTAGAGACTTGAGATTGTTAACAGGCCATGAGAAGTGACGATTCACGGCTAACAGGCCGATGTTTCCGAATCCATTTCGTATGCCAAGTAAATTACAAGGATCCACGACTCGGGTCGACTTCTAGACGTAGAAGAGGACGAGTAAAGGGGATGCCTTGGTATGGTTATCGATTAGTGATAAACTGTGAGTTAACATGACTCATGACATGTTTCCATATAGTGTGAGATTGTGAGATTGGGAAATTGTGAACTCAAGGTCATTTCCCTTCCCCTTGACTTGAGTTAGGATTGATAGAACCTTGTAAAGCCGAGAGAATCCATAAGATAGAGAACTCACTGAGATTTGATGTATCTCACCCCACTATTGTTGCTATATTACAGGTATGGTTTGCAGGTTTGATTTACAAGTGGAGCTATGCTTGGATGTTTCAAGAGATGCTTAGTTGAGCTTATTCCGCTGTGTATTTGTTGTATACAATTGAGGATGTTGTATATTATTCTTAGATTTTTGTTTTGGCTAGTTTCCATAGCTTGTACCATAGACTGTGTCATGTTTTAGAAATGGTCAAGTATGTGAATTATGCCAATAGGCACTTGTGATGGTGTCAGTACCAAATAAAATGCTTGTATTGTGTTATTCTAGTTATATATTATACAGGGCGTTACAAAAAACACTTATTTATTTAAAAAGAAGAAGTCCTGATAAAGAAGCCCTATGAATATTTTTCTATTTTTTTTTGTTTTTAATCATGCCTATTAATATTTTTGTATGACTAAAAAAGATATATATCATCTTTCAATTTAAAAATAAATAAAAAGTTGAACATTTTTTATAAAAATAATAAATAATAATAATAATGATAATGATAATAATAATAATAATAATAATAATAATAATACACTTTCTTAATAACAATAACTATAATAATAATAATCAAGGTTAGATTTTATTTATTAATATTGATAATTATTAAAATTTAAAAATAATTTATTTATAGTTGTATAATTTTTTTGTCGAGTTTGTTATGCAAAAGTTAGCAACATTTTACCAATACCGTGTCTTTTTTTGTTAAATAATAAAATATATATTTTTATAATAATTAAAATTTTAAAATAACCTATAAAAATAGTAATGAAACAAACTTTACGCTTTAAACATTTTAAAGGGTCTAAGTTCACATTTAACTAAGAATTTTTCTTAGTATTATTAGGTCTTCTTTATCATGACTTCTTCTTTTTAACAAAATAAGTTTTTTTCTTATCAAGAGAAAACTCAAAAATATATTTGATTAATTTAATTCAAAATACATTTTAAAAAATAAATTACAAAAATAATATTAATACATGATTTCGTAGTACTATAACTTAATATCTTGTCTTTTAATGTTGAGTATTTTATTGTTGAGAAGAAAAACGATGTATTATATTGTTGAGAACAAGATTAATGTCTTTGCAAATTCTCTTGAGAAAAGGAAGAATGTTATCTTGAGAAAAGGATGAATGTTTTTGAGTTTTCTCTTGAGAAGAAAAAGACTTATTTTGTGAAGAAGAAGAAGTCATGATAAAGAAGCCCTATGAATATTTTTTTGTTTTTGTTTTTAATCATGCCTATTAATATTTTTGTATGACTAAAAAATATATATTTTATCTTTAAATTTAAGTATAATTAAAAAAATTGAATTTTTTTTATAATAACAATAATAAGAAATAATAATAATAATTATATAATTTCTTAATAACAATATTTTTATAATAATAATAATAATAATGGTTAAATTTTATTTATTAATATTGAAAATAATTTTAATTTAAAAATAAATAATTTATATTGGTATAATTTTTTTTGTTGAATTTGTTATGCAAAGTTAGCAACATTTTACTAACATCGTGTATCTTATAAAAAATAATAATATACAAATTTTTATAATAATTGGAAATTGAAAATAACCTATAAAATTAGAAATGGAACAAAGTTTACGCTTTAAACATTTTAAACAGTCTAAGTTCACATTTAACTAAAAATTTTTTTTAGTATTATGAGGGCTTCTTTATCATGACTTCTTCTTTTTAACATAAGAAGTCTTTTTCTTCTCAAGAGAAAACTCGAAAATATATTTGATTAATTTAATTCAAAATAAATTTTAAAAAATAAATTATAAAAATAATATAAATACATGATTTCTTAGTACTATAGCTTAATATATTGTCTTTTAGTGTTGAGTCTTCTATTGTTGAGAAGAAAAACGATGTATTATATTGTTGAGAACAAGAACAATGTCGTTGCAAATTCTCTTGAGAAAAGTAAGAATGTTATCTTGAGAAAAGGAAGAATGTTTTCGTGTTTTCTCTTGAGAAGAAAAACACTTATTTATTTAAAAAGAAAAAGTCCTGATAAAGAAGCCCTATGAATATTTTTCTATTTTTTTTTTGTTTTTAATCATGCCTATTAATATTTTTGTATGACTAAAAAAGATATACATCATCTTTCAATTTAAAAATAAATAAAAATATGAACATTTTTTATAATATTAATAAATAATAATAATAATGATAATGATAATAATAATAATAATAATATACTTTCTTAATAACAATAACTATAATAATAATAATCAATGTTAGATTTTATTTATTAATATTGATAATCATTAAAATTTAAAAATAATTTATTTATAGTTGTATGATTTTTTTGTCGAATTTGTTATGCAAAAGTTAGCAACATTTTACCAATACCGTGTCTTTTTTTTAAATAATAAAATATATATTTTTATAATAATTAAAATTTTAAAATAACCTATAAAAATAGTAATGAAACAAACTTTACGCTTTAAACATTTTAAAGGGTCTAAGTTCGCATTTAACTAAGTTTTTTTCTTAGTATTATTAGGTCTTCTTTATCGTGACCTCTTCTTTTTAACAAAATAAGTTTTTTTCTTATCAAGAGAAAACTCGAAAATATATTTGATTAATTTAATTCAAAATACATATTAAAAAATAAATTACAAAAATAATATTAATACATGATTTCGTAGTACTATAACTTAATATCTTGTCTTTTAATGTTGAGTATTTTATTGTTGAGAAGAAAAACGATGTATTATATTGTTGAGAACAAGATTAATGTCTTTGCAAATTCTCTTGAGAAAAGGAAGAATGTTATCTTGAGAAAAGGAAGAATGTTTTCGAGTTTTCTCTTGAGAAGAAAAAACTTCTTTTGTGAAAAAGAAGAAGTCATGATAAAGAAGCCCTATGAATATTTTTTGTTTTGTTTTTAATCATGCCTATTAATATTTTTGTATGACTAAAAAATATATATTTTATCTTTAAATTTAAGTATAATTAAAACAATTGAATTTTTTTATAATAATAATAAGAAATAATAATAATAATAATAATAATATACTTTCTTAATAACAATATTTTTATAATAATAATAATAATAATGGTTAGATTTTATTTATTAATATTGAAAACAATTTTAATTTAAAAATAAATTATTTATATTGGTATAATTTTTTTTGTTGAATTTGTTATGCAAATTTAGCAACATTTTACTAATATCGTGTATCTTATAAAAAGTAATAATATACAAATTTTTATAATAATTAAAAATTGAAAATAACCTATAAAATTAGAAATGGAACAAAGTTTACGCTTTAAACATTTTAAACAGTCTAAGTTCACATTTAACTAAAAACTTTTCTTAGTATTATGAGGGCTTCTTTATCATGACTTCTTCTTTTTAACATAAGAAGTATTTTTCTTCTCAAGAGAAAACTCAAAAATATATTTGATTAATTTAATTCAAAATAAATTTTAAAAAATAAATTATAAAAATAATATAAATACATGATTTCTTAGTACTATAGCTTAATATATTGTCTTTTAGTGTTGAGTCTTTTATTGTTGAGAAGAAAAACGATGTATTATATTGTTGAGAACAAGAACAATGTCGTTGCAAATTGTCTTGAGAAAAGTAAGAATGTTATCTTGAGAAAAGGAAGAATGTTTTCGTGTTTTCTCTTGAGAAGAAAAACACTTATTTATTTAAAAAGAAGAAGTCCTGATAAAGAAGCCCTATGAATATTTTTCTATTTTTTTTGTTTTTAATCATGCCTATTAATATTTTTGTATGACTAAAAAAGATATATATTATCTTTCAATTTAAAAATAAATAAAAAGTTGAACATTTTTTATAATAATAATAAATAATAATAATAATGATAATGATAATAATAATAATAATAATAATAATAATAATAATAATAATACACTTTCTTAATAACAATAACTATAATAATAATAATCAAGGTTAGATTTTATTTATTAATATTCATAATCATTAAAATTTAAAAATAATTTATTTATAGTTGTATAATTTTTTTTGTCGAATTTGTTATGCAAAAGTTAGCAACATTTTACCAATACCATGTTTTTTTTAAAATATATATATATATATATATATATATATATATATATATATATATATATATATATATATATATATATATATATATATATATATATATATATATATATATATATATATATATTTATAATAAATAAAAATTTTAAATAACCTATAAAAATAGTAATGAAACAAACTTTACGCTTTAAACATTTTAAAGGCTCTAAGTTCGCATTTAACTAAGAATTTTTCTTAGTATTATTTGGTCTTCTTTATCATGACTTCTTCTTTTTAACAAAATAAGTTTTTTTCTTCTCAAGAGAAAACTCGAAAATATATTTGATTCATTTAATTCAAAATACATTTTAAAAAATAAATTACAAAAATAATATTAATACATGACTTCGTAGTACTATAACTTAATATCTTGTCTTTTAATGTTGAGTATTTTATTGTTGAGAAGAAAAACTGTAACACCCATATATAACAACATACATCAAAGCATATATATTATACATGAATCCAAGTATTTGGTACTGAAATACCATAAGTTCCTAGTTAACACATTATATGCATTAAATGCCCTAAATACAAAGTTCTAAAGTCTACGGCATAACATATACAAGATGTCCCAAAATACACTAAGAACTAGATCAATACAATGATCTCAAAATAAAACGCCATAGCGAAAGCCATGCCAAAAGCTACGATCTGTAAGGAGAAGTCAAACCACTTTATCCTTACCCTTCTCCGAACCTGTAGTACCTGTGATGTAACAACAACATGGGGTGAGATACATCAATCTCAGTGAGTTCCCTATCTTATAGGTCCTCTCGGCTGTACAAGGTTCTAATACACCTAAATCAAGTTAAAAGGTAAGGGAAGTGAGTTTGAGTACTCATACACCCTATATAGATCCACACTCGTGAGTCTGTTAACTCACACTAACACAAAGGTAAGTCCTGAGCCTGTTAACTTAAGAATCTCGCTAATCGATAACCTTTCCAAGGCATCCCCTTTTCCCGTCCGCTTCTACGTCTAGAAGTCGACCCGAGTCATGGATCCTTGTAGTTACTTGGCATACGAAATGGATTCGGGATCATTGGCCTGTTAACCGTGAACCGTCACTTCTCATGGCCTGTTAACCATCACAAGTCTCTTTACCATATAGGTTCCATTCGTACTACACGCGGGAATCAAACCTACCAAGTAATTGTGCATACGTTTCAGAGGAGGAGCTCGAGTATCATGAAACTACACCGCAAGATAAATGGTTACGATTAAGCGATCATAAACCCAACGTGATTGTATTCGACAATCACAAGGCCACATCCGCCTTAAGACCTTTGCCTTTCTCAATTCAAACACAAATAACATGATCCATACTAGTGTAATTATTTTCATACCATTGATACTAGACGCACGCCTCGGCCTCTCATGCACGAGCGTCATCGCTACGCTATTCGACACTTGCCTAGCCGTTACTAGGTTCCAACATAATTCACGGGTAATATTCCTCACCCTACTTATTTCACATTTTAACATGCATACATTCTCAAACATGCTTAACAATAAGAGAAAATAGGGAAAACATAAGCCAATTTTGTAATACCCCGTAAATTATTTTACTCTGGATAATATTAGTTGTGATCAACTGAGTCCCAGTGTACTCTGAGAAATTATCTGTAGAGATAATTAGAGTAACTGTTGAACTTAGAGTAAATCCAATTAATATTATCTGACTCTGAGATATTTAAGTATTTGAACTTTAGAGACTTTTTGGACAATTAGTAGTGTTACTATCTAATTGGGTTTCCTATATCATTTCTTTTTCTCTTTTTCTCTTCATTTGGGAAAGGATAGAAAGAAAGAAGAAAGAAAGAAGAAGTGAAGAAAAGAGAAAAGAAGAGAAAACCTAGAAGTGGAAAGATCAAGAACATCATCAAATCTTCATCAAATTATCTTCCAATCTTCACCATCATCATCTATTCAAGGTGGGTTCTAGATAGAAACTTAAGTTTTAGAGTTAGAGATGATTTTAGCTTAAGTTAGGTTTTATGAGAAATTGCTTAAATTGGTAATAGATGGAATTTAACGGTTGAAATGTGTTAAAAACTGAGTAGTATAAGCTATATGAGTGTAGAATCATCTGTTTTTGATTGTTGGATGTGTGGGTGCATTTTGGTTTGGTTTTGGACCCAAGGGAATGCAGCTGTACGCTACAGAATTTCTGCATTTTCCCAGATTCGCACTGCGAATCCCCTAGCGAAGGGGAAATCGTGCACTCGCTGGCTGTTCGCACGGCGAACGTGAAGGCGAACATTCGCCAGAGGTTCGCACTGCAAACTTTAGCTTGTTTTGGTTCTGCCACTGTTCGCCAGACATTCGCACAGCGAATGGGGCAGCGAACCAGTATTGGCTAGGCATTCGCTGGGAGCTTCGCACTGTGAATGAGGAAGCGAGCATTCACTGGCTTCTTCGTAATGCGAACATGACAGATCATCCAACTTGTTTCTTTCATAACTTTTGACTCGTTTATCCGTTGTGAGTGTTCTTGGTATCGTTGTGAAGCTATGAGCATCCTCTAGCTAATGGAAGTGAGAAATATCTGTTTATTTCCCGATTAAATAAATTAGAGAGAACCGTGAATTAGTATGATTTGTGATATGTTGAATTATGTGTTTTCGTTATGCGATTGATGATTATTTGCCTATGCTCTTATTGTGATGTTATAGGTAGAGTGAGGAATATTACCGTAAACAATGTGGGAAAGTGTGGAATAACAATTACGATGAGGCTCGTGCATAAGAGGCCGAGGCGTGCGTCTATTACCGAATGGTTGTATGTGAATCACAAAATCGTAACCACTATTCTATTATGTGCCATTTCATGAGTAACGAGCTCCTCTGTAATGAATGCACGATTTCTTGGTAGGTTTGATTCCCAATGTTATAGTACGAATGGAGCCTACGGGTAAAGAGACTTATGACAGTGCACGAGCCGTGTGAAGTGACGGATCACGGGTACGGGCCGATGATCCCGAATCCATTTCGTATGCCAAGAAATCTACGAGGGTCCATGACTCGTTCCTACTTCTAGACGTAGAAGAGGGCAGGAGAAAGGGGATGCCTTGACAGGGTTAACGATAGTGATACACTTTCGGGTTAACGAACTCGATAGCATAAAAACATATGGCGTGTGTGTACTCAAAGTCACTTCCCTTCCTTTTTGACTTGAGTTAGGTTGTTAGAACCTTGTAAAGCCGAGAGGACTATAAGATAGCGAACTCACTGAGATTTGATGTATCTCACCCCACTGTTGTTGTTTACATCACAGGTATTACAGGTTCGGCGAAGGGTAAGGATAAAGTGGTTTGACTTTTCCTTACGGATCGTAGCTTTTGAGATGGCATGGCTTCCGCTATGGCGTTTTATTTTGAGATCATTGTTTTGATCTAATTCTTAGTGTATTTTGGGACATCTTGTATATGTTATGCTGTAGACTTTAGAACTTTGTATTTAGGACATTTAATGTATACAATGTGTTAACTAGGAACTTATGGTATTTCAGTACCAAATACTTGGATTCATGTATAATATATATGCTTTGATGTATGTTATTATATATGGGTGTTACAGTTGGTATCAGAGCCGGTCGTATCCTCGACCTAGCCATGAAATAGTATAAGTATTTCTTTCCGTTTCATATGCGTTGTGTCGCCATTGGTCTTACGTGTTATATTTATGGTATTGAGCCTGATCAACTTAATCCTATCTATATGACGTTTAGGAACATGGCTGGCGGACGCAGGAACCGTGGTAGATCCCGAGCGAGACATTTTGTGACGAATCTGCGGGGCAGCGATGGGAATGCTCCCTTGTATCAGTTTTTACAACAGATGCAGTAGCAGAACCAATTCATGCAACAGATGATACGACATATGAATGGGGGTTTTCATCCTCAGGTGGGTGTCCCAGATACTGTAAGTGGGAATTTCCTGGATTTCATCTGCATGAATCCTCCAGAATTTCATAGTGGAGTAGATCCTGTGAAAGCTCACGATTGGATGGTCGGGATAGAGAGGATCTTTCAGATACTTCACTGCAGGGAGGAGGACAAGGTAGTGTTTGCTTCTCACTCGTTGAGAGGTCCTGCTAAGAGGTGGTGGGATATTACTTCAGCTTTTATGACTATTCAAGGTGTGCCTAAAGTGTGGGAACAATTCAAGGCTACTTTTATGGAGAAGTACCTTTCTAGTTCCTTAAGGATCCAAAGAGAATTTGAATTCCAAGAGTTACAACAAGGTTAAGTGATGGAGAACGATTTGAGGAGTGTTCAGACAGAAGGGAATTCGCGTAGGTCGAACCGGAATGATTATGAGAGGTCACGCCCACCGATTAGGCCAAGGCAACAAACCTTCAAAGGGAAACAAGTGCAAAGTAGTAAACCTAATACTCCTTCTTTGTGCCGGTTGTGCAACAAGTATCATTTTGGGAAGTGTAGAGATGGAGCCTCTAGGTGTTATCATTGTGATGAAGTGGGTCATTTGGCAAGAAACTGCACGCAGAATGGGAATCAGAAGAGTTCACGTTTTGGATACAAGGAGGAAGAAGAGTGACAACTCTTTAATAACAGGTACGTGTTTCGTAAACGGACATCCTTGTTTTGTTTTATTTGGTTGTGGAGCAACACATTCCTTTGTGTCAATACAATGTGTGAAATTGTGTTTGGTCCGAAGTTAAGGGAATAGCGACCTTCAAGTCTTGTGTATTGCCGGTAGCCTGTGATATTTCAGAAGTTTTCCCCCGAAGATGTCACTTCTCTTCCTTCGGTGAGAGAAGTGGAATTTTCTATTGACCTGGTACCGGGAACGGCTCCTATATCCGTTCCTCCGTACTGGATGGCACCTTTGGAGTTAAGAGAATTAAAGGGACAATTAGAGGAGCTTATGGCTAAGAATTTTGTTAGACTTAGTGTCTCACCGTGGGGAGCTCCAGTATTGTTGATAAAGAAGAAGGATGGTGGAATGCGGTTATGTATTGATTACCGTCAGTTGAATAAGGTCACCATCAAGAACAAATACCCATTGCCAAGGATAGACGACCTGTTAGATCAATTGAAAGGAGCCTGTGTGTTCTCGAAGATTGATTTACGGTCGGGTTATCATCAGATTCGTGTGAAGAGTTCAGATGTACCAAAGACTGCGTTTAGGACCCGTTATGGTCATTATGAATTTTGGTGATGCCTTTCGGTGTGACGAATGCTTCGGCAGTTTTCATGGATTATATGAATCGGATATTTCAACCTTATTTGGACCAACTTGTGGTGATTTTCATTGATGACATTCTTATCCATTCTCTTGATCCCCAAGAGCACGGTGAACACCTAAGAATCATTTTATCCATCTTACAAGAGAGGCAACTTTTTGCCAAGCTAAGCAAGTGTGAGTTTTAGATGTCAGAGGTGAATTTTCTTGGACAGGGAGGTGTAGCGGTTGATCCATCAAAAGTTGAAGCAGTGATAAATTGGGAGAATTCGAAGAATGTGTCTGAAGTTAGAAGCTTCTTGGGATTAGCAGGTTATTATAGAAGGTTTATTAAAGGCCTTTCCCAACTGGCTTTACCAATTACGAGACTTACTCGGAAGGATTATTCGTATGAATGGGATTCGGCTTGTGAGCAAAGTTTTATGAGTTTGAAGGAAATATTGGCGACCGCTCCTGTTTTGGTTATTCCTGGTCCTAGCAAGTCGTATGAGGTATATTGTGATGCACCGAAGATGGGATTAGGAGGTGTGTTAATGCAAGGTGGACACGTAGTGGCTTATGCTTCACAATAGTTGAACGTCCATGAAGAGAATTATCCAACACATGATTTAGAATTGGCGGCCGTTGTATTTACCTTGAAGGTGTGGCGTCACTATTTGTATGGTGTACGTTTTGAGATGTTTAGTGACCACAAGAGCTTAAAGTACCTCTTTGATCATAAGGAATTGAACATGCGACAAAGGAGGTGGATGGAATATTTGAAGGATTATGATTTGGAACTAAAGTACCATCCGGGTAAAGCAAATAAAGTGGCGGATGCATTGAGTAGGAAGGTGTTGCATAATGCCGAGTTGATGATGCTAGAGTATACTTTATTGGAATAATTTTGAGATCTAAATCTTCAATTTGTTTGGACCCCTAATGGTGTGATTATAGGGAATTTGAATATCAATTCTACTCTTAGGGAAGAAATCCAACAAGAGCAAGGGTTAGACGAGAAGTTACAAGAAGTGTTATTGCAACCGGGTTTTGTGCGAGCTACCGACGGAATTATTTTGTTTAACCAAAGGATTTGTGTTCCGGATAACATGAAGTTAAAAAGGAGGATTTTGGAAGAAGCGCATAAGGGTGTTTTTACTATACATCCTGGTGCTTCGAAGATGTATCAAGATTTAAAGAGGGACTATTGGTGGTCCGGAATGAAAAGAGATATGGCGGTGTATATGTCGGAATGTGTGGTGTGCCAACAAGTGAAGATCGAGCACCAAAGACCGGGTGGCTTGTTGTAACCTTTAGAAATTCCGGTATGGAAATGGAATAGCATTTCTATGGACTTCGCTGTCGGACTACCCCGGACTCAGGGTGGTTATGATTCGATTTGGGTAATTGTAGATCGATTGACGAAGTCTGCTCATTTCTTGGCCGTAAAGACTACTTATAAGGCGAGTCATCTCGCAAGGTTGTTCATGTCGGAAATTGTGAGATTGCATGGTGTTCCTACTGGTATCGTTTCGGATAGAGATCCAAAGTTTACTTCGAGATTTTGGAGAGCTTTTCAACAAGCGATGGGAACGAAGTTGTGTTTGAGTACGTCGAATCATCCGCAAACGGATGGTCAGACGGAACGGACAATACAAACCATGGAAGACATGTTGAGAGCTTGTGTACTTGAAAGTGGAGGAAATTGGATAGGACTTTTGCCATTGATTGAGTTCTCTTATAATAACAGTTATCATGCAAGTATTGGTATGGCACCTTATGAGGCGTTGTATGGAAGGAATTGTAGGACACCGTTGTGTTGGGCAGAAGTTGGTGAAGATAGGATGTTGGGACCCGAGATTATTCACGAAACTACGGAGAAGATTAGGATGATCCGTGAGAAATTTAAGCAAGCACAGGATCGTCAGAAGAGTTATGCGGATAACCGAAAAAGACCTTTAGAATTTGAAGAAGGCGATCACGTGTTTTTGAAGGTTACTCCGAGATTGCGGTTGAAAGGACCGTTTCGGTCGCGGAAATTAAGTCCGAGATACGCGGGACCGTATCAGATTTTGGGAAGAATTGGTGAAGTAGCTCAAGAATTAGCCTTACCGCCTTCTCTGTTAGAGATGCACGATGTTTTTCATGTGTCTCAGCTTCAGAAGTTTGTCCCAGATCCTCTTCAGCCAATTTTACCAGATACAATTGAGATAGAAGCAGATTTAACGGTTGAGCCTCAATCGAGTCAAATCACCGGAAGAGAAACTAGAGTGTTAAGGAATAAAGAGTTTCCTCTTGTTAAGGTCCTGTGGGATGAGACGCATCCGGGCGATGCAACTTGGGAATTGGAATCGGAGATGCGGGAGGTCTATCCTCATCTTTTTAGGTAATTGTTTTAAATTCGTAGGCGAATTTCTATTTAAGGGGGGGAGGATGTAATACCCCGTAAATTATTTTACTCTGGATAATATTAGTTGTGATCAACTGAGTCCCAGTGTACTCTGAGAAATTATCTGTAGAGATAATTAGAGTAAATGTTGAACTTAGAGTAAATCCAATTAATATTATCTGACTCTGAGATATTTAAGTATTTGAACTTTAGAGACTTTTTGGACAATTAGTAGTGTTACTATCTAATTGGGTTTCCTATATCATTTCTTTTTCTCTTTTTCTCTTCATTTGGGAAAGGATAGAAAGAAAGAAGAAAGAAAGAAGAAGTGAAGAAAAGAGAAAAGAAGAGAAAACCTAGAAGTGGAAAGATCAAGAACATCATCAAATCTTCATCAAATCATCTTCCAATCTTCACCATCATCATCTATTCAAGGTGGGTTCTAGATAGAAACTTAAGTTTTAGAGTTAGAGATGATTTTAGCTTAAGTTAGGTTTTATGAGAAATTGCTTAAATTGGTAATCGATGAAATTTAACGGTTGAAATGTGTTAAAAACTGAGTAGTATAAGCTATATGAGTGTAGAATCATCTGTTTTTTATTGTTGGATGTGTGGGTGCGTTTTGGTTTGGTTTTGGACCCAAGGGAATGTAGCTGTACGCTACAGAATTTTTGCATTTTCCCATATTCGCACTGCGAATCCCCTAGCGAAGGGGAAATCGTGCACTCGCTGGCTGTTCGCACGGTGAAGGTGAAGGCGAACATTCGCCAGAGGTTCGCACTGCGAACTTTAGCTTGTTTTGGTTCTGCCACTGTTCGCCAGACGTTCGCACAGCGAATATGGCAGCGAACCAGTGTTGGCTAGGCATTTGCTGGGAGCTTCGCACTGTGAATGAGGAAGCGAGCATTCGCTAGCTTCTTCGCAATGCGAACATGACAGATCATCCAACTTGTTTCTTTCATAACTTTTGACTCGTTTATCCGTTGTGAGTGTTCTTGGTATCGTTGTGAAGCTATGAGCATCCTCTAGCTAATGGAAGTGAGAAATATCTGCTTATTGCCCGATTAAATAAATTGGAGAGAACCGTGAATTAGTATGATTTGTGATATGTTGAATTATGTGTTTTCGTTGTGCGATTGATGATTATTTGCCTATGCTCTTATTGTAAAACATGTTTGAATATGTATGCATGTTAAAATACAAAATAGGTAGAGTGAGGAATATTACCGTAAACAATGTGGGAAAGTGTGGAATAACAATTACGACGACGCTCGTGCATAAGAGGCCGAGGCGTGCGTCTATTACCGAATGGTTGTATGTGAATCACGAAATCGTAACCACTATTCTATTATGTACCATTTCATGAGTAACGAGCTCCTCTGTAATGAATGCACGATTTCTTGGTAGGTTTGATTCCCAATGTTATAGTACGAATGGAGCCTACGGGTAAAGAGACTTGTGACGGTGCACGAGCCGTGTGAAGTGACGGATCACGGGTACGGGCCGATGATCCCGAATCCATTTCGTATGCCAAGAAATCTATGAGGGTCCATGACTCGTTCCTACTTCTAGACGTAGAAGAGGACGGGAGAAAGGGGATGCCTTGACAGGGTTAACGATAGTGATACACTTTCGGGTTAACGAACTCGATAGCATAAAAACATATGGCGTTTGTGTACTCAAAGTCACTTCCCTTCCTTTTTGACTTGAGTTAGGTTGTTATAACCTTGTAAAGCCGAGAGGACTATAAGATAGCGAACTCACTGAGATTTGATGTATCTCACCCCACTGTTGTTGTTTACATCACAGGTACTACAGGTTCGGCGAAGGGTAAGGATAAAGTGGTTTGACTTTTCCTTATGATCGTAGCTTTTGAGATGGCATGGCTTCCGCTATGGCGTTTTATTTTGAGATCATTATTTTGATCTAGTTCATAGTGTATTTGGGGACATCTTGTATATGTTATGCCGTAGACTTTAGAACTTTGTATTTAGGGCATTTAATGTATACAATGTGTTAACTAGGAACTTATGGTATTTCAGTACCAAATACTTGGATTCATGTATAATATATATGCTTTGATGTATGTTATTATATATAGGTGTTACAAATTTCTTAATAGGATCATATAAACAACATATCACATATCATTAATTTCATTCATTTGCCTCTAAATAATTTGTCCTACATCATACCCCTAATTTCCACTTTATTATTGGGTAGAGGGTCGTCGTGGCTTTCTGACGGTACCAAGAACGCCCCGATCCGAGTTACGGATCAAAAGTTATGAAGGAAACAAAACTGCACAAACTGTTATGTTCGCTAGGCGAACCTCCCAGCGAGCGTTCGCTTCCGCCTTCTCTAGGAGAAGCTCCACGCGAATCAATAATCAGAACGAAACAGACCTAAAGTTTGCTTCGCGAACTCCTTGGCAAACATTCGCCTCGCCCTTCGCTTCGCGAACACCTTGGCGAAACAAGGCAGAACCAACCAGCACTGAAAAGGCACAAAGTTCGCTAGGCGAACGTCATTGGCGAACATTCGCTGACCTTCGCTGACGGGTTCGCTAGGCGAACCCTCGAAAGTTTGTTCGCTGCGACTCGCCCCAGGTTCGCTACACGAACCCTGAAAAACCCAACTTCCCAACAGCGCTGATGTTCATCCAAAAACAATAATTTTACCATCCAAAACACATCCAACCCTTAACATAACAATCAAAACACAGTATAATCATAACAACAAGTATTAACCAACATTTATATTGCATTTCATCCGTTAGAGTCATGATTTTAGCACAATTATTCATTTTCTCACAATCTCAACCTAACTCTAAAACTCATGAATTTCTACAACTAAGGCATCTATCTAGAACCCACCTTGAATAGAGGATGATGATGATGAAGATGATTTGATTTGGTGAAGAATGGATGATGATTCTTTATCTTCTCACTTCTAGGTTTTCACTTCTCTTTTTTCCTTCCTTTCTCCTTCTTTCTCTCCAACTTCTTTCTATTCTTTTCTTTCTTTTGTTCTAAGTGTGGAAAAGAAATGACATAGTAAGACATCATCAATTGTAACACTACTAATTGCCCAAAAAGTCTCTAAAGTTCCAATGCTTAAATATCTCAGAGTCAGATAATATTAATTAGATTTGCTCTGAGGTCAACCGTTACTCTAATTATCTTTGCAGATAATTTCTCAGAGTACACTGGAACTCAGTTGATCACAACTAATATTATCCAGAGTAAATAAAAATACGGGGTATTACATCCTCCCCCCCTTAAATAGAAATTCGCCCACAAATTTAAAATAATTACCTGAAAAGATGAGGATAGACCTCCCGCATCTCTGATTCCAATTCCCAAGTTGCATCGCCCGGATGCGTCTCATCCCAATGGACCTTAACAAGAGGAATTTCTTTATTCCTTAACACCTTAGTTTCTCTTCCTGTGATACGACTCGGTTTAGGATCAAACGTTAAATCTGCTTCTATCTCAACTGTATCTGGTAAAATTGGCTGAAGAGGATCCGGGACAAACTTTCGAAGCTGAGATACATGAAAAACGTCGTGCATCTCTGACAGACAAGGCGGTAAGGCTAATCTGAAAGCTACTTCACCAATTCTTTCTAAAATTTGATACGGTCCCACGTATCTCGGACTTAACTTCCGCGGCCGAAACGGTCCTTTCAACCGCAATCTCAGAGTGACTTTCAAAAACACGTGATCGCCTTCTTCAAATTCTAAAGGTCTTCTACGGTTATCCGCATAACTCTTCTGACAATCTTGTGCTTGTTTGACCTTATCACGGATCATCCTAATCTTCTCTGTAGTTTCTTGAATAATCTCGGGTCCCAACATTCTATCTTCACCAACTTCTACCCAACACAATGGTGTCCTACACTTCCTTCCATACAATGCCTCATAAGGTGCCATACCAATACTTGCATGATAACTATTATTATAAGAGAATTCAATCAACGGCAAAAGTTCTATCCAATTTCCTCCACTTTCAAGTACACAAGCTCTCAACATATCTTTCATTGTTTGTATTTTCCGTTCCATCTGACCATTCGTTTGCGGATGATTCGACGTACTCAAACACAACTTCGTTCCCATAGCTTGTTGAAAAGCTCTCCAAAATCTCGAAGTAAACTTTGGATCTCTATCTAAAACGATACTAGTGGGAATACCATGCAATCTCACTATCTCCGAAATGAACAACCTTGCGAGATGACTCGCCTTGTAGGTAGTCTTCACAGCTAGGAAATGCGCAGATTTCGTTAACCGATCCACAATTACCCAAATCGAATCATAACCACTCTGAGTACGGCGTAGTCCAACGGCGAAGTCCATAGAAATACTATCCCACTTCCATACTGGAATTTCTAAAGGTTGCAACAAGCCACCCGGTCTTTGGTGTTCGATCTTCACTTGTTGGCACACTGCACATTCTGACACATACACCGCAATATCCTTTTTCATCCCGGCCCACCAATAGTCCTTCTTTAGATCTTGATACATCTTTGAAGACCCCAGATGTATAGTAAAAGCACCCTTATGCGCTTCTTCCAAAATCCTCCTTTTTAACTCCGTGTTATCCGGAACACAAATCCTTTGGTTAAACAAAATAATTCCGTCGGTAGCTCGCATAAAACTCGGTTACACTAATACTTCCTGTAACTTCTCATCTAACCCTTGTCCTTGTTGGATTTCTTCCCTAAGAGTAGAATTGATATTCAAATTTCCCATAATTACACCATTAGGAGTCCAAACAAATTGAAGATTTAGATCCCGAAATTTTTCCAATAAAGTATACTCCAACATCATCAATTCGACATTATGTAACACTTTCCTGCTAAATGCATCCGCCACCTTATTCGCTTTACCCGGATGGTACTTTAGTTCCAAATCATAATCCTTCAAATACTCCATCCACCTCCTTTGACGCATGTTCAACTTCTTTTGATCAAAGTGGTACTTTAAGCTCTTGTGGTCGCTAAACATCTCAAAACGTACACCATACAAATAGTGACGCCACACTTTCAAAGTAAATACAACTGCCGCCAATTCTAAATCATGCGTTGGATAATTCTCTTCATGGACTTTCAACTGTCGAGAAGCATAAGCCACTACATGTCCATATTGCATTAACACACCTCCCAATCCCATCTTCGATGCATCACAATATACCTCATACGACTTGCTAGGATTAGGAATAACCAAAACAGGAGCGGTCGTCAATTTTTCCTTCAAACTCGTAAAACTTCTTTCACAAGCCGAATCCCACTCATACGAATAATTCTTTCGAGTAAGTCTTGTCATGGGTAAAGCCAGTTGAGAAAAGCCTTTGATAAACCTTCTGTAATACCCTGCCAATCCCAAGAAACTTCTAACTTCAGAAACATTCTTCGGTCTCTCCCAATTAATCATTGCTTCAACTTTTGATGGATCAACCGCTACACCTCCCTGAGATATGACATGACCAAGAAAATTAACCTCCGACATCCAAAACTCACACTTACTTAACTTAGCAAAAAGTTGCCTCTCTTGTAAGATGGATAAAACGATTCTTAGGTGTTCTCCGTGCTCTTGAGGATCACGAGAATAGATAAGAATGCCATCAATGAAAATCACCACAAATTGGTCCAAATAAGGTTGAAATATCTGATTCATATAATCCATGAAAACTGCCGGAGCATTCGTCACACCGAAAGGCATCACCAAAAATTCATAATAACCATAACGGGTTCTAAACGCAGTCTTTGGTACATCCGAACTCTTCACACGAATCTGATGATAACCCGACCGTAAATCAATCTTCGAGAACACACAGGCTCCTTTCAATTGATCTAACAAATCGTCTATCCTTGGTAATGGGTATTTATTCTTGATGGTGACCTTATTCAATTGACGGTAATCGATACACAACCGCATTCCACCATCCTTTTTCTTTACCAACAACACTGGAGCTCCCCAGGGAGAACACTTGGTCGAACAAAATGCTTAGCCATCAACTCTTCCAATTGATCCTTTAATTCTCTTAATTCAAGTGGTGCCATCCAATACGGAGAAACGTATATTGGAGCTGTTCCCGGTATCAGGTCAATAGAGAATTCCACTACCCTCGCCGGAGGAAGAGAAGTGATATCCTCGGGGAAAACTTGGGGAAATTCACAGACTACCGGAATACTCAACACCTGAAGGTTGTTACTCTCCTCTTTAGTAAGAACCAAAAGAACCGACTTTTCCTTTTCAAACAAGAAATTTATCATTCCAATCGTACCTTCCAAAATAGTAGTCAACACATCCTTTGGATGGAATAATGATTAGCTTTTCTTCACAACCGATAAATACCGAATTAGCCGAAAGCCAATCCATTCCCAAAACAACATCCACTTTCTTAAGCGATAAACAAATCAGATCAATCTGGAAAACTCTTCCATCCACAGATAAAACACAATTTTCACACATTAACGGTGTTTCAACTATCTCATCCATGGCAGTAGTAACCACCATGGGTGGAGACAAAGGAACCGCTTGCAACCCAAGTCGCTTCACACATTGCATCGATACAAAAGAGTATGTTGCTCCACAATCAAATAATACAAAGCAAGGATTTCCATTCACAAAACACGTACCAGCAATCAAAGAGTTGTCACCCTTTGCTTTCCTCGCGTCCAAGGTATATACTCGGCCGGTATTCCTCCCTTGTGTTTGATTCCTCCTCTGAGGATAATCCCTCGCTACGTGGCCCACCTTATTACACTGATAACACCTTATTCCTTCCAAACTGCACCTACCATGATGATTCTTACCACAAGTACGACATACCGGAGGCGCACTAGTCCTGGAACTCTGAACTTGCTTTCCCTTAAAAGTTTGATGCCTTAGTCTAAATTGTTGATTCGATCTCCCACGATCACTTTGATTCACCCTACTTAACTCTCCTTCTGCTTGCACCTTCTTTAAGCTATGCTCCGCCACATAACACTGTCGTCACCTAGTGGATTTGTCCCAGCTGGAGTGGTTCTTGGTCTACCACGGTTGTTTCTGCGCCCGTCCGCCATGTTCCTAAATGTCATACAGATAGGATTAAGTTGATCAGGCTCAATACCATAAATATAACACGTAAGACCAATGGTGACACAACGCATATGAAACGGAAAGAAATACTTATACTATTTCATAGCTAGGTCGAGGATACGACCTGCTCTGATACCAACTGTAACACCCATATATAACAACATACATCAAAGCATATATATTATACATGAATCCAAGTATTTGGTACTGAAATACCATAAGTTCCTAGTTAACACATTATATACATTAAATGCCCTAAATACAAAGTTCTAAAGTCTACGGCATAACATATACAAGATGTCCCAAAATACACTAAGAACTAGATCAATACAATGATCTCAAAATAAAATGCCATAGCGGAAGCCATGCCAAAAGCTACGATCCGTAAGAAGAAGTCAAACCACTTTATCCTTACCCTTCGCCGAACCTGTAGTACCTGTGATGTAACAACAACATGGGGGTGAGATACATCAATCTCAGTGAGCTCCCTATCTTATAGGTCCTCTCGGCTGTACAAGGTTCTAATACACCTAACTCAAGTCAAAAGGGAAGGGAAGTGACTTTGAGTACTCACACACCCTATATGGATCCACACTCGTGAGTCTGTTAACTCACACTAACACAAAGGTAAGTCCTGAGCCTATTAACTCAAGAATCTCGCTAATCGATAACCTTTCCAAGGCATCCCCTTTTCCCGTCTGCTTCTACGTCTAGAAGTCGACCCGAGTCATGGATCTTTGTAGTTACTTGGCATACGAAATGGTTTCGGGATCATCGGCCTGTTAACCGTGAACCGTCACTTCTCATGGCCTGTTAGCCATCACAAGTCTCTTTACCATATAGGTTCCATTCGTACTACACGCGGGAATCAAACCTGCCTAGTAATTGTGCATACGTTTCAGAGGAGGAGCTCGAGTCTCATGAAACTACACCGCAAGATAAATGGTTAAGATTAAGTGATCATAAACCCAACGTGATTGTATTCGACAATCACAAGGCCACATCCGCCTTAAGACCTTTGCCTTTCTCAATTCAAACACAAATAACATGATCCATACTAGTGTAATTATTTTCATACCATTGATACTAGACGCACGCCTCGGCCTCTCATGCACGAGCGTCGTCGCTATGCTATTCGACACTTGCCTAGCCGTTACTAGGTTCCAACATAATTCACGGGTAATATTCCTTACCCTACCTATTTCACATTTTAACATGCATACATTCTCAAACATGCTTAACAATAAGAGAAAATAGGGAAAACATAAGCCAATTTCATAATAGGATCATATAAACAACATATCACATATCATTACTTTCATTCATTTGCCTCTAAATAATTCGTCCTACATTATACCCCTAATTTCCACTTTATTATTGGGTAGAGGGTCATCGTGGCTTTCTGACGGTACCAAGAACGCCCCGATCCGAGTTACGGATCAAAAGTTATGAAGGAAACAAAACTGCACAAACTGTCATGTTTGCTAGGAGAACCTCCCAACGAGCGTTCGCTTCCGCCTTCTCTAGGCGAAGCTCCAGGCGAATCAACAATCAGAACGAAACAGACCTAAAGTTCGCTTCGCGAACTCCCTGGAGAACATTCGCCTCGCCCTTCGATTCGCGAACACCTTGGCGAAACAAGGCAGGACCAACCAGCACTGAAAAAGCACAAAGTTCGCTAGGCGAATGTCGTTGGCGAACATTCGCTGACCTTCGCTGACGGGTTGGCTAGGCGAATCCTCAAAATTTTGTTCGCTGCAACTCGCCCCAGGTTCGCTAGGCGAATCCTGGAAAACCCAACTTCCCAACAGCGCTGATGTTCATCCAAAAACAATAATTTTACCATCCAAAACACATCCAACCCTTAACATAACAATCAAAACACAGTATAATCATAACAACAAGTATTAACCAACATTTATATTGCATTTCATCCGTTAGAGTCATGATTTTAGCACAATTATTCATTTTCTCACAATCTCAACCTAACTCTAAAACTCATGAATTTCTACAACTAAGGCATCTATCTAGAACCCACCTTGAATAGAGGATGATGATGATGAAGATGATTTGATTTGGTGAAGAATGGATGATGATTCTTGATCTTCTCACTTCTAGGTTTTCACTTCTCTTTTTTCCTTCCTTTCTCCTTCTTTCTCTCCAACTTCTTTCTATTCTTTTCTTTCTTTTGTTCTAAGTGTGGAAAAAGAGTGGAAAAGAAATGACATAATAAGACATCATCAATTGTAACACTACTAATTGCCCAAAAAGTCTCTAAAGTTCCAATGCTTAAATATCTCAGAGTCAGATAATATTAATTAGATTTGCTCTGAGGTCAACCGTTACTCTAATTATCTTTGCAGATAATTTCTCAGAGTACACTGGAACTCAGTTGATCACAACTAATATTATCCAGAGTAAATAAAAATACAGGGTATTACAAAAACGATGTATTATATTGTTGAGAACAAGATTAATGTCTTTGCAAATTCTCTTGAGAAAAGGAAGAATGTTATCTTGAGAAAAGGAAGAATGTTTTCGAGTTTTCTCTTGAGAAGAAAAAGACTTCTTTTGTGAAAAAGAAGAAGTCATGATAAAGAAGCCCTATGAATATTTTTTTTTGTTTTTAATCATGCCTATTAATATTTTTGTATGACCAAAAAATATATATTTTATCTTTAAATTTAAGTATAATTAAAAAAATTGAATTTTTTTGTAATAATAATAAGAAATAATAATAATAATAATAATAATATACTTTCTTAATAACAATATTTTTATAATAATAATAATAATAATGGTTAGATTTTATTTATTAATATTGAAAATAATTTTAATTTAAAAATAAATTATTTATATTGGTATAATTTTTTTGTTGAATTTGTTATGCAAAGTTAGCAACATTTTACTAATATCGTGTATCTTATAAAAAATAATAATATACAAATTTTTATAATAATTAAAAAATGAAAATAACCTATAAAATTAGAAAGGGAACAAAGTTTACGCGTTAAACATTTTAAACAGTCTAAGTTCACAATTAACTAAAAACTTTTCTTAGTATTATGAGGGCTTCTTTATCATGACTTCTTCTTTTTAACATAAGAACTCTTTCTTCTCAAGAGAAAACTCGAAAATATATTTGATTAATTTAATTCAAAATAAATTTTAAAAAATAAATTATAAAAATAATATAAATACATGATTTCTTAGTACGATAACTTAATATATTGTCTTTTAGTGTTGAGTCTTCTATTGTTGAGAAGAAAAACGATGTATTATATTGTTGAGAACAAGAACAATGTCGTTGCAAATTCTCTTGAGAAAAGTAAGAATGTTATCTTGAGAAAAGAAAGAATGTTTTCGTGTTTTCTCTTGAGAAGAAAAACACTTATTTATTTAAAAAGAAGAAGTCCTGATAAAGAAGCCCTATGAATATTTTTCTATTTTTTTTGTTTTTAATCATGCCTATTAATATTTTTGTATGACTAAAAAAGATATATATTATCTTTCAATTTAAAAATAAATAAAAAGTTGAATATTTTTTATAATAATAATAAATAATAATAATAATGATAATGATAATAATAATAATATAATCAAGGTTAGATTTTATTTATTAATATTAATAATCGTTAAAATTTAAAAATAATTTATTTATAGTTGTATAATTTTTTTTGTCGAATTTGTTATGCAAAAGTTAGCAACATTTTACCAATATCGTGTCTTTTTTTTTAAATAATAATATATATATTTTTATAATAATTAAAATTTTAAAATAAACTATAAAAATAGTAATGAAACAAACTTTACGCTTTAAACATTTTAAAGGGTCTAAGTTCGCATTTAACTAAGAATTTTTCTTAGTATTATTAGGTCTTCTTTTTCATGACTTCTTTTTAAGAAAATAAGTTTTTTTCTTCTCAAGAGAAAACTCGAAAATATATTTGATTAATTTAATTCAAAATGCATTTTAAAAAATAAATTACAAAAATAATATTAATACATGATTTCGTAGTACTATAACTTAATATCTTGTCTTTTAATGTTGAGTATTTTATTGTTGAGAAGAAAACCGATGTATTATATTGTTGAGAACAAGATTAATGTCTTTGCAAATTCTCTTGAGAAAAGGAAGAATGTTATCTTGAGAAAAGGAAGAATGTTTTCGAGTTTTCTCTTGAGAAGAAAAAGACTTCTTTTGTGAAAAAGAAGAAGTCATGATAAAGAAGCCCTATGAATATTTTTTTTTTGTTTTTAATCATGCCTATTAATATTTTTGTATGACTAAAAAATATATATTTTATCTTTAAATTTAAGTATAATTAAAAAAATAGAATTTTTTATATAATAATAATAAGAAATAATAATAATAATAATAATAATATACTTTCTTAATAACAATATTTTTATAATAATAATAATAATAATAATAATAATGGTTAGATTTTATTTATTAATATTGAAAATAATTTTAATATAAAAATAAATTATTTATATTGGTATAATTTTTTTTTGTTGAATTTGTTATGCAAAGTTAGCAACATTTTACTAATATCGTGTATCTTATAGAAAATAATAATATACAAATTTTTATAATAATTAAAAATTGAAAATAACCTATAAAATTAGAAATGGAACAAAGTTTACGCTTTAAACATTTTAAACAGTCCAAGTTCACATTTAACTAAAAACTTTTCTTAGTATTTTGAGGGCTTCTTTATCATGACTTCTTCTTTTTAACATAAGAAGTCTTTTTCTTCTCAAGAGAAAACTCGAAAATATATTTGAATAATTTAATTCAAAATAAGTTTTAAAAAAGAAATTATAAAAATAATATTAATATATAATTTCTTAGTACTATAGCTTAATATATTGTCTTTTAGTGTTGAGTCTTCTATTGTTGAGAAGAAAAACGATGTATTATATTGTTGAGAACAAGAACAATGTCGTTGCAAATTCTCTTGAGAAAAGTAAGAATGTTATCTTGAGAAAAGAAAGAATGTTTTCGTGTTTTCTCTTGAGAAGAAAAACACTTATTTATTTAAAAAGAAGAAGTCCAGATAAAGAAGTCCTATGAATATTTTTTTTTTTTTTTTTTTGCTTTTAATCATGCCTATTAATATTTTTGTATGACTAAAAAACATATATATCATCTTTCAATTTAAAAATAAATAAAAAGTTGAACATTTTATATAATAATAATAAATAATAATAATCATAATAATGATAATGATAATAATAATAATAATAATACACTTTCTTAATAACAATAACTGTAATAATAATAATAATCAAGGTTAGATTTTATTTATTAATATTTATAATCATTAAAATTTAAAAATAATTTATTTATAGTTGTATAATTTTTTTTGTCGAATTTGTTATGCAAAATTTAGCAACTTTTTCCAATACCGTGTCTTTTTTTTAAAATAATAATATAAATATTTTTATAATAATTAAAAATTTAAAATAACCTATAAAATAGTATTGAAACAAACTTTATGCTTTAAACATTTTAAAGGGTCTAATTTCGCATTTAACTAAGAATTTTTCTTAGTATTATTAGGGCTTCTTTATCATGACTTCTTCTTTTTAAGAAAATAAGTTTTTTTCTTCTCAAGAGAAAACTCGAAAATATATTTGATTAATTTAATTCAAAATACATTTTAAAAAATAAATTACAAAAATAATATTAATACATGATTTCGTAGTACTATAACTTAATATCTTGTCTTTTAATGTTGAGTATTTTATTGTTGAGAAAAAAAAGGGTTAATACCCCTTTTCCCCCCCTGCCATATTAGTGAAATCCCAAAAACAACCCTGTAAAAAAAACACAGATTTCATCCCTGTAATTTAAAGATTCTTTCATTTTGGTCCTTTAATGAATTTATCCAATAAAAAAGTGAAGTGACATTGACAGGTTCTGAAACGTGGCATTATTATGGTTTGTTATTTCATTTAATTAAATAATCTTATTTATTTAATTCATTTATTTATTTATTTCATTTATTTATTTTATTTTATTAAAATTTCAGACCATCATTTCATCTTCTTCCCACCCTAAGTTTAACAGTAACCAAAACCTTCCTTCAACTTATCCCTAAACCTCCATTAATCTCCCCTTCACGCACCAACAAACCTTCAACCCATTTCTTCCAAATCACTTTTCAACCATTCCCCAAATCAAAACCATAAACCAAATCGAAAACAGAAAGAGATGAAGAAAGAAACGAAACCCACTCCAAAGTGAACCGCAACTTAGAACCAGAACGAGATGAAATAGAAGGAGGAGAATGAGATTGGGGTCAAACCTGAAATCCGGAAGCGAGATTGATACAGACTCCGCGAAAAGTGGAAGGTTGGAATCGCTGATGTTGACATGGAGGTGGGGGTCACTTGCTGAGGTTCTTGACTAGAAGAAGAAGCTGAACATAAATCCATTTATGTTTCATCTAATTGAATAAAATAAATAAATGAAATAAATAAATAAATGAATTAAATAAATAAGATTATATAATTAAATGAAATAATACATTAATAATGCCACGTAAAATTTTTTCCAACGTGTCAGTGCCACATCACCTTTTTTATGCAACAAATCCAAGGAAGGACCAAAATGACAGAATCTTTAAATTACAGGGATGGAATCTGTGTTTTTTTTTTACAGGGTTGTTTTTGGGATTTCACTAATATGGCAGGGGGAAAAGGGGTATTAACCCGGAAAAAACGATGTATTATATTGTTGAGAACAAGATTAATGTCTTTGCAAATTCTCTTGAGAAAGGGAAGAATGTTATCTTGAGAAAAGGAAGAATGTTTTCGAGTTTTCTCTTTATAAGAAAAAGACTTATTTTGTGAAAAAGACGAAGTCATGATAAAGAAGCCCTATGAATATTTTTTTTTTTTTTGTTTTTAATCCTGCCTATTAATAGTTTTGTATGACTAAAAAATATATATTTTATCTTTAAATTTAAGTATAATAAAAAAATTGAATTTTTTTATAATAATAATAAGAAATAATAATAATAATAATAATAATATACTTTCTTAATAACAATATTTTAATAATAATAATAATAATGGTTAGATTTTATTTATTAATATTGAAAATAATTTTAATTTAAAAATAATTTATTTATATTGGTATAATTTTTTTTGTTGAATTTGTTATGCAAAGTTAGCAACATTTTACTAATATCGTGTATCTTATAAAAAATAATAATATACATATTTTTATAATAATTAAAAATTGAAAATAGCCTATAAAATTAGAAATGGAACAAAGTTTACGCTTTAAACATTTTAAACAGTCTAAGTTCACATTTTACTACAGCTTAATATATTGCCTTTTAGTGTTGAGTCTTCTATTGTTGAGAAGAAAAACGATGTATTATATTGTTGAGAACAAGAACAATGTCGTTCCAAAGTCTCTTGAGAAAAGTAAGAATGTTATCTTGAGAAAAGGAAGAATGTTTTCGTGTTTTCTCTTGAGAAGAAAAACACTTATTTATTTAAAAAGAAGAAGTCCTGATAAAGAAGCCCTATGAATATTTTTCTATTTTTTTTTTGTTTTTAATCATGCCTATTAATATTTTTGTATGACTAAAAAAGATATATATATCATCTTTTGTAATACCCCGTATTATCTAAATGCTCAATTGGATATCAAATAAGATCAGATGAGTATCTATGTGCTCTATCTTTGGTAAATTGGATTAATGGAATCCTCTAAGTACTTTACGTATTGACATTTGGGATCAATAGAGCGACTAGTGAACTCTGAAGAGATCAATTATTTATTAAAGGGACAGATCAATATTGATTAATTCAAGAGAGATTTGAAGGTAATTCTAATAATTGATCAATTGGGTTGAGATGACAAAATATCAATTGGAGATATTTTACCCTGTTGGATTATATTATATAATAAGGTTATATATATATAAGAAAAGTAAAGAAGAAGAGGAAAGGAAAGGAAGAAAAGGAAAGAAGAGAAAGAGAGAAAGTGGAGAAAGATGAAGAAGAGGAACTTATGGATCATCATCATCTTCTTCAAACTCCTCTTTGATTATCAGGTGGGTTCTAGTTAGACGCTCTAAGTTCTAGAATTAAGGATTTAGAACTTAGGTTAGATTTGAGAGAAAATGATTAAACGGATAAATCAATGAAATCTAACGGATGAAATGCGATATAAATGTGTGGAATGCTTGTTGTTATGATTGGAACATTGTGTTGGGTGATATGGTATGAATTGGAAGTGGTTTGGGTGAAGAATTGGGAGTTTGGACCCAAATGTTTCTGGGTTCTCATTGCTAAGAATTTCTAAATTTTGCTTTGTTCGCCTAGCGAACCTGGCGAACTCCAAAGCGAATGATTGGTCGAGGGTTCGCCTAGCGACCCCCGGGGCGAACGGAAGGCGAATATTCGCCCAGAGCTCGCTTAGCGAACTTTATACCTGTAATACCCCATATTATCTAAATGCTCAGTTAGATATCAGATGAGTATCTATGTGCTCTATCTTTGGTAAATTGGATTTGAGGAATCCTCTAAGTGTTTTAAGTATGGTCAAATGGGATCAATAGAGCAACTAATGAACTCTGAAGAGATCAATTATTTTATTAGAGAGACATATCACTATTTATTAGATCAAGAGAGTATATTAAGGTAACTCTAATAATTGATCAATTGGGTTGAGACGACAAAATATCAATTGGAGATATTTTACTCTATGGGATTATATTATATAATAAGGTTATATATATATATATATATATATATATATATATATATAAGAAAAGAAAGAAAAAGATAGTAAAGAAGAAGAGGAAAGGAAAGGAAAGAAGGGAAATGAAGAGAAGAAGAGAGAAAGAACTTGGATGAAGAAGAGAACTTCATGGATCATCATCATCTTGTTCAAACTCCTCTTCAATGCTAATGTGGATTCTAGTTAGACACTTTAAGTTCTAGAATTATATGTTTGGAACTTAGGTTAGAAATTGAGAGAAAATGAAAAAATTGGAAAAATCAATGTTCTAATGGATAAAGCGTGAAATAAACCGAGTAATATAGTCGGGTTATGGGTGGATTGAACCTCTCATAATTGTTTTGATGTCCCAACATGTTTAGGTATGAGTTAGAATGGTTTAGAATAAAGAAAAACATGATTTTTGGGCTCTGTTACGACAGTAACCGGTTACAACATATGTGCTAACTGGTTACCCTTTGAAAAATGACGTTTCTGGGCTGTTTTCTAGCCAGTAATCGGTTACCACTGCTATTGGCAGAAAAATGAAAATTAAAACGAGCGTATCTTTTGAACCGTAAGTCCGTTTTGGTCCCCGTTCGAAGCGTTGGGAAGCTAATTTTATGCTCTATGTGATAGTGAGGTAGAAGCATGGTTATATACTATGGATTGATAAGAAAAATATAGAAATGCAATGTATGTAGTTTTGTTTCCACCAAAACTCAAGAATCGGGAATCCGATTGATACGAGTCCAAAGCCTTTTGAAAGATGATCCAATAAGGCAGTGAATGGTAGTGAGAGACCATGATTTTAACCAAGGATGCTTGGTAGAGGATAGTAGTGGCTTGTATGCCTTAAGAATGTGTGTGAACTACTATGTAGATATTGTTTGATATGTTTTGCTATCATGTGTGTTTTATGATTGATATTGTGATATGCTTGTCTAATATTGTTGTTAGGTATGAATGAGAGAATATGCATGTTAAAATGAATTAGGAAGAGTGAGGAAACTTTACCCCAAAACAAATGGCATAGTTAAGGTTGTTATAATTCTAGGTTGTGAATATAATTGTGATAGAAACTCTGGATGGCGATGCTCGTGCATTCATTGGCGAGTTCTGGCCTGGAGTAGATAACCTAGATGGAAAGGCTCGGGCACCTGATGTAGGAAGGTACATCCGTGTCGAGATTGGTCTAGGAGAGTGTGAAACACTAGTATGGAACATGTTGAACTTTTGTGTTTATGAGAAAAGGCGAATGTGGCCTTAAGGCATTCTGGCCTTGTGATTGTCAAATACAATCACGTTTTGTGTGAGATCTTGTAATCGTAACCGTTTATCTTGAGTTGCAGTTTCATGAGTCTCGAGCTCCTCTGAAACATAGGAATGACTACTTGGCAGGTTTGATTCCCGCGTGCAGTACGAATGGCGCTCAGGGAGCGTATGCTTGTGACGATTAATGGCCCGTGTGAAGTGATGGTTCATATCGGTTAATGGCCCGTAGAACCCGAATCCATTCGTATGTCAAGTAGGTTACCAGGATCCATGACTCGGGTCGACTTCTAGACGTAGAAGCGGACGGGAAACGGGGATGCCTTGGTGTGGTTATCGATTAGTGATATTTTGAGTTGATGAACTCATGAACATGTTTCCATATAGTGTGAGATTGAGAACTCAAGGTCATTTCCCTTCCCCTTGACTTGAGTTAGGATTGTTAGAACCTTGTAAAGTCGAGAGAATCCATAAGATAGGAAACTCACTGAGATTTGATGTATCTCATCCCACTATTGTTGATTATTTTCAGGAGGTATTTGCAGGTTTGATTTACAAGTGGAGCTATGCTTGGATGTTTCAAGAGAAGCTTAGTTGAGCTTATTCTGCTGTGTAATCTATTGTATATAATTGAGGATATTGTATATTGATCTTAGTTTTTATTTTTGGCTAATTTCCATGCCTTGTACCATAAATTGTGTTTTGTTTTTTTAGAAATGGTCAAGTATGTGAATTACGCCATTAGGAACTTATGATGGTGTCAGTACCAAATAAAATGCTTGTATTGTATTATTCTAGGTATATATTATACAGGGCATTACAGTTTGTATCAGAGCAGGTCGTGTCCTCGACCTAGCCTTGAAACATCATAAGTAAATCTATTCCTGCCTCTTAAGTGTGTCTTGCCAGCATGACTCTTAATATCATACTATGTAGTGTTGGGCCTGATCAACCTAATACTATGTATGTGATAGGTAGAATCATGGTTGAGCGACCACGAGGACTCTGAAGTGTTGTCAGAACTTGTGCTGTGAGGGAAGGCTCAAGCCAAGAGTTAGTAGTGAAGAGCTTTGGTTAACTCATTGAAGTTTCGTAGAAGTTATGCTTTGGGTAACATGGAATTGAAGAGTGGTGTGTTGTTCAAACTAATCCCTTGGATGATTAGAGTCTGAAAGTCGAGGACCTCTATCAGACGATTGGTCAAGGTATCAAGGAATATGTAAAATCGCAAGTAGAGCTGGATTGACCACTAGTACGGATAAGGATTTCAAGTAATCTCATTCCGTGGAAAAGAGAAGTTGTTTTATGGAACGCGTGGCGTAAGGTCCGGAAGTGAGATAGTAATTGGTGCTTCAGTTTTTAAGGTCGTTATGGTATCTTGAATGGACGAGGGTACCTTAGGAAACGTGTACAGAACAATGTCTTCCAACTGGCAAAAAGTTGAAAGTTAAGGACGTTTGGCTTCTATGGGAACCTAAAGTAGTAGAGAAGTGTGTGAAGGAACACAAGGATGTGTTTACATACTTCAAGTGAAACAAGTATGGGTCGGACGAAGGGTAAGAGATGAGTCGCGCGTATTCAGATGAAGAGAGATTAAGTTCGAGATATTAAATTAATGTTTTCTGTTTTCAAGTAAGAGACCACTTTGGAATTTGGAATTTGTTAAATTACCCAAGGAGCCGTATAAGGTGTTGTGTTGGAGAAAGAATGAGCTTTATTTAGTAATAGAAAGTGTAGTGATACGGACCAAAAGAAGTTGTGTCAAGAAACAAAGTAAGTACCTTGGATTCAAGGAAATTTTTTTAAGATGGTTTTATATTTTGACCTAAGAGGATTACAAGGGAGAACAAAGTAAACGCGGTGTGGAGAATGGTATTAACGGTATGTTATGAGAAAGTTACACTTTGGTATTGGAGAATGCGTAGTAGTAGCACCGTGGTCACAAGTGTACGTGATGGATTCTTATTCTTGAGACAAGTGTGAAGGGATGTACTTTGTGGAACAGTGAGTATTGTATTTTAGGAAGCGAGATTGTGGTAAAACAACGAGAAGCAAATCAAGACTTATTACGGACTAAGTGTAAATTATGGAACGATTTATACCGGAAGGGTTTGGTAATTACTTGATGAGAATTGTCGGTTACGAATCTTCCATTAAGTAATTAGGCGTAAGTATGGTGTGCAATAGATAGTGGAAGGTACGAAGTCCGGTTAGTGTGTACGAAGTGATGGAAAGGTTCTTCAAGAGGATGCATTGCCCCGATTTATTTTCGAGTATAGAGAAACTTCTATATTTGTGAATAATCAAAATATTTGGAATCTACCTTTTGTTGGACTAAGAATGTTGTTGTTTTATTTCTCACCAAGGAATTCAAGTGAGGGAGCAAGGTTGTATGTTTGATATGAGATGTCCATCGCTTGTGGTACCGTATAATGGTTGTGTGTTGGATTTTGCTTATGGACGAATCAAGTATGAGTTGTGATGACTTTTGAATTATAAGAAATTGGGTTTTCAGCTTTTGCGGCAGTGTTAACCGATTAACGTAATGAGGTTAACCGATTAACACGTTCAAGGGATGGTGCTTTGCACTAAATTTTAAGGAGTTAACCGATTAGCTCAGACGGTTAATCGATTAACATGTGTGTAAATTGTGAAATCCCTTAGGAACCATCATCTGCATTTTGTTACCTTATGTTACTCCGATTGGAGAGTGTTGTGCGAATGGAAAACGGAATTGCAAGTAAATGAAAGACGGATTTGTGTTTTGAAATCGTAACTTTTGGAAGGGTATTACATAGTGGACCATTTGTTCAGACGACAAGAGAGTTGACTTGGGGAAATAATCTTGTGAACTCTGTTGAGTATGAGAAGGTCTTAGGTGTATTACCGTTGAGAGTCTTAAGGACGAAGTTGGAAAATACTCACTAAGTATCGGTCTTGCAAGGAATATTTCGGTGTGTAATTATGGTATTAGTAAGGTATGAGCGGTTGGTCAGAGTTTAGTAATTGTTATATTCTGTGAGTTCATGGTATTGGATTTAGACCGTGAGAGGGGTACCAGTTGTGTGCAGTTGTGTTTTACCAAGAGAATGAAATTTGGAAGTTATCTTTCCAAGTACGAGTAAGAAAAGGACGTTCCAAAGTTAAGCATGTAACTTGAATTGTATATGAAACAAAACGATTGAGAGAAGTGGATTCAACTGAGAAGTGTGGTATGGACTTCAAAAGTGTGTGTGTGTATGTGGAGTGTTATTTGTGATTTGGCGAGTGGTATGAAAACTCATAATAGTGCCTTGGATGGGTTAAGTTTTGATATATGGTGACTCGCATATGATTGAAGTTCTGTGTTGGTGTTACGTCATTTAGGGTTGAGATCCCGAATCAACAAGAAACATTAAGGGAGTCAGAAACCGTAAGAAGAATCGATTTGGAATATGGTAACCAGAACCGGAGGTTGTTAAACTATTTTGGATATATTATTTCGAGTTTTGAATGGATTCAGAGTTATATATGTTATGGTTGTAGCGGTGTAACTCTTGTGTCTTTATCCTTTCGAGAGTGTTGGACAGAGGTTAAGATATTGTGTGTGGGAAAGGAAATGGTTCTACCATAAGACGTCAATAAGTTTCTTGTACCATTGGTTAGTAAAGGACCTCAGTGGAAAGGTGTGTTTCTCCGCCGACTGTTAACTACTTGGTAATGCTTGAGAATCCGTGGTGTTCTACTGTTAAGATTTGGATTTCGCGGAGTTAGGTGATAGCTGAAAGAATTAAGTCAGAATAATAAGTATTTGAAATTGTCGCTTATAAGTATGGAAATAAGAAGATCTTGTTTTAAGTGATTTACTTTTTGGGGTGATACGGAAGAGATGAAATATCGGATGTGATGAGTACCCTGTACAACATCAGACCAGATCAAGTGGAACTGGTAAGAAGTCGTTTGACTAATTATGAAGTGGTTTTGGAGGTTGAGAGATTTATGGAAATATAAATCGTCGATGATTGCATGAAGTTAAGAAATCACCATTTTACCTCGCGAAGATTTGATGAGTGTTTATTGTCCTAATTTGAGATAAGATGTTACGGTTTTGTTGTGACTCGGTAGAAGAGTATAGAATGGTACATTCTTGAGGGA
Organism: Lathyrus tuberosus; assembly: GCA_022829125.1. Classification (NCBI taxonomy): domain Eukaryota; kingdom Viridiplantae; phylum Streptophyta; class Magnoliopsida; order Fabales; family Fabaceae; genus Lathyrus; species Lathyrus tuberosus. Next base: position 10,503,708 of record JALAZF010000180.1, on the reverse strand, counting down.
GATAAGATATGACCAACTCTTTTAGCATGAAACAACAGATGAATTACGTAAAAGGCAAGGGTAGAAGTTAACTCGCTATTGGAACAAGAGTATGATTAAGGACGTGAAGTTTGTTAAATTGTGAAAATATGGATTTTGGTCTGTGAAGTCAAGTTGGGTTTTGGAATACGTCAAAAATTTGAACGGAAAGTAAAGTTAAGTATGGATCTAAGACAAATATACAAGTTGCGGTTATTGTTGAGTATAGGAAATTCGGGGCGAATTTCAATTTAAGGGGGGGGGGAGAGTGTAATACCCCATATTATCTAAATGCTCAGTTGGATATCAGATGAGATCAGATGAGTATCTATGTGCTTTATCTTTGGTAAATTGGATTTGAGGAATCCTCTAAGTGTTTTAACTATGGTCAAATGGGATCAATAGAGCAACTAATGAACTCTGAAGAGATTAATTATTTTATTAGAGAGACATATCACTATTTATTAGACCAAGAGAGTATATTAAGGTAACTATAATAATTGATCAATTGGGTTGAGACGACAAAATATCAATTGGAGATATTTTACTCTATGGGATTATATTATATAATAAGGTTATATATATATATATATATATATATATATATATATATATATATATATATATATATATATATATATATATAAGAAAAGAAACGAAAGAAAAAGATAGTAAAGAAGAAGAGGAAAGGAAAGGAAAGAAGGGAAAGGAAGAGAAGAAGAGAGAAAGAACTTGGATGAAGAAGAGAAGTTCATGGATCATCATCATCTTCTTCAAACTCCTCTTCATTGCTAAGGTGGGTTCTAGTTAGACACTTTAAGTTCTAGAATTATATGTTTGGAACTTAGGTTAGAAATTGAGAGAAAATGATAAAACTGGAAAAATCAATGTTCTAACGGATAAAACGTGAAATAAACCGAGTAATATAGTCGGGTTATGGGTGGATTGAACCTCTCATAATTGTTTTGATGTCCCAACATGTTAAGGTATGAGTTAGAATGGTTTAGAATGAAGAAAAACATGATTTTTGGGCTCTGTTACGACAGTAACCGGTTACAGCATATGTGCTAACCGGTTACCCTTTGAAAAATGACGTTTCTAGGTTGTTTTCTAGCCAGTAACCGGTTACAGCATATGTGCTAACCGGGTTACCACTGCTATTGGCAGAAAAATGAAAATTAAAACGAGCGTGTCTTTTGAACCGTAAGTCCGTTTTGGTCCCCGTTCGAAGCGTTGGGAATCTAATTTAATGCTCTATGTGATAGTGAGGTAGAAGCATGGTTATATGCTATAGATTGATAAGAAAAATATAGAAATGCAATGTATGTAGTTTTGTTTCCACAAAAACTCAAGAATCGGGAATCCGATTGATACGAGTCCAAAGCCTTTGGAAAGATGATCCAATAAGGCAGTGAATGGTAGTGTGAGACCATGATTTTAACCAAGGATGCTAGGTAGAGGATAGTAGTGGCTTGTATGCCTTAAGAATGTGTGTGAACTACTATGTAGATATTGTTTGATATGTTATGCTATCATTTGTGTTTTATCATTGATATTGTGATATGCTTGTCTAATATTGTTGTTAGGTATGAATGAGAGAATATGCATGTTAAAATGAATTAGGAAGAGTGAGGAAACTTTACCCCAAAACAAATGGCATAGTTAAGGTTGTTATAATTCTAGGTTGTGAATAGAATTGTGATAGAAACTCTGGATGGCGACGCTCGTGCATTCATTGGCGAGTTATGGCCTGGAGTAGATAACCTAGATGGCAAGGCTCGGGCACCTGATGTGGGAAGGTACACCCGTGATGAGATTTGTCTAGGAGAGTGTGAAACACTAGTATGGAACATGTTGAACTTTTGGGTTTATGAGAAAAGGCGAATGTGGCCTTAAGGCATTGTGGCCTTGTGATTATCGAATACAATCACGTTTTGTGTGAGATCACGTAATCGTAACCGTTTATCTTGAGTTACAGTTTCATGAGTCTCGAGCTCCTCTGAAACATAGGCATGACTACTTTGGCAGGTTTGATTCCCGCGTGCAGTACGAATGGCGCTCAGGGAGCGTATGCTTGTGACGGTTAATGGCTCGTGTGAAGTGACGGTTCATAACGATTAATGGCCCGTAGAACCCGAATCTATTCGTATGTAAAGTAGGTTTTCAGGATCCATGACTCAGGTCGACTTCTAGACATAGAAGCGAACGGGAAAAGGGGATGCCTTGGTGTGGTTATCGATTAGTGATATTTTGAGTTGATGAACTCATGAACATATTTCCATATAGTGTGAGATTGAGAACTTAAGGTCATTTCCCTTCCCCTTGACTTGAGTTAGGATTGTTAGAACCCTGTAAAGCCGAGAGAATCCATAAGATAGGGAACTCACTGAGATTTGATGTATCTCACCCAACTATTGTTGATTATTTTCAGGAGGTATTTGCAGGTTTGATTTACAAGTGGAGCTATGCTTGGATGTTTCAAGAGAAGCTTAGTTGAGCTTATTCTGCTGTGTAATCTATTGCATACAATTGAGGATATTGTATATTGATCTTAGTTTTTATTTTTGGCTAATTTCCATGCCTTGTACCATAGATTGTGTTTTGTTTTTTTAGAAATGGTCAAGTATGTGAATTACGCTATTAGGCACTTATGATGGTGTCAGTACCAAATAAAATGCTTGTATTGTATTATTCTAGGTATATATTATACAGGGCATTACAATACCCTTTTTCTATTGACTTGGTTCGCTGAGTGTTCGCCTAGCGAACCCTGGAGCGAACGTGACAGATTTTTCTATCTTGTTTCCTTCATAACTTTTGATCCGTAACTCAGATTGACGCATGGTCGGAAGCGTTGGAAAGTTATTTCAATGCTCTTTATGATGGTGAGGTAGAAACATGATTATATGTCATGGATTGATATGGTAGAGTTAAATATTGTGATGAATGTGAAAATAATGTTTATGTGATATGTTGAAAATCCATATCTTTTGGATCATAAGCCCGATCGAGGCATAATTATAGCCGATGTAAAGCTGTGAGAATATCCTATGGGATAAAAGTGAAAAGTAATGATTTCAATACCCGATTAAATGAATCGGAGGGAACCCGAAAGTGATGTTTTATGTGATGAATCATTACATGTGATTCCATTATACCATTGTAATATGCTTTTGTATAACTTGTGATGGAATTATTATATGTAATTCAAAATGTGCAATTGTAATATGCTTTGCCTAATATTAATGTTAAACCTGATTAAAAGAATATGCATGTTTAAAATATGAATTAGGAAGAGTGAGGAAACTTTACCCCAAAACAAATGGCATAGTTTAAGATATTGGAACCTAGTAATGACTAGGAAAATTGATAGAAACTCTGCATGGCGACGCTCGTGCATTCGATATAGAAAGGTGCATCCTTGACGAGTTCTGGCCTAGAGTAGATAACCTAGATGGCGATGCTCGGGCACTTGATGAATAACAGTGCATCCGTGACGAGTATTAGTCTAGGAGAGAGTGAACACTAGTATGGAACACGGGTATTTAGTATGTTAAATTGTTAAAGGAAAAAGAGGCCTAAAGGCTAATGTGGCCTAGGAATATTGAATACAATTATGGTTGTATGTGAAATCACGAAATCGTAACCATTATTCTATTATGTGCCATTTCATGAGTAACGAGCTCCTCTATAATGAATGCACGATTTCTTGCTAGATTTGATTCCCAATGTTATAGTACGAATGGAGCCTACGGGTAAAGAGACTTGTGACGGTGTACGGGCCGTGTGAAGTGACGATTTAAGGTGATAATATGTCCCTTATTTCCGAATCCATTTCGTATGCCAAGAAATCTACGAGGGTCCATGACTCGTTCCTACTTCTAGACATAGAAGAGGGCGGGAGAAAGGGGGATGCCTTGACAAGGTTATCGATTAGTGATACTTTTGAGTAACGGGCTCAATATGGTGTTTCCATATAGTGTGAGATAGTGTGAGTTTGTGTACTCAAGGTCATTTCCCTTCCCCTTGACTTGAGTTAGGATTGATAGAACCTTGTAAAGCCAAGAGAATATATAAGATAGGGAACCCACTGAGATTTGATGTATCTCACCCCACTATTGTTGATTATTTTCAGGAGGTATTTACAGGTTTGGTTTACAAGTGGAGCTATGCTTGGATGTTTCAAGAGAAGCTCGGCTTTAGTATTTCCGCTGTGTATTTGTTGTATACAATTGAGGATATTGTATATTGATCTTAGTTTTTATTGTTTTGGCTAGTTTCCATATCTTGTACCATAGATTGTATTATGTTTTTAGAATAGTCAAGTATATGAATTACGCCATTAGGCACTTATGATGGTGTCAGTACCAAATAAAATTCTTGTATTGTATTATTCTAGATATATATTATACAGGGCATTATAGTTGGTATTAGAGCAGGTCTTGTCCTCGACCTAGCCTTGAAACATCATAAGTAAATCTATTCCTGCCTCTTAAGTGTGTCTTGCCAGCATGAAACTTAATATCATACTATCTAGTGTTGGGTCTGATCAACCTAATACTATGTATGTGATAGGTAGAATCATGGTTGAGCAACCACGAGGATTCCGAAGTGTTGTCGGAACTTGTGCTGTGAGGGTAGACTCAAGCCAAGAGTTAGTAGGGAGGAGTTTTGGGTCAGCTCAGTGAGGTTTTAATAGAAGTTGTGCTTGGGTAGCATGGAAATTAAAGAGTGGTATGTTGTTCAAGAATCCTTTGGAATTTATGGAGTCTAAAAGTTAAGGATCTCTATTGGACGATTGGTTAAGATATCAAGGGATATGTAAAATCGCTAGTGGAGCTGGATTGACCACTAGTATGGATAAGGATTTCAAGTAATCTCATTCCGTGAAAAAGAAAAGTTTTTTTGTGGAATGTGTGATGTAAGGTCCAGAAGTGAGATAGGTATTGGTGTTTCAGTTTATAAGGTCGCAATGGTATCTTGAATGGACGAGCGTACCTTAAGGAATGTGTTCGGAACAATGTCTTCTAACTGGTTAAAAGTTGAGAGTTAAGGACGTTCGGCTTTTATGGGAACCTAAAGTAGTAGAGAAGTGTGTGAAGGAACACAAGGATGTGTTACATGCTTCAAGTGAAATAAGTATGTGCCAGACAAAGAGTAAGAGATGAATTGTGTATATTCAGTCATGAAGAGAGATTAAGTTCGAGATGTTACATCAAGATTTTTTATATTTGATGAGAGACTAATTTGGAATTTGGAATTTGTTAAATTACCCAAGTAACAGTATAAGGTATTATGTTGGAGAGGAATGAACTTCATTTAGTAACAGAAAGTGTAGTGATACGGATCGGAAGTTTGTGTTAAGAAACAGAGTAAGTACCTTGGACTCAAGGAAATTCTAAAATGATTATTTTATATTTGGACATAAGAGGATTACAATGGAGAGCGAAAGTAAGCACGATGTAGAAAATGGTATTAACGGAATGTATTTTGGACGAGTGTGCAATGGAGTTTTAAGGTGTTGATGAACCTATAGTTAAGGAAATGTAATCATGGATGGCTCACCCGTGAGGACCCTATTAGTATGACGTGGAATGGGAAAAGTTACACCTTGGTATTAAGAACAAGCATAGTGGTAGCACCGTGGTCACAAGTGTACGTGATGGATTCTTATTCTTGAGACAAGTGTGAAGGGACGTACTCTGTGGGACAGTGAATATGGTATTTCAAGAAGTAAGATTGTGGTAAAACAATGAGAAGCAAATTAGGACTTATTACGGACTAAGTGTAAACCATGGAATGATTTATACCAGAAGGGTTTTGTAAGTAGTTGATGAGAATTGTCGGTTACGAATCTTTTGTTAAGTAATTTGGTGTAAGTGGGATGTGTAATGGATAGGGAAGGGTAAGAAATCCCGGTTAATGTGCACGAAGTGGTGGAAAGGTTCTGCAAGAGGTTGCATTGCCCCGATTTATTTTCAAGTATAGAGAAACTTCTGTATTTGTGAATAATCGGAATATTAGGAATCTACCTTTTGTTGGACTAAGAACGTTGTTGTTTTATTTCTCACCAAGGAATTCAAGTGAGAGAATAAGGTGGTATGCTTGATATGAGATGTCCATCAATTTTATGGTATCGTATAATGGTTGTGTGTTGGGTTTTGCTTATGGACGAATTAAGTATGAGTTGTGGCTCAAACCTTAGAATGTCGTCATTTTGACTTCCCGCAAGTGTAGTTGTTTAAGCAGAGAGGAACTATCCCGCTGAAGCTTTGTAGTGTGACCTCGTCAGAATTTGGAATTTTGCCTTGTCACTTGGTTGGAGTGTGTCGTCTGAATGTTTTAACTTGTTCTGTATTACCTTGAGTGGAACCATGGTTGGCGAATTGTTGTATAAGTTAAAGAGCCACGAGTTGAGAATGATATTCCAAGATGGAGCAAGACGGATTGATGGTTTTGGGTAGGGATGGCTTTGAATTAAACGAAATTGGTTTTTCAGCTTCTATAGCAGTGTTAACCAATTGACACAGTGTGTGTAAATTATGGAATCTCTTAAAAACCATAATCCGCATTTTGTTGCTTTATGTTGCTCTGAGTGGAGAGTATTATGTGAATGGAAAACAGGATTGCAAATAAATGAAAGAAGGATTTATGTTTTGAAATTGGAACTTGTGGAAGGGTATTACTTAGTTGATCATCTGTTTGGATGACAAGGGAATTTGACTTCGAGGAAGTAATCTTGTGAATTGTGTTGAGTATGAGAAAGTCTTAAGTGTATTACCGTTGAGAGTCTTAAGAACGAAGTTAAAGAATACTCACAAAGTATTGATCTTGCAAGGAATATTTCGATGTGAAATTATGGTATTAGTAAGGTATGAACGGTTGGTCAGAGTTAGTAATTGTTATCTTTCGTGAGTTCATAGCATCAGATTTAGACCGTGAGAGTAGTACCAGATGTGTACAGTTGTACTTCATCCAAAGAGGAAATTTGAAAGTTATCTTTCCAAGTACGAGTAAGAATTGGGCGTTCCAAAGTTAAGTATGTAACTTGGAATTGTTTATGGAAAAGAACGAATGAGAAAAGTTGATTCAATTGAGAAGCGTTGCATGTCCTTTGAGGGTGTGTGTACGTGTAGAGTGTTGTATGTGGATTGGTGAGTAGTATGAAAACTCACAATTGTGCCTTGGATGGAGTTTTGATAACATATGATTGAAGTTCTGTGTTGGTGTTACGTCATTTAGGGTTGAGATCTCGTGTCAACAAGAAACATTGAGTGAGTCAGAACCCCGTAAGAAGAATCGATTTGGAATGTGGTAACCAGAACCGGAAGTTGTTAAACTATTTTGGATATATTGATTTCGAATTTAGAATGGAATTGGAGTTGTATATGTTATGGTTGTAACAGTATAACTCATGTACCTCTGCCGTCTGGAGAGTGTTGGACCGATGTTATAATATTTTGTGTCGGCAAAGAAATTGTTCTACCATAGGACGTCAGTAAGTTACTTGTACCATTGGTTAATAAGGACCCCAGTGTATAAGTGTGTTCTCCGCAGACTGTTAGCTACTTGGTAATGCTTAAGAATTGGTGGTATCCCATTGTTAGAATGGGAGTTACGCAGTGGAAGGTGACAGAGGAAGAGTTCAGTCAGAATAGTAAGAACTTGAAGATTATTGCTAGTAAGTATGGAAATAAGGAGATCTTGTTTTAAGTGTGTTACCTTTGGCGTGATATGAAAGAGATGAAATATCGGATTTAACGAGTACAGTGTGCAGCATCAGACCATATGGAACTGGTAAAAGAAGTTGTTTGACAATCTATGAAGTGGTTTTGAACATTAAGGAATTTATGAAAGGATAGTCGTCAGTGATTGCATGAAGTTAAGGAATCACTGATTTACATCGTGAAAATTTGATGAATGTTTGTTATCCTAAACCAATATAAGGTGTTAGGGTTTCGGTTGTGACTCAGTAGAGGAATATAGAATGGTACATTCTTTCTAAAGGTAGAATGCGACCAAGTGTTTTAGTAAGAAACAACAAACGAATTGAGGAGAAGCAAGGTTGGAAGTTAACTCGATATTGGAGCAAGAGTATAACTAAGGACACGAAGTTTGATAAATTGTGAAAATACGGATTTTGGTCTGTGAAGCTAAGTTGAATTTTGGATTATATTAGAAATTCTAACGGAAGTAAAGTTAAGTAGGGATCTAAGACAGTTATACAAGTTGCGGTTATTGCCGAGTAGAGGAAATTCGGGGGCGAATTTCAATTTAAGGGGGGAGAGTGTAATACCCCGTATTATCTAAATGCTCAATTGGATATCAGATAAGATCAGATGAGTATCTATGTGCTCTATATTTGGTAAATTGGATTAATGGAATCCTCTAAGTACTTTACGTATTGACATTTGGGATCAATAGAGCAACTAGTGAACTCTGAAGAGATCAATTATTTATTAAAGGGACAAATCAATATTGATTAATTCAAGAGAGCATTTGAAGGTAACTCTAATAATTGATCAATTGGGTTGAGATGACAAAATATCAATTGGAGATATTTTACCCTGTTGGATTATATTATATAATAAGGTTATATATATATATATATATATATATATATATATATATATATATATATATATATATATATATATATAAGAAAAGGAAAGAAGAGAAAGAGAGAAAGGGGAGAAAGATGAAGAAGAGGAACTTATGGATCATCATCATCTTCTTCAAACTCCTCTTCGATTATCAAGTGGGTTCTAGTTAGACGCTCTATGTTCTAGAATTAAGGATTTAGAACTTAGGTTAGATTTGAGAGAAAATGATTAAACGGATAAATCAATGAAATCTAACGGATGAAATGCGATATAAATGTGTGGAATGCTTGTTGTTATGATTGGAACATTGTGTTGGGTGATATGGTATGAATTGGAAGTGGTTTGGGTGAAGAATTGGGAGTTTGGACCCAAATGTTTCTGGGTTCTCACTGCTGCGAATTTCTAAATTTTGCTTTGTTCGCCTAGCGAACCTGGCGAACTCCAAAGCGAATGATTGGTCGAGGGTTCGCCTAGCGACCCCCGGGGCGAACGGAAGGCGAATATTCGCTCAAAGCTCGCTTAACGAACTTTATACCCTTTTTCTACTGACTTGGTTCGCTGAGTGTTCGCCTAACGAACCCTGGAGCGAACGTGACCGATTTTTCTATCTTGTTTCCTTCATAACTTTTGATCCGTAACTCGGATTGACACATGGTCGGAAGCGTTGGAAAGCTATTTCAATGCTCTTTGTGATGTTGAGGTAGAAACATAATTATATGTCATGGATTGATATGGTAGAGTTAAATATTGTGATGAATGTGAAAATAATGTTTATGTGATATGTTGAAAATCCATTTCTTTTGGATCATAAGCCCGATCGAGGCATAATTATAGCCGATGTAAAGCTGTGAGAATATCCTGCGGGATAAAAGTGAAAAGTACTGATTTCAATACCCGATTAAATGAATCGGAGGGAACCCGAAAGTGATGATTTATGTGATGAATCATTACATGTGATTCCATTATACCATTGTAATATGCTTTTGTATAACTTGTGATGGAATTATTATATGTAATTCAAAATGTGCAATTATTGTAATACCCCGTATTTTTTAATTACTCTGGATAATATTAGTTGTGATCAACTGAGTCCCAGTGTACTCTGAGAAATTATTTGCAAAAATAATTAGAATAATTGTTGAACTTAGAGTAAATCCAATTAATATTATCTAACTCTGAGGTATTTAATTATTAGAGCTTTAGAGACTTTTTGGACATTTAGTAGTATTACTAATTAATGGGTATTCTTACTATATCTTTTCTTTTCCTCCATGTTACTAAAGATAGTAACATAACTTGGTTTTGGAGAGGGAAAGAAGAGAGAAGTTAGAGAAGAAGAAGAAACTATTGAAGCTCATCACCAGGATCATCATCATCAATTCATCCAATCTTTACCCAATCTCGTCTTCATCTTCATCTTGCTAAGAGGTGGGTTCTAGTTAGAACTTTAGTTTTAGAGTTTTTGGAAAATGTTTGATTTAGGTTAGAAATGTGGAATCAATGGATTTAACGGTTAAAAATCGATATAAACTGTGTTGAATGATCACACTATGCTTATGAACAATTGTGATGCTTGTTTGTACTGTTTGAGAATGTTTGAGTTGAGAAAGATAGGTTTTTAACCCTTGGAGTAAGAGGAAAACGTAGCTGAGCATGGTTGTTCTTGTGCAAAGCGTCGGGCGGTGCTCAGAGCGCCAGGCGGTTCGAGGCAAGCGCCTCTGCTTCGCCGGGCGATGCCCAAGAGGCGCAACATGTAACACCCCTGCAACTTTCAAGTTATACGTTTACGTTGAAAATTCATGAACAAAATTATCCAACTCATGATTTGGAACTAGCGACAGTTGTGTTTACATTGAAGGTGGGGCGTCACTATTTGTATGGTGTATGTTTTGAAATGTTCAGTGACCATAAAAGGTTTGAGGTATTTATTTGACCAAAAGGAGTTAAATATGCGACAAAGAAGGTGGATGGAGTACTTAAAGGATTATGATTTAGAATTAAAGTATCATCCAGGAAAAGCGAACAAGGTAGCAGATGCTTTAAGTCGGAAAGTAGTTCATAGTTCAGAATTGATGATATTGGAGTATGCTTTGTTGGAAAAGTTTAGGGATCTTAATCTTCAATTTGTGTGGACTCCAAATGGTGTAATTATGGGGAATTTGTATGTCAATTCTACTCTAAGAGTTAAGATTCAACAAGGACAGATGTTGGATGAGAAGTTGCAAGAAGTGTTAGTTCAACCGGGTTTTGTTCAAGCTACTGACGGAATTATTATGTTTAATCAAAGGGTTTATGTTCCGGACGATGCGGTGTTAAAAAGAAAGGTTTTGGAAAGTTTTTCAACAAGCTATGGGTACAAAGTTGCGTTTGAGAACATCCAATCATCCTCAGACGGATGGTCAGACTGAGCGAACAATACAAACAATGGAAGATATGTTGAGAGCTTGTGTGCTAGAAAGTAAAGGGAATTGGAAGGAACTCCTACCGTTGATAGAGTTTTCTTATAACAATAGTTACCACGCGAGTATCGGTATGGCTCCTTATGAAGCGTTGTATGGAAGAAAATGTAGAACACCTTTGTGTTGGGCGGAAGTTGGTGAAGATAGAATTTTGGGACCCGAAATTATCCAAGAGACTACGGAAAAGATTCGAATGATCCGTGAGAAAGTTAAACAAGCGCAAGATTGCCAAAAGAGTTATGCGGACAATCGAAGGGGACCTTTAAAATTTGAGGAAGGTGACCATGTGTTTTTGAAAGTTACTCCGAGATTGAGATTGAAAGGACCGTTTAGGTCACGCAAGTTAAGCCCGAGATACATGGGACCATATCAAATCTTAGAAAGGATCGGTGAAGTAGCTTATAGATTAGCCTTAACGCCCTCTCTGTCAGAAATGCATGATGTTTTTCATGTATCTCAGCTTCGCAAGTTTCTTCCAGATCCTCTTCAGCCAGTTCTACCAGACTCTGTTGAAATAGAAGCAGACTTAACGTTTGAGCCTCAACCGAGTCGCATTGTGGGAAGAGAAACGAAGGTATTAAGGAACAAAGAGATTCCTCTTGTTAAGGTGCAATGGGATGTGACGCATCCGGGTGATGTAACTTGGGAATTGGAATCCGAGATGCGAGAAGTTTATCCTCACCTTTTCAGGTAATTATTTTAAATTCGTGGGCGAATTTCTATTTAAGGGGGGGGGGGGGAGGATGTAATACCCCGTATTTTTAATTAATCTGGATAATATTAGTTGTGATCAACTGAGTCCCAGTGTACTCTGAGAAATTATTTGCAAAAATAATTAGAGTAACTGTTGAACTTAGAGTAAATCTAATTAATATTATCTGACTTTGAGGTATTTAATTATTAGAGCTTTAGAGACTTTTTGGACATTTAGTAGTATTACTAATTAATGGGTATTCTTACTATATCTTTTCTTTTCCTCCATGTTACTAAAGATAGTAACATAACTTGGTTTTGGAGAGGGAAAGAAGAGAGAAGTTAGAGAAGAAGAAGAAACTCTTGAAGCTCATCACCAAGGATCATCATCATTAATTCATCCAATCTTTACCCAATCTCATCTTCATCTTCATCTTGCTAAGAGGTGGGTTATAGTTAGAACTTTAGTTTTAGAGTTTTTGGAAAATGTTTGATTTAGGTTAGAAATGTGGAATCAATGGATTTAACGGTTAAAAATTGATATAAACTGTGTTGAATGATCACACTATGCTTATGAACAATTGTGATGCTTGTTTGTACTGTTTGAGAATGTTTTGAGTTGAGAAAGATGGGTTTTTAACCCTTGGAATAAGAGGAAAACGCAGTTGAGCATGGCTGTTTTGGTGCAAAGCGTTGGGCGGTGCTCAGAGCGCCGGGCGGTTTGAGGCAAGCGCCTCTGCTTCGTCGGGCGATGCCCAAGAGGCGCAGCATGTAACGCCCCTACAACTTTCAAGTTTTTGGAGAATACGTTTACGCCTCTACTTCGCCGAGCGAAGCGAGAGGCGGAGGGGGATTCCTCCGGGCGAAAAGTGGAGCGCCGGGCGCTCCTGGGACTTTTCCAAATGTTCCATTTTCTTCTAAAATTCATAACTTTTGATCCGTTTATCCGATTTAAGTGTTCTTGATATCAATAGAAAGCTGTGGAAATAATCTATATGATGAAAGTGAAAATTTTCGATTTTAGTAGCCCGATTTAATAATCGGAGAATTTCCAAAGTGGTATATTTATGTTTTACTTGTCATATATTATTCTATTGTGCAATTGCGATATATCTTGCCTATCCTATTATTGCTTAGCATGGTTGTGAGTGAAAGTGCATGATAAAATGAAAACGTAATAGGAAGAGTGAGGAAACTTTACCCTAAAACAAATGATATGATTCTAGGTTGTGACTAGGATTGTTAGATAATCTAGATGGTGATGCTCGTGCGTTCGATGCCTAGGTGTGCATCTTCAACGAGTAATGGTCTAGAGAGAGTGAAACACTAGTATTGAATATGTGTGTGAACCTTTGTGTTCCTTGTGATGAAGGCATCGTGGCCTTGTGATTGTCGAATACAATCATGTTTGTGTGTGAGATCACGTAATCGTAACCATTTCCTTTGAGTTGCGTTTTATGAGTCTCGAGCTCCTCTGAAACATATGCATAACTACTTGGCAGGTTTGATTCCCGCGTGCAGTATGAATGGCGCTCAGGGAGCGTATGCTTTTGACGGTATAAGGCATGTGTAAAGTGACGATTCATAACGGTAAAAGGCCCGTAGAACCCGAATCCATTCGTATGTCAAGTAGGTTACAAGGATTTATGACTCAGGTCGCCTTCTAGACGTAGAAGCGGACGGGAAGAGGAGATGTCTTGGTAAGGTTATCGATTAGTGATATTTTTGAGTTGATTGACTCATGACATGTTCCATATAGTGTGAGATTTGATATGTGAACTCGAAAGTCGTTTCCCTTCCCTTGGACTTGAGTTAGGATTGTTAGAACCTTGTAAACCCGAGAGAATCCATAAGATAGGGAACTCACTGAGATTTGATGTATCTCACCCCACGTTGTTGGATATTTTTCAGGTACTTCAGGTTCCGCTAAGGGTAAGGATAAAGTCGTGTGATTTTTCCTTGCTTGTTGATGGCTAGCTTCCGATGTGGAGTTATTTTGAGATCATTATTGATCTAGTTCTTAGTTTTTATCTTTTGAACATCTTGTGTATATTATTCCTTAGACTTTTAGTATTTTGTATTTTGGGCATTTAATGTATACAATGTGTTAACTAGGAACTTATGGTATTTCAGTATCAAATACTTGGATTCATGTATAATATATATGCTCTGATGTATGTTGTTATATATGGGTGTTACAATTGTAATATGCTTTGCCTAATATTAATGCTAAACCTGATTAAAAGAATATGCATGTTTAAAATATGTATTAGGAAGAGTGAGGAAACTTTACCCCAAAACAAATGGCATAGTTTAAGATATTGGAACCTAGTAATGACTAGGAAAATTGATAGAAACTCTGCATGGCGACGCTCGTGCATTTGATGTAGAAAGGTCCATCCTTGACGAGTTCTGGCCTAGAGTAGATAACCTAGATGGCGATGCTCGGGCACTTGATGTATAACGGTGCACCCGTGACGAGTATTGGTCTAGGAGAGAGTGAACACTAGTATGGAACACGGGTATTTATTATGTTAAATTGTTAAAGGCAAAAGAGGCCTAAAGGCTAATGTGGCCTATGAATGTTGAATATAATTATGGTTGTATGTGAAATCACGAAATCGTAACCATTATTCTATTATGTGCGATTTCATGAGTAACGAGCTCCTCTGTAATGAATGCACGATTTCTTGGTAGGTTTGATTCCCAATGTTATAGTACGAATGGAGCCTACGGGTAAAGAGACTTGTGACGGTGTACGGGCCGTGTGAAGTGACGATTTAAGGTGATAATATGTCCCTTATTTCCGAATCCATTTCGTATGCCAAGAAATCTACGAGGGTCCATGACTCGCTCCTACTTCTAGACGTAGAAGAGGGCGGGAGAAAGGGGGATGCCTTGACAAGGTTATCGATTAGTGATACTTTTGAGTAACGGGCTCAATATCGTGTTTCCATATAGTGTGAGTTTGTGTACTCAAGGTCATTTCCCTTCCCCTTGACTTGAGTTAGGATTGATAGAACCTTGTAAAGCCGAGAGAATCTATAAGATAGGGAACTCACTGAGATTTGATGTATCTCACCCCACTATTGTTGATTATTTTCAGGAGGTATTTGCAGGTTTAGTTTACAAGTGGAGCTATGCTTGGATGTTTCAAGAAAAGCTCGACTTTAGTATTTCCGTTGTGTATTTGTTGTATACAATTGAGGATATTGTATATTGATCTTAGTTTTTATTGTTTTGGCTAGTTTCCATATCTTGTACCATAGATTGTATTATGTTTTTAGAATGGTCAAGTATGTGAATTACGCCATTAGGCACTTATGATGGTGTCAGTACCAAATAAAATGCTTGTATTATATTATTCTAGATATATATTATACAGGGCATTACATTTTTCAATTTAAAAATAAATAAAAAGTTGAACATTTTTTATAATAATAATAAATAATAATAATACTGATAATGATAATAATAATAATAATAATAATAATAATAATAATAATAATAATAATACACTTTCTTAATAACAATAACTATAATAATAACAATCAAGTTTAGATTTTATTTATTAATATTGATAATCATTAAAATTTAAAAATAATTTATTTATAGTTGTATAATTTTTTTTGTCGAATTTGTTATGCAAAAGTTAGCAACATTTTACCAATACCGTGTCTTTTTTTTTAAATAATAATATATATATTTTTATAATAATTAAAAATTTAAAATAACCTATAAAAATAGTAATGAAACAAACTTTACGCTTTAAACATTTTAAAGGGTCTAAGTTCGCATTTAACTAAGAATTTTTCTTAGTATTATTAGGGCTTCTTTATCATGACTTCTTCTTTTTAACAAAATAAGTTTTTTTCTTCTCAAGAGAAAACTCGAAAATATATTTGACTAATTTAATTCAAAATACATTTTAAAAAATAAATTTCAAAAATAATATTAATACATGATTTCGTAGTACTGTAACTTAATATCTTATCTTTTAATGTTGAGTATTTTATTGTTGAGAAGAAAAACGATGTATTATATTGTTGAGAACAAGATAAATATCTTTGCAAATTCTCTTGAGAAAAGGAAGAATGATATCTTGAGAAAAGGAAGAATGTTTTCGAGTTTTCTCTTGAGAAGAAAAAGACTTCTTTTGTGAAAAAGAAGAAGTCGTGATAAAGAAGCCCTATGAATATTTTTTTTTTGTTTTTAATCATGCCTATTAATATTTTTGTATGACTAAAAAATATATATTTTATCTTTAAATTTTAAGTATAATTAAAAAAATTGAATTCTTTTATAATAATAATAAGAAATAATAATCATAATAATAATAATAATAATATACTTTCTTAATAACAATATTTTAATAATAATAATAATAATAATGGTTAGATTTTATTTATTAATATTGAAAATAATTTTAATTTAAAAATAATTTATTTATATTGGTATAATTTTTTTTGTTGAACTTGTTATGCAAAGTTAGCAACATTTTACTAATATCGTGTATCTTATAAAAAATAATAATATACAAATTTTTTTAATAATTAAAAATTGAAAATAACCTATAAAATTAGAAATGGAACAAAGTTTACACTTTAAACATTTTAAACAGTCTAAGTTCACATTTAACTAAAAACTTTTCTTAGTATTATGAGGGCTTCTTTATCATGACTTCTTCTTTTTAACATAAGAAGTCTTTTTCTTCTCAAGAGAAAACTCGAAAATATATTTGATTAATTTAATTCCAAATAAATTTTAAAAAGTAAATTATAAAAATAATATTAATACATGATTTCTTATTACTACATCTTAATATATTGTCTTTTAGTGTTGAGTCTTCTATTGTTGAGAAGAAAAACGATTTATTATATTGTTGAGAACAAGAACAATGTCGTTGCAAATTCTCTTGAGAAAAATAAGAATGTTATCTTGAGAAAAGGAAGAATGTTTTCGTGTTTTCTCTTGAGAAGAAAAACACTTATATATTTAAAAAGAAGAAGTCCTGATAAAGAAGCCCTATGAATATTTTTCTATTTTTTTTTTGTTTTTAATCATGCCTATTAATATTTTTGTATGACTAAAAAAGATATATATCATCTTTCAATTTAAAAATAAATAAAAAGTTGAACATTTTTTATAATAATAATAAATAATAATAATAATAATAATGATAATGATAATAATAATAATAATAATAATAATAATAATAATAATAATAATAATAATAATACACTTTCTTAATAACAATAACTATAATAATAATAATCAAGGTTAGATTTTATTTATTAATATTGATAATCATTAAAATTTAAAAATAATTTATTTATGGTTGTAAAGTTTTTTTTGTCGAATTTGTTATGCAAAAGTTAGCAACATTTTACCAATACCGTGTCTATTTTTTAAAAATAATAATATATATACTTTTATAATAATTAAAATTTTAAAATAACCTATAAAAATAGTAATGAAACAAACTTTATGCTTTAAACATTTTAAAGGGTCTAAGTTCGCATTTAACTAAGAATTTTCTTAGTATTATTAGGGCTTCTTTATCATGACTTCTTCTTTTTAACAAAATAAGTTTTTTTATTCTCAAGAGAAAACTCAAAAATATATTTGATTAATTTAATTCAAAATACATTTTATAAAATAAATTACAAAAATAATATTAATACATGATTTCGTAGTACTGTAACTTAATATCTTATCTTTTAATGTTGAGTATTTTATTGTTGAGAAGAAAAACGATGTATTATATTGTTGAGAACAAGATTAATGTCTTGGCAAATTCTCTTGAGAAAAGGAAGAATGTTATCTTGAGAAAAGGAAGAATGTTTTCGAGTTTTCTCTTGAGAAGAAAAAGACTTCTTTTGTGAAAACGAAGAAGTCATGATAAAGAAGCTGTAACGTCCTGTATAATATATATCTAGAATAATACCATACAAGCATTTTATTTGGTACCGACACATCAAAAGTGCCTAATGGCGTAGTTCACATACTTGTCCATATCTAAAACATAAATACAACACATGGCACAAGTCATGGAAACTAGCCAAAAATAATAAAAACTAAGAACATTATACAATATTCCTCATTGTACAAGAACAATAAAAATACACAGCGGAAATAAGCTTAACTAAGCTTCTCTTGAAACATCCCAGCATCGCTCCACTTGTAAATCAACCTGCAATTACCTAAAATATAGCAACTATAGTGGGGTGAGATACATCAAATCTCAGTGAGTTCCCTATCCTATAGATTCTCTCGGCTCTACAAGGTTCTAACAACCCTAACTCAAGTCAAGGGGAAGGGAAAATGACTTCGAGTACACAAATTCACAATCTCACACTATATGGAAACATGTCATGAGTTCATCAACTCAAAATATCACTAATCGATAACCGTACCAAGGCATCCCCTTTTCCCGTCCTCTTCTACGTCTAGAAGTCGGCCCGAGTCATGGATCCTTGTAATTACTTGACATACGAATTGGATTCGGGATCATCGGCCCGTACACCGTGATCCGTCACTTCACACGGCCCGTACACCGTCACAAGTCTCTTTACCCGTAGGCTCCAATCGTACTATACGCGGGAATCAAACCTGCCAAGTAATTGTGTATACGTTTCAGAGGAGGTGCTCGAGTCTCATGAAACTACACCGCAAGATAATCTGGTTACTGTAAAGACCATATACAATACATGCCTCAAATCATATATTATACATGAGTTTCACTTTTGGTACTGAAACATAACAAGTTCCTAGTTAACACATTATACACATAAATGCCTCTAATACAAAACACCTAAAAGTCTAAGGCATTACATGTACAAGATGTTCCAAAATGATAAAAACTAAGAACTAGATCAATACAATGATCTCAAAACATAAACGCCATAGCGGAAGCCATGCCATCACAAAACCACGATCCGTAAGGAAAGTCAAATAACCTTGTCCTTACCTTTCGCCAAACCTGCAGAACCTGTGATGTAAACAACAACAGTGGGGTGAGATACATCAAATCTCAGTGAGTTCCCTATCTTAAAGTCCTCTCGGCTCTACAAGGTTCTAACAAACCTAACTCATGTCAAAGGGAAAAAGGGAGTGACCATGAGTACACACACACTATATGGAAACATGTTATGAGTTCATCAACTCACAATATCACTAATCGATAACCATGCCAAGGTATCCCCTCTTCCCGTCCTCTTCTACGTCTAGAAGTCGACCCGGGTCATGGATCCTTGCAACCTACTTGACATACGAATGGATTCGGGTTCTACGGGCCATTAACCGTTATGAACCGTCACTTCACACGGGCCATTAACCGTCACAAGCATACGCTCCATGGGCGCCATTCGTACAGCACGGGGAATCAAACCTGCCAAGTAGTGGTGCATATGTTTCAGAGGAGCTCGAGACCCATGAAACGCACTCGCAAAAACAATAATAACCGGTTACGATTACGTGATCACACACAGTCGTGATTGTATTCAACAATCACAAGGCCATTACGCCTTATCACAACCAAACGGTTAACACACATGTTCCATACTAGTGTTCAATCATTTATATTTTTCCGACACTGCTTAGGGTAATTGTCCTCACTCTACTTATTCCATATTTTAATCATGCTTACATTTTCAACAACCAATACACACCAAAATCAACAAAACGACACAATTCCAACAATTCCGATATAATTAAATCGGCCGTCAATCTTAAAACCAGTGTAATAAGAAAGTACATTTTATTACCTTTCCAACGATACCAAAATTGTTCCATTCCGAGTTACGGATAAAAAGTTACGGCATTGGAAACAATCGATCGGGAAAATAAATCACAACAGCAGGATTCTGTAACTCTCCTGGCCGTACGCGTATTGGTACTCCCCGTACGCGTATTGCCCAAATGCTCGCCCGGCCATACGCGTATTGCCCCAAGCGATACGCGTATTGCCCAAAATCTCCGGCCATCCATACGCGTATTGCCCTTGCCGTACGCGTATTGACAGGCTCCATACGCGTATTGACATGCTCCATACGCGTATGGGCAGAGGAAAAATGCAGAAGTTCCTGCAGAATTTTTCTGCTACGGGTTGATCCAAAATCAACCCCAAATCCCATTTTCATCAATCAAAATGCATCAAAACATGTTATAACATCACAACCAGTATAACATATAATCAAACATTGCATTTATCAGTTAGATTCACGAATTTTGTGCAAAAAGATTCAATTTTCACAATTTCTAATCTAACTCTAAACTCAAAATAATCCTACTCTAGAGAGTCTAACTAGAACCCACCTGGATTAATAGACGAGGAGATTATTACTGAGATGATTAGACGAAGAACAGATGAACGGATGATGATTCTTGAGCTTGTTGAGAAATCTTCTTCTCCTTTTCCTTTTCCTTCCTCTTTTCCTTTCTTTTCTTTCCTTCACTTTTCCTTCTCTAAGTTTCTCTACTTTTACCAAATAAGGAAAAATGAAAAGAAAATAGATAGTAAGGAAAACTATCATTTTTAGTAACACTACTAAATGTCCAAAATTAGCTCAAATACATCAAATTATAAAAACTCAACGTTAAATACTATTAATTTAATCGACTCTGAGTTCATCAGTTTACTCTAATTATTTTATCAAATAATTACTCAGAGTACTCCGGAACCCAGTTGATCATAATAATATTAACTCAAGCGTTTATAAATTTACGGGGTATTACATCCTCCCCCCCTTAAATAGAAATTCGTCCTCGAATTTAGAATATTACCTGAACAGATGTGGATAAGAATCTCGCATTTCCGATTCTAGTTCCCAAGTAGCATCGCCCGGATGCGTCATATCCCATTGCACCTTAACAAGTGGAATATCTTTGTTCCTTAACACTTTTGTTTCCCTTCCCACAATACAACTCGGTTGTGGTTCAAAAGTCAAATCCGCTTCAATTTCCACTGATTCGGGTAGAATTGGCTGAAGAGGATCAGGAATAAACTTACGGAGCTGAGATACGTGAAAAACGTCATGCATCTCGGATAGAGAGGGTGGTAAGGCTAATCTATAAGCAACTTCACCAATCCTTTCTAAAATCTGATACGGTCCCACGTATCTCGGACTTAACTTACGTGACTTAAACGGTCCTTTCAATCTCAATCTCGGAGTAACTTTCAGAAATACATGGTCACCTTCCTCAAATTCCAAAGGTCTCCTACGATTGTCCGCATAACTCTTTTGACGATCTTGTGCTTGTTTAACCTTCTCGCGGATCATTCGAATCTTTTCCGTAGTCTCTTGAATAATCTCGGGTCCCAAAATTCTATCTTCGCCAATTTCAGCCCAACACAAAGGTGTTCTACACTTCCTCCCATACAATGCTTCATACGGAGCCATACCGATGCTCGCATGATAACTATTGTTATAGGAAAACTCAATTAACGGCAAAAGTTCTTTCCAATTCCCTCTACTCTCTAGCGCACAAGCTCTTAACATATCCTCCATCGTTTGTATTGTTCGTTCAGTCTGACCATCCGTTTGAGGATGATCCGACGTGCTCAAACACAAATTCGTACCCATCGCTTGTTGGAACACTTTCCAAAATCTCGAAGTAAACTTCGGATCTCTATCGGACACAATACTGGAAGGAATACCATGCAATCTCACAATCTCAGCAATAAACAACCTTGCAAGATGACTTGCCTTATAAGTAGTCTTTACGGCTAAGAAGTGTGCAGATTTTGTTAGTCGATCTACAATCACCCAAATAGAATCATACCCTCCTTGGGTACGGGGTAAACCCACTGCAAAATCCATAGAAATACTATCCCACTTCCAAACTGGAATATCCAAAGGTTGTAACAAACCGCCCGGTCTTTGGTGTTCAATCTTCACCTGTTGGCACACCGCACATTCTGACACATATCCCGCTATATCCTTTTTCATCCCAGACCACCAATAATCCTTCTTTAAATCCTGATACATCTTCGAAGAACCAGGATGTATCGTAAAAGTACCTTTATGGGCTTCATCTAAAATCTTCCTTTTCAATGCCTCATCTCTCGGAACACAAATCCTTTGATTAAACAGAACAATCCCATCTGTCGCTCGTGTAAAACCCGGCTGAAGTAACAATTCTTGTAACTCTTCCTCTAACAATTGTGCCTGTTGAATCTCAACTCTCAAAGTAGAATTGACATTCAAATTTCCCATAATCACACCATTCGGAGTCCACACAAACTGGAGATTAAGATCTCTAAACTTTTCCAACAATGAATACTCTAAAATCATCAATTCCGCACTATGAACCATTTTCCGACTTAAAGCATCCGCTACTTTATTCGCCTTTCCTGGATGATACTTCAATTCTAAGTCATAATCCTTTAAGTACTCCATCCACCTTCTTTGTCGCATATTCAACTCCTTTTGATCAAACAAATACTTCAAACTTTTGTGGTCACTGAACATTTCAAAACGTACACCATATAAATAATGACGCCACACCTTCAGTGCAAAAACCACTGCAGCTAGTTCCAAATCATGAGTCGGATAATTCTTCTCATGAACTTTTAACTGTCGAGAAGCATAAGCTACTACTTGACCACCTTGCATCAGAACACCCCCTAATCCCCTCTTGGAAGCATCACAGAATACTTCATAAGAGTTGTTAGGATCAGGAATAATTAATACTGGAGCACTCGTCAAACTTTCCTTCAAATGTATAAAACCTTGTTCGCAACCAGAATCCCATTCAAACGTAACATCCTTCCGAGTAAGTTTCGTCATTGGTAAGGCCAATTGAGAAAAGCCCTTGATAAACCTTCTATAGTAACCGGCCAATCCCAAGAAACTTCTAACTTCTGAAACATTTCTCGGTCTCTCCCAATTAATTACTGCTTCTACTTTCGATGGATCCACTGCCACACCACCTCGAGATATAACATGTCCAAGAAAATTAACTTCCGACATCCAAAACTCACACTTGCTCAACTTAGCAAACAATTGCTTCTCTTGCAAGACCGATAAGACAATCCTCAGATGTTCTCCGTGCTCTTGTGGAGTACGAGAATAAATAAGAATGTCGTCAATAAAGATTACCACAAATTGGTCCAAGTAAGTCTGAAATATTCGATTCATGTAATCCATGAAAACAGCTGGAGCATTAGTCACACCGAAAGGCATCACTAAGAATTCATAATGACCGTAACGTGTCCTAAATGCAGTTTTTGGCACATCGGAACTCTTCACTCGAATCTGGTGATAACCCGACCGTAAATCAATCTTCGAGAACACACAGGCTCCTTTCAATTGATCTAACAAGTCGTCTATCCTTGGTAAGGGATACTTGTTCTTAATGGTAACTTTATTCAACTTACGGTAATCAATGCACAAACGCATTCCCCCATCTTTCTTCTTTACCAGTAACACTGGAGCTCCCCACGGTGAAACACTAGGCCTAACGAAATGCTTGGACATCAAGTCCTCCAATTGGTCCTTTAATTCTCTTAATTCAAGCGGTGTCATCCGATACGGAGAAACAGATATAGGAGCCGTTCCCGGTATCAGGTCAATAGAGAACTCAACTTCTCTCTTCGGAGGAAGAGAAGAAACATCCTCAGGAAACACTTCAGGAAATTCACACACTATTGGAATACTCAGAACTTGCTGTTCACTACCTCCCTCCTTAGTAAGAACCAATAAAACAGATTTCTCTTTCTCAAACAAGAAATTTACCATTCCCACCGTACCTTCTAAAATCGTCGATAAAACATCTTTCGGAGTAGCCTCAGCAGATGGAATAATAATTAACTTTTCTTCGCACCCAATAAACACCGAATTAGCAGAAAGCCAATCCATTCCCAGAACAACATCCACTTTCTTAAGCGGTAAACAGATAAGATCAATCTGGAAGACTCTTTCGTTAACCGACAACACACAATTTTCACACATCAATGGTGTTTCAACCATTTCATCCATGGCAGTAGTAACCACCATAGGAGGAAACAAAGGAATAGTTTGCAACCCTAGTCGCTTCACACATCTCAAAGACACAAAAGAATGCGTAGCCCCACAGTCAAATAAAACAAAACAAGGATGTCCATTTACGAAACACGTACCCGCAATCAAGGAATTATCACCCTTTGCTTTCCTTGCATCCAGAGTATATACTCGACCAGTAGTCTTCCCTTGTGTCTGATTCCTACTCTGAGGACAATCCCTCGCCAAATGGCCCACCTTCTGACACTGGTAACACCTCACACTTTCAATACCACATCGGCCGTAATGATTCCGACCGCAAGTACGACACACCGGAGGTACACTAGTTTTTGAACTCTGGACCTGCTTCCCTTTGGAAGACTGTTGCCTTTGCCTAAACTGTTGATTCGACCTCACTCGGTCACTTTGAGTTACCCTGTTCGAATCCACCTCCATTTGCATCTTTTTCAAGCTATTTTCCGCCACATAACATTGTCTTAACATCTCAGCATAAGTAGCAAATTCCCGTTGAGACACGCTGTGTGAAATCTCAGCCCTTAACCCAAACAGAAACTGATCTATCTTCCACCTCTCATCAGGGGCATACATGGCCTGTCTAGAATAGTCAGCCATGATCTCAAATTGTTCCGCATAAGAAGCCACTGATAAATTTCCCTGTCTCAACTGTTGGAACTCAAACTCCTTTTGAGACCTTAAAGAACTCGGAAAATATTTCTCCATAAAGATTACCTTAAACTGTTCCCACACTTTCGGCACTTCCTGAGTTGTCATCAAGGCTGAAGCGCTCTCCCACCACCTCATGGCAGGACCCTTCAACCAGTGAGAAGCAAAGACCACCTTATTCTCCTCACTGCAATGAACTATCAGAAAAATCCTTTCCATACCTGTTATCCACTCGTGTGCCTTCACCGGATCTAGCCCTCCTTGAAACTCTGGAGGATTCATGCGAACAAATTCCCTGTAGGTTCCTCCTGTAACTTCCGGAACAACCACTGGAGGATGCAGACCCTCAGCCATTTGTTGCATCATTTCTTGCATGAACTGATTCTGCTGTTGCTGCATCTGTTGCATAAATTGGTACAACGGGGCATTCCCTTCATCACCTTGTGGAACTGTCCCAGCTGGAGTAGTTCTTGGTCTTCCACGGTTGTTTCTGCGTCTATCAGCCATGTTCCTGAATTCCATATCAATAGGATTAAGTTGATCAGACTCAATACCATAAATATAACAGACAAGACCCATGGCGACACGCCGCATATGAAACGGAAAGAAACACTTATTCTATTTCATGGCTAGGTCGAGGATACGACCTGCTCTGATACCAACTGTAAAGACCATATACAATACATGCCTCAAATCATATATTATACATGAGTTTCACTTTTGGTACTGAAACATAACAAGTTCCTAGTTAACACATTATACACATAAATGCCTCTAATACAAAACACCTAAAAGTCTAAGGCATTACATGTACAAGATGTTCCAAAATGATAAAAACTAAGAACTAGATCAATACAATGATCTCAAAACATAAACGCCATAGCGGAAGCCATGCCATCACAAAACCACGATCCGTAAGGAAAGTCAAATAACCTTGTCCTTACCTTTCGCCAAACCTGCAGAACCTGTGATGTAAACAACAACAGTGGGGTGAGATACATCAAATCTCAGTGAGTTCCCTATCTTAAAGTCCTCTCGGCTCTACAAGGTTCTAACAAACCTAACTCATGTCAAAGGGAAAAAGGGAGTGACCATGAGTACACACACACTATATGGAAACATGTTATGAGTTCATCAACTCACAATATCACTAATCGATAACCATGCCAAGGTATCCCCTCTTCCCGTCCTCTTCTACGTCTAGAAGTCGACCCGGGTCATGGATCCTTGCAACCTACTTGACATACGAATGGATTCGGGTTCTACGGGCCATTAACCGTTATGAACCGTCACTTCACACGGGCCATTAACCGTCACAAGCATACGCTCCATGGGCGCCATTCGTACAGCACGGGGAATCAAACCTGCCAAGTAGTGGTGCATATGTTTCAGAGGAGCTCGAGACCCATGAAACGCACTCGCAAAAACAATAATAACCGGTTACGATTACGTGATCACACACAGTCGTGATTGTATTCAACAATCACAAGGCCATTACGCCTTATCACAACCAAACGGTTAACACACATGTTCCATACTAGTGTTCAATCATTTATATTTTTCCGACACTGCTTAGGGTAATTGTCCTCACTCTACTTATTCCATATTTTAATCATGCTTACATTTTCAACAACCAATACACACCAAAATCAACAAAACGACACAATTCCAACAATTCCGATATAATTAAATCGGCCGTCAATCTTAAAACCAGTGTAATAAGAAAGTACATTTTATTACCTTTCCAACGATACCAAAATTGTTCCATTCCGAGTTACGGATAAAAAGTTACGGCATTGGAAACAATCGATCGGGAAAATAAATCACAACAGCAGGATTCTGTAACTCTCCTGGCCGTACGCGTATTGGTACTCCCCGTACGCGTATTGCCCAAATGCTCGCCCGGCCATACGCGTATTGCCCCAAGCGATACGCGTATTGCCCAAAATCTCCGGCCATCCATACGCGTATTGCCCTTGCCGTACGCGTATTG
Source organism: Lathyrus tuberosus (assembly GCA_022829125.1). NCBI lineage: Eukaryota > Viridiplantae > Streptophyta > Magnoliopsida > Fabales > Fabaceae > Lathyrus > Lathyrus tuberosus. The sequence goes on along the minus strand of JALAZF010000180.1, from coordinate 10,477,277 downwards.
ACAGGCTCCATACGCGTATTGACATGCTCCATACGCGTATGGGCAGAGGAAAAATGCAGAAGTTCCTGCAGAATTTTTCTGCTACGGGTTGATCCAAAATCAACCCCAAATCCCATTTTCATCAATCAAAATGCATCAAAACATGTTATAACATCACAACCAGTATAACATATAATCAAACATTGCATTTATCAGTTAGATTCACGAATTTTGTGCAAAAAGATTCAATTTTCACAATTTCTAATCTAACTCTAAACTCAAAATAATCCTACTCTAGAGAGTCTAACTAGAACCCACCTGGATTAATAGACGAGGAGATTATTACTGAGATGATTAGACGAAGAACAGATGAACGGATGATGATTCTTGAGCTTGTTGAGAAATCTTCTTCTCCTTTTCCTTTTCCTTCCTCTTTTCCTTTCTTTTCTTTCCTTCACTTTTCCTTCTCTAAGTTTCTCTACTTTTACCAAATAAGGAAAAATGAAAAGAAAATAGATAGTAAGGAAAACTATCATTTTTAGTAACACTACTAAATGTCCAAAATTAGCTCAAATACATCAAATTATAAAAACTCAACGTTAAATACTATTAATTTAATCGACTCTGAGTTCATCAGTTTACTCTAATTATTTTATCAAATAATTACTCAGAGTACTCCGGAACCCAGTTGATCATAATAATATTAACTCAAGCGTTTATAAATTTACGGGGTATTACAGTTACGATTACGTGATCAAAAACACAACGTGATTGTATTCGACAATCACAAGGCCACACTCGCCTTAAGGCCTCTTTTGTCTTTTCTCAAAATAAAACATAACAATCACACATGTTCCATACTAGTGTTCACTCATTTCTATACCATTCGGTAATGGACACACGCCTCTGCCTCTTCTGCACTAGCGTTGTCATTACTTTATCTACTCTAGGCCAGAACTCGTCAATGAATGCACGAGCGTCGCCATCCAGAGTTTCTATCACAATTCTAATCACAACCTAGAATTATACCATTTTGTTTTGGGGTAAGTTTCCTCACTCTTCCTAATTCATATTTTAAGCATGCATATTCTTTCATTCACAGTTCACAATTAAATAGACATGGTATAACACAATGTACACAAGTAAAACATTTAACACAACATATCACATAAAATATATTTCATCAATCCATGACATATAATCATGTTTCTCCCTCACCATCTCATAGAGCATAAAATTAGCTTTCCAACGCTTCCGACCGTACGTCAATCGGAGTTACGGATTAAAAGTTATGACAAAAATACGAAAAATAATGTTTTGCTGTCCCAGGCAAATTCGCCTGGCGAATCCCTGGCGAATCAGACTCGCCACCTACTCGCCTGGCGAATCTGGACGAACCAGAATTCTCCCAAAACGGGTTTGGGACCCAAAAATGATCCAAACCTTCAACCCACACGATATTAATGCATCCAAATACCCAAAACAACATGTTAGAACACATTTAGACATACATTTCATCAAATCATCCGTTAGATTTCATTGATTTATCCGTTTACTCATTTTCTCTCAAATCTAACCTAAGCTCTAAACTTATATTTCTAGAACTTAAAGTGTCTAACAAGAACCCACCTGATAACCGAAGAGGAGGTTGAAGAAGATGATGAGGATCCATGGCTTCCTTCTCCCTCTTTCTCTTTTTCCTCTCTTCTTCCTTTCTCTTCTTCTTCTTCTTTCTATCTTTTTCTTCTTTTCCCTTTCTTTACAAATATATAAATATATATATATATATATATATATATATATATATATATATATATATATATATATATATATATATATATAATACTATTATTATATAATATAATCCAACAGGGTAAAATATCTCCAATTGATATTTTGTCGTCTCAACCCAAATGATCAATTATCAGAGTTACCAAAAATTACTTTCTTGAATTAGTAAATATTAATCCGTCTCCTTAATAAAATAATTGATCTCTTAAGAGTTCTCCAGCTGCTCTATTGATCCCAAATGTCAATACTTAAAGTTCTTAGAGGATTACATTAATCCAATTACCCAAAGATAGAGCACAAAAATACTCATCTGATCTCCTCTGATATCAAAATGAGCATTTAAATAATATGGGGTATTACACTCTCCCCCCTTAAATTGAAATTCGCCCCCGAATTTCCTCTACTCGACAACAATTGTAACTTATAACCCTGTCTTAGATCCACACTTAACTTTACATCCGTCCAAATTTCTGACGTATTCCAATTCTCACTTGACTTCACAGACTAAAAATCCGTATTTTCACAATTTATCAAACTTCGTGTCCTTAGTCATACTCTTATTCCAATATTGGGTTAACTTCTAACCTTGCTTTTTCCATAATTCCTATCAACATTCAAACCACTTCACAATTAGTCAAACAACTTCTTTTACCAGTTCCATCTGGTCTGATGTTGTACATTATACTCATTCAATCCGATATTTCCCTTCTTTCGTATCACGCCAAAGGTAACACACTCAAAACAAAATCTCCTTATTTCCATACTTACTAGCCATAATCTTCAAGTTCTTACTAATGTGACTGAACTCTTACATATATTACCTTCGACTGCGCAATACGAAGTCTCACAACGGAAAGCCATGAATTCTTAAGTACTACCAGATAGCTAACTGTCTGCGGAGGAACACGCTTATCCATTAGGGTCCTTAATAACCAATGGCACAGGAAACTTACCGACGTCTTAGGGTAGAACAATTTCTTTACCAACACATAATATCTTAACATCCGTCCAACACTCTCTAGACGATAAAGATGCAGGAGTTACACTGTTACAACCACCACATACACTTCTCAATCCATTCTAAACTCGAAATAATTCATCCAAGAGTAGTTTAACAACCTTCGGTTCGGGTTACCACATTCCCAATCTATTATCCTTAGGGTTTTCCGACTTACTCAAAATTCCTTGTTGACACGAGATCTCAACCAATATTACATAACACCATCACGATACTTCAATCATACGTAAATCACCACTTATCAAAACTTTAACCACTCAAGGCACAAACGTGAGTCTCCATATTACTCACCAATTCATGTATAACACTCCACATACACACACACACTTCCGAAGTCCATACCACACTTCTCAGTTGATTCAACTCTTTTCATTCGTTCCATTTCATAAACAATTCCAAGTTACATGCTTAACTTCGGGACGTCCAATTCTTACTAGTACTTGGAAAGATAACCTACAATTCCTTCTTTGGTTAGAACACAACTGCACACAACTGGTACCACTTTCACGGGGTCTAAATCCAAAACCAAGGACTCACAGAAGATAACAATTACTAACTCCGGCCAACCGGTCGTTCCTTAATAACACCATAAATTAAATTACCGAAACGATCTTTTCGAGATCAACACTTCGAGAGTATTTTCCAACTTTGTCCTTAAGACTCGCAACAACAATAATACACTTAAGACTTTCTCATACTCAACATAATTCACAAGATTACTTCTCCAAAAATTAAACTCCCTCGTCGTCTAAACAAATGGTCGACTACGCAACACCATCAATGCACATGTTAATCGGTTAGCCACCTTGGTCAATCGGTTAACACTGCTGCAGAATCTAAAAAATCAGTTTTCCTCTTAATTCAAAGCCACCCATACTCAACCATCAATCTGATTTGTCCTAACTCGAAATATCATTTTCCAACTCGCGGTTCCTTAACTGGTATAACATTCACCAACCATGATCCACTCGGGTAAACCGACAAGGTCAACACATGCAGATGACACACTCCCACCAAGTGACAAGGTAGAATTCTAAATTCTGACGCGGTCACACGACAACTCTTTGGCGGGATAGTTCACTTTTCTACTCAAACAATTTCACTTACGGGAAACCAATAATGACGACATTCTGGGGTTTTTAATCACAATTCATACCTGATTCGTCCATAAGCAAAACCCAACACACAACTAGAAAACCATACTACAAAAGCGATGGACCTATCATGTCAGCATACAACCTTGTCCTCTCACTTGAATTTCCTTAGTGAGAATTAAAACAACAACATTCTTAGTTCAACAAAAGGTAGATTCCGATTATTCACAAATACAGGAGTTCTCTATACTTGAAAATAAATCGGGGTAATGCACCCTCTTGAAGGACCTTCCCATCACTACGTACACATTAACCGGGATTTCTTACCCTTCACTATCCATTAAACATCACACTTAGACCAACTTACTTAACGAAAGATTCGCAATCAACAATTCTCATCCACTATCTACAAAACCCTTCCGGTATAAATCGTCCATGATTTACACTTAGTCCATAATAAGTCCTGACTTGCTTCTCGTTGTTTTACCATAAACTTGCTTCTTACAATACTACATTCACTGCTTCACAAGGTACGTCCCTTCACACTTGTCTCAAGAATGAGAATCCATTATGTACAATTGCAACCACGATGCCACTACTACGCTTGTTCTTAATATCAAGGTGTAACTTTCTCATAACATACTGTTAATACCGTTTATTCCACATAACCAAATAACATCCACCTCATAAACAATATTTTCACTGTCCACAGCATAGAACACTTTCATAGCTTCATATCGATACAAAGAACGCTTAAATCGGACACCCGAGTCAAAAGATATGAATTTCTGAAGAAAGGAAAATTATTGGAAACAACCAGATTCGCCTGGCGGTTAAGAATTTCACCGGGCGAGTCCCCCCTTCGCCAGCACTTCGCTCGGCGAACATGCGGCGATTCCTCATTTCATAAAATCCCAAAAGTTCCAGCAGCTACACAAGTTCTGTTTCTTCATTTTCGCCTGGCGACTAAGTAATTCGCCTGGCGAATTCCTCTTCGCCAGCACCTCGCCTGGCGAACCCGCGGCGAGACCCCATTCGCCTGGCGATTTCCTGATTCGCCTGGCGAATCACACCAGAAGCAGAATTTTCTGCTGCGTTTTCATGGTTCCCAAGCCTCAAAAGTCCAACTTTTTCCAAACCAAAACATTTTCAAATTCCAAATTGGTCTCTCATCGAATCCAGAAAAATCCCGATGTAATATCTCGAACTTAATCTCTCTACATAACTGAATATACCCAATTTATCTCCTACTCTTCATCTGGCGTATACTTATTCCACTTGAAGCATGTAAACACATCCTGGTGTTCCTCCTCACACTTCTCTACTACTTTAGGTTCCCATAAAAGCCGAACTTCCTTAACTCTCAATCTTAAACCAAGTGGAAGATATTGTTCCGAACACCCTCCTTAAAGTACTCTCGTCCATTTAAGATACCATAACAACTTTAGAAACTAAAGCACCCAAAACTTATCTCACTTCCGGACCTTACGCCACGCGTTCCATAAAACAACTTTTCTTTTCCACGGAATGAGATTACTTGAAATTCTTATCCGTACTAGTGGTCAATCCAGCTCTACTTAGCGATTTCACATATTCCTCAATACCTTAACCAATCGTCCAATAGAGATCCTTAACTTTCGAACTCCATCCATTCCAAAGGATTACTTGAACAACACACCACTCTTTAATTTCCGTGCACAACTTCTACCAAGTTCTCGACTGAGCTGACCAAAACTCTTCACTACTAACTTTTGGCTTGATCCTACCCCCACAACACAAGTCACGACAACACTTCGGAGTCCTCGTGGTCGCTCAACCATGATTCTACCTATCACATACATAGCATTAGGTTGATCAGGCCCAACCCTACAAAGTATGATATTAAGTTTCGTGATGGCAAGACACACTTAAGAGGCAGGAATAGATTTACTTATGATGTTTCAAGGCTAGGTCGAGGATACGACCTGCTCGGATACCAACTGTAACGTCCTGTATAATATATATCTAGAATAATACCATACAAGCATTTTATTTGGTACCGACACATCAAAAGTGCCTAATGGCGTAGTTCACATACTTGTCCATATCTAAAACATAAATACAACACATGGCACAAGTCATGGAAACTAGCCAAAAATAATAAAAACTAAGAACATTATACAATATTCCTCATTGTACAAGAACAATAAAAATACACAGCGGAAATAAGCTTAACTAAGCTTCTCTTGAAACATCCCAGTGTCGCTCCACTTGTAAATCAACCTGCAATTACCTGAAATATAGCAACTATAGTGGGGTGAGATACATCAAATCTCAGTGAGTTCCCTATCCTATAGATTCTCTCGGCTCTACAAGGTTCTAACAACCCTAACTCAAGTCAAGGGGAAGGGAAAATGACTTCGAGTACACAAATTCACAATCTCACACTATATGGAAACATGTCATGAGTTCATCAACTCAAAATATAACTAATCGATAACCGTACCAAGGCATCCCCTTTTCCCGTCCTCTTCTACGTCTAGAAGTCGGCCCGAGTCATGGATCCTTGTAATTACTTGACATACGAATTGGATTCGGGATCATCGGCCCGTACACTATGATCCGTCACTTCACACGGCCCGTACACCGTCACAAGTCTCTTTACCCGTAGGCTCCAATCGTACTATACGCGGGAATTAAACCTGCCAAGTAATTGTGCATACGTTTCAGAGGAGGTGCTCGAGTCTCATGAAACTACACCGCAAGATAAGCTGGTTACGATTACGTGATCAAAAACACAACGTGATTGTATTCGACAATCACAAGGCCACACTTGCCTTAAGGCCTCTTTTGCCTTTTCTCGTAATAAAACATAACAATCACACATGTTCCATACTAGTGTTTCACTCATTTCTATACCATTCGGTAATGGACACACGCCTCGGCCTCTTCTGCACGAGCGTTGTCATTACTCTATCTACTCTAGGCCAAAACTCGTCAATGAATGCACGAGCGTCGCCATCCAGAGTTTCTATCACAATTCTAATCACAACCTAGAATTATACCATTTTGTTTTAGGGTAAGTTTCCTCACTCTTCCTAATTCATATTTTAAGCATGCATATTCTTTCATTCACAGTTCACAATTAAATAGACATGGTATAACACAATGTACACAAGTAAAACATTTAACACAACATATCACATAAAATATATTTCATCAATCCATGACATATAATCATGTTTCTCCCTCACCATCTCATAGAGCATAAAATTAGCTTTCTAACGCTTCCGACCGTGCGTCAATCGGAGTTACGGATCAAAAGTTATGACAAAAATACGAAAAATAATGTTTTGCTGTCCCAGGCAAATTCGCCTGGCGAATCCCTGGCGAATCAGACTCGCCGCCACCTACTCGCCTGGCGAATTTGGACGAACCAGAATTCTCCCAAAACGGGTTTGGGACCCAAAAATGATCCAAACCTTCAACCCACATGATATTAATGCATCCAAATATCCAAAACAACATGTTAGAACACATTTAGACATACATTTCATCAAATCATCCGTTAGATTTCATTGATTTATCCGTTTACTCATTTTCTCTCAAATCTAACCTAAGCTCTAAACTTATATTTCTAGAACTTAAAGTGTCTAACTAGAACTCACCTGATAACCGAAGAGGAGGTTGAAGAAGATGATGAGGATCCATGGCTTCCTTCTCCCTCTTTCTCTTTTTCCTCTCTTCTTCCTTTCTCTTCTTCTTCTTCTTTCTATCTTTTTCTTCTTTTCCCTTTCTTTCACAAATATATATATATATATATATATATATATATAATACTATTATTATATAATATAATCCAACAGGGTAAAATATCTCCAATTGATATTTTGTCGTCTCAACCCAAATGATCAATTATCAGAGTTACCAAAAATTACTTTCTTGAATTAGTAAATATTAATCCGTCTCCTTAATAAAATAATTGATCTCTTAAGAGTTCTCTAGCTGCTCTATTGATCCCAAATGTCAATACTTAAAGTTCTTAGAGGATTACATTAATCCAATTACCCAAAGATAGAGCACAAAAATACTCATCTGATCTCCTCTGATATCAAAATGAGCATTTAAATAATATGGGGTATTACAGAAGCCCTATGAATATATTTTTTTTTAATCATGCCTATTAATATTTTTGTATGACTAAAAAATATATATTTTATCTTTAAATTTTAAGTATAATTAAAAAAATTGAATTTATTTATAATAATAATAAGAAATAATAATAATAATGATAATATTAATAATAATAATAATAATAATAATAATAATAATGGTTAGATTTTATTTATTAATATTGAAAATAATTTTAATTTAAAAATAATTTATTTATATTGGTATAATTTTTTTTGTTGAACTTGTTATGCAAAGTTAGCAACATTTTACTAATATCGTGTATCTTATAAAAAATAATAATATACAAATTTTTTTAATAATTAAAAATTGAAAATAACCTATAAAATTAGAAATGGAACAAAGTTTACACTTTAAACATTTTAAACAGTCTAAGTTCACATTTAACTAAAAACTTTTCTTAGTATTATGAGGGCTTCTTTATCATGACTTATTCTTTTTAACATAAGAAGTCTTTTTCTTCTAAAGAGAAAACTCGAAAATATATTTGATTAATTTAATTCCAAATAAATTTTTAAAAATAAATTATAAAAATAATATTAATACATGATTTCTTATTACTACATCTTAATATATTGTCTTTTAGTGTTGAGTCTTCTATTGTTGAGAAGAAAAACGATTTATTATATTGTTGAGAACAAGAACAATGTCGTTGCAAATTCTCTTGAGAAAAGTAAGAATGTTATCTTGAGAAAAGGAAGAATGTTTTCGTGTTTTCTCTTGAGAAGAAAAACACTTATATATTTAAAAAGAAGAAGTCCTGATAAAGAAGCCCTATGAATATTTTTCTATTTTTTTTGTTTTTAATCATGCCTATTAATATTTTTGTATGACTAAAAAAGATATATATCATCTTTCAATTTAAAAATAAATAAAAAGTTGAACATTTTTTATAATAATAATAAATAATAATAATAATAATAATGATAATGATAATGATAATAATAATAATAATAATAATAATAATACACTTTCTTAATAACAATAACTATAATAATAATAATCAAGGTTAGATTTTATTTATTAATATTGATAATCATTAAAATTTAAAAATAATTTATTTATAGTTGTATAATTTTTTTTGTCGAATTTGTTATGCAAAAGTTAGCAACATTTTACCAATACCGTGTCTTTTTTTTAAATAATAATATATATACTTTTATAATAATTAAAAATTTAAAATAACCTATAAAAATAGTAATGAAACAAACTTTACGCTTTAAATATTTTAAAGGGTCTAAGTTCGCATTTAACTAAGAATTTTCTTAGTATTATTAGGGCTTCTTTATCATGACTTCTTCTTTTTAACAAAATAAGTTTTTTTCTTCTCAAGAGAAAACTCAAAAATATATTTGATTAATTTAATTCAAAATACATTTTATAAAATAAATTACAAAAATAATATTAATACATGATTTCGTAGTACTGTAACTTAATATCTTATCTTTTAATGTTGAGTATTTTATTGTTGAGAAGAAAAACGATGTATTATATTGTTGAGAACAAGATTAATGTCTTGGCAAATTCTCTTGAGAAAAGGACGAATGTTATCTTGAGAAAAGGAAGAATGTTTTCGAGTTTTCTCTTGAGAAGAAAAAGACTTCTTTTCTGAAAACGAAGAAGTCGTGATAAAGAAGCCCTATGAATATTTTTTTTTTTTGTTTTTAATCATGGCTATTAATATTTTTGTATGACTAAAAAATATATATTTTATCTTTAAATTTTAAGTACAATTAAAAAAATTGAATTTATTTATAATAATAATAAGAAATAATAATAATAATGATAATATTAATAATAATAATATACTTTCTTAATAAAAATATTTTAATAATAATAATAATAATAATGGTTATATTTTATTTATTAATATTGAAAATAATTTTAATTTAAAAATAATTTATTTATATTGGTATAATTTTTTTTGTTGAACTTGTTATGCAAAGTTAGCAACATTTTACTAATATCGTGTATCTTATAAAAAATAATAATATACAAATTTTTATAATAATTAAAAATTGAAAATAACCTATAAAATTAGAAATGGAACAAATTTTACACTTTAAACGTTTTAAACAGTCTAAGTTCACATTTAACTAAAAACTTTTCTTAGTATTATGAGGGCTTCTTTATCATGACTTCTTCTTTTTAACATAAGAAGTCTTTTTCTTCTCAAGAGAAAACTCGAAAATATATTTGATTAATTTAATTCCAAATAAATTTTAAAAAATAAATTATAAAAATAATATTAATACATGATTTCTTATTACTACATCTTAATATATTGTCTTTTAGTGTTGAGTCTTCTATTGTTGAGAAGAAAAACGATTTATTATATTGTTGAGAACAAGAACAATGTCGTTGCAAATTCTCTTGAGAAAAGTAAGAATGTTATCTTGAGAAAAGGAAGAATGTTTTCGTGTTTTCTCTTGAGAAGAAAAACACTTATATATTTAAAAAGAAGAAGTCCTGATAAAGAAGCCCTATGAATATTTTTCTATTTTTTTTGTTTTTAATCATGCCTATTAATATTTTTGTATGACTAAAAAAGATATATATCATCTTTCAATTTAAAAATAAATAAAAAGTTGAACATTTTTTTATAATAATAATAAATAATAATAATAATGATAATGATAATGATAATAATAATACACTTTCTTAATAAAAATAACTATAATAATAATAATAATCAAGGTTAGATTTTATTTATTAATATTGATAATCATTAAAATTTAAAAATAATTTATTTATAGTTGTATAATTTTTTTTGTCGAATTTGTTATGCACAAGTTAGCAACATTTTACCAATACCGTGTCTTTTTTTTTAAATAATAATATATATATTTTTATAATAATTAAAATTTTAAAATAACCTATAAAAATAGTAATGAAACAAACTTTACGCTTTAAACATTTTAAAGGGTCTAAGTTCGCATTTAACTAAGAATTTTTCTTAGTATTTGTAATACCCCATAATTTTGTGAACGCTTTGGATAATATTATTATGATCAACTGGGTTCCGGTGTACTCTGAGCAATTATTGGATAAAATATTTAGAGTAAACTGACGAACTCGGAACTGATTAGATTAATAATATTTAACTTCGAATTTTATTAATTGGTGCAGTTGAGATAATTTGGACAATTAGTAGTATTACTAATTAATGTTTCTCTATATCTTTTTCCTTTTCCATTATTTGAAATATAGTAACTTTGGAGAGAGAAATTGAAGAGAAGGAAAAAGGAAGGAAAAGAAGAGAAATTCCCCAAGAGCTCAAGAGCTTGAATCATCAACCCATCTCCATCTTTTTCATCTCAGTTTCATCATCCTCATCTTGTAATCCAGGTGGGTTCTAGATAGACACTTTAGTGTAGAGTTTTATTAGTTTTAGAGTTAGTTTTATATCATGAGAAATGAAAATTTTTGCAATAGAATCATGAACATTGTAATACCCCGTATTACCTAAATGCTCAATTGGATATCAGATGAGCATCTATGTGCTCTATCCTTGGTAAATTGGATTAATGGAATCCTCTAAGTACTTTAAGTATTATCAATTGGGATCAATAGAGTAACTAATAAACTCTGAAGAGATCAATTTATTATTAGTTCAAGAGAGACTTTTATGATAACTCAAATAATTGATCAATTAGTTGAGATGACAAAATATCAATTTGGAGATATTTTACTCTATTGGATTTTTATCGTATAATAATAGTATAATATATGTATATATTTGGAAAGAAAAAGAAAAAGAGAAAAGAAGAAGAAGGAAAGGAAAGAAGAGAAAGAGAGAAAATGGAGAAGATGAAGAAGAGAAATGTAATACCCCATAATTTTGTGAACATTTTGGATAATATTATTATGATCAACTGGGTTCCGGTGTACTCTAAGCAATTATTGGATAAAGTAATTAGAGTAAACTGACGAACTCGAAATTGATTAAATTAATATTATTCAACTTAGAGTTTTATTAATTGGTGCAATTGAGATAATTTGGATAATTAGTAGTATTACCGATTAATGTTTCCTATGTCTATTTTCTTTTCCTTTTCCTTATTTGAAAAAGATAGAAAACTTGGAGAAAGAAAAGGAAAGGAAGGAAAAAGGAAGGGAAAAGAAGAGAAAATTCTCAAGAGCTCTAGGACTTGAATCATCAACCCATCTTCATCTTTTCATCTCAGCTTCACCCTCCTCATCTTGTAATCCAGGTGGGTTCTAGTTAGATACTTTAGAGTATAGTTTTATTGAGTTTAGAGTTAGTTTTGATATTGTGAGAAATGAGTAATTTTGCAATAGAATCATAATCTAACTGCTGAAATTTGATATTTGACTGTGTAGTATACTGGTTATTATGTTTATAACATGTTTTGGTGTATCTTGATTTGGAAAAATGGAATTTTGGGGTTGAATTTGAGAAACCCGTAGTAGAACTTTTCTGCAGGAAAAATTCTGGGGTTCCTCTGCCCATACGCGTATCACGCGAGGCAATACGCGTATTGAGTTGGGCAATACGCGTATGGCAATGAAGGATTTTAGGCATTACGCGTATGGGAGGGGGCAATACGCATATGGTTTGAGGCAATACGCGTATTGGAGTTTTAAAGGGAATTTTGAAGGAAAATCAGTCTCTGCCCATACGCGTATCACTTTGGGCAATAAGCGTATGGATGGGCGAGTGAGCAAGGCAATACGCGTATGGCTTAGGGAAATACACGTACGGCCAGGAGGGGTGCAGAATTGTGTTTTTTCGCGATACCATTTCTCGTTATGTCCATAACTTTTGACTCGTTTATCCGTTTTTAACATTTTTGATATCGTTGGACAGCTAACAAAATGTACTTTCTTATTAAAATGGTTTTAAGATTGTTGGCCGATTTAATTATGTCGGGATTTTTGGAATAGTGTCATTTTGTCGACTTTTATCGTTTAATGGTGTGTAATTGTTGTTGAATATGTATGCATGTTAAAATACGAAATAGGTAGAGTGAGGAACATTACCATAACCAATGTTGGAAAGTATGAATTGTCATAAGTGACAATGCTCGCGCATGAAAGGCCGAGGCGTGTGTCTAATAATCATAACCAGTTTATCTTACGGTGTAGTTTCATGAGACTCGAGCACCTCCTTTGAAACGTATGCACAATTACTTGGCAGGTTTGATTCCCGCGTATAATACGAATGGAGCCTACGGGTAAAGAGACTTGTGACGGTGTACGGGCCGTGTGAAGTGACGGATCACGGTGTACGGGCCGATGATCCCGAATCCATTTCGTATGCCAAGTAACTACAAGGATACTTAGTGTGAGTTAACAGGCTCAGGACGTACTTTGGTACTAGTGTGAGTTAACAGGCTCACGGGTGTGGATACTTATTTAGTGTGTGTACTCATAGTCACTTCCCTTCCCTTTAACTTGAGTTAGGATTATTAGAACCTTGTAAAGCCGAGAGGACTTTAAGATAGGGAACTCACTGAGATTTTATGTATCTCACCCCACTGTTGTTGTTTACATCACAGGTACTGCAGGTTCCGCGAAGGGTAAGGATAAGGCTGTGTGATTATCCTTACTTATCTGATGGCTTTGCTTCCGTTGTGGAGTTTTTTTTAGATCATTATTTGATCTAGTTCTTAGTATTTGTCTTTGGAACATCTTGTAGATATATTATGCCGTAGTTTTTTTGTATTAGGCTTTTTGGGCATGTATATGTATAATGTGTTTACTAGGAACTTATTGTATATTTCAGTACCAAAAGTGGAAATCATGTATAATATATGCTTTGATGTATGTATATATATGGGCTTTACAATTGGTATCAAAGCAGGTCGTATCCTCGACCTAGCCATGAAATAGAATAAGTTTTCTTTCCGTTTCATATGCGGCGTGTCGCCATTGGTCTTGTGTGTTATATTTATGGTATTGAGTCTGATCAACTTAATCCTATCTGTATGAAATTCAGGAACATGGCTGACAGGCGCAGAAACAACCGTGGTAGACCGAGAACCACTCCAGCAGGGACTAATCCGCCAGGTGACGAGGGAAATGCTCCTTTATACCAATTTATGCAACAGATGCAGCAACAGCAGAATTAGTTTGTGTAACAAATGGTACAACAAATGGCTGGTGGCGTGCATCCTCCAGTGGTGGTTCCTGAAGCTGTAGGGGGAACCTTTAGGGATTTCATTCATATGAATCCTCCGGAATTTCAGGGAGGGTTAGATCCAGTAAAGGCTCATGAATGGATATCAGGTATGGAACAGATTTTCCTAATACTTCAGTGCAGTGAGGAAAACAAGGTGGTCTTCGCTTCTCACTTGTTGAAGGGTCCTGCCATAAGGTGGTGGGAAAGCGCTTCAGCCTTAATGACAATTCAAGAGGTACCAAAGGTATGGGAGCAGTTTAAGGTAACTTTTATGGAGAAATATTTACCAAGTTCCTTGAGGTCTCAGAAGGAATTCGAGTTTCAACAATTGAGACAAGGCAACTTAACTGTGGCTTCTTATGCGGAAAAGTTCGAGGTTATGGCTACTTATTCTAGACAGGCTATGTATGCTCCTGATAAGAGGTGGAAGATTGATCAGTTTCTGTTTGGTTTAAGGGCTGAAATTTCACATAGTGTATCTCAGAGAGAATTCACTAGTTATGCCGAATTGTTAAGACAGTGTTATGTGGCAGAGCATAGTTTGAAGAAGGTACAAATGGAAGGAGATTTGAGTAGGATGAATCAAAGTGACCGAGGGAGACCGAATCAACAAGTTAGACCAAGGCAGCAATCATTCAAAGGGAAGCAAGTTCAGAGTTCTAGGACTAGTGTGCCTCCGGTATGCCGTACTTGTGGGAAGAATCATTATGGTAGGTGCGGTTTGGAGGGAATAAGGTGTTATCAGTGTAATAAGGTGGGCCATATATCGAGGGATTTTCCTCAGGGTAGGAATCAGACACAAGGGAAGAGTACCGGCCAAGTGTATACCTTGGATGCGAGGAAAGTAAAGAATGACAACTCCTTGATTGCGGGTACGTGTTTCGTAAATGGACATCCATGTTTTGTTTTATTTGATTGTGGGGCAACACATTCTTTTGTGTCCACGCGTTGCAAGCGACTTGGGTTGCAAGCTGTTCCTTTGTTTCCTCCTATGGTGGTTACTACTGCCATGGATGGATTGTTGAGACACCGTTGATGTGTGAAAATTGTGTATTATCGGTGAATGAAAGAGTTTTCCAAATTGACCTTATCTGTTTACCGCTTAAGAAAGTGGATGTTGTTTTAGGGATGGATTGGCTTTCTGCTAATTCGGTGTTTATTGGGTGTGAGGAAAAGCTGATCATTATTCCATCCGATGAGGCCACTTCGAAGGATGTGTTAACTACTATTTTAGAAGGTACGGTTGGAATGATTAATTTCTTGTTTGAGGAGGAAAAGTCTGTTCTTTTGATTCTTACTAAGGAGGAGAGTAGTAACATTCAAGTTTTAAGTATTCCGGTAGTTTGTGACTTTCCTGAAGTTTTCCCCGAGGATATCACTTCTCTTCCTCCGGAGCGGGAAGTGGAATTCTCTATTGACCTGATACCGGGGATGGCTCCAATATCCGTTTCTCCGTATCGGATGACACCACTTGAATTAAGAGAATTAAAGGATCAATTGGAAGAATTGTTGGCTAAGCATTTTGTTCGACCAAGTGTTTCGCCCTGGGGAGCTCCAGTGTTATTGGTAAAGAAAAAGAATGGTGGAATGCGATTGTGTATTGATTATCGTTAATTGAATAAGGTCACCATCAAGAATAAATACCCATTACCAAGGATAGACGACCTGTTAGATCAATTGAAAGGAGCCTGTGTGTTCTCGAAGATTGATTTACGGTCGGGTTATCATCAGATTCGTGTAAAGAGTTCAGATGTGCCAAAGACTGCGTTTAAAACCCGTTATGGTCATTATGAATTTTTGATGATGCCTTTCGGTGTGACAAATGCTCTGACAGTTTTCATGGATTATATGAATCGGATATTCCAACCTTACTTGGACCAATTTGTGGTGATTTTCATTGATGACATTCTTATTTATTCTCGTGATCCTCAAGAGCACGGAGAACACCTAAGGATTGTTTTATCCATCTTACAAGAGAAGCAACTTTTTGCTAAGTTAAGTAAGTGTGAGTTTTGGATGTCTGAGGTTAATTTTCTCAGTCATGTCATATCCCAGGGAGGTGTAGCGGTCGATCCATCAAAAGTTGAAGCAGTGATTAATTGGGAGAGACCGAAGAATGCTTTTGAAGTTAGAAGTTTCTTGGGATTGACAGGGTACTACAGAAGGTTTATCAAGGGTTTTTCGCAGTTGGCTTTACCATTGATGAGACTTACTCGGAAGGATTATTCATATGAGTGGGATTCAGCTTGTGAAAGAAGTTTTAGGAGTTTAAAGGAGAGATTGACTACCGCTCCTGTTTTGGTTATTCCTGACTCTAGCAAGTCGTATGAGGTATATTGTGATGCATCGAAGAAGGGATTAGGCGGGGTGTTAATGCAAGATGGACATGTAGTGGCTTATGCTTCACGACAGTAGAAAGTCCATGAATAGAATTACCCAACGCATGATTTAGAATTGGCGGCAGCTGTATTTACCTTGAAAGTGTGGCGTCACTATTTGTATGGTGTACGTTTTGAGATGTTTAGCGACCACAAGAGCTTAAAGTACTTATTTGATAAGAAAAAGTTAAACATGCGTCAGAGGAGATGGATGGAATATTTGAAGGATTATGACTTGGAGTTAAAATACCATCCGGGTAAAGCAAATAAGGTGGCGGATGCATTGAGTAGGAAGGTGTTGCATAATGCCGAGTTGATGATGTTAGAGTATACCTTAATGGAAAAGTTTAGAGATCTAAATCTTTAATTTAACTGGACTCCAAATTGTGTAGTCATGGGGAATTTGAATGTCACTTCTACTCTTAGGGAAGAAATCCAGCAAGAGCAAGGGTTAGACGAGAAGTTACAAGAAGTGTTATTGCAACCGGGGTTTGTGCGAGCTACCGACGAAACTATTTTGTTTAACCAAAGGATTTGTGTTTCGGATAGCACGGAGTTAAAAAGGAGGATTTTGGAAGAATCGCATAAGGGTGATTTTACTATACATCCTGGTGCTTCAAAGATGTATCAAGATTTAAAGAGGGACTATTGGTGGCCCGGGATGAAAAAGGATATTGCGGTGTATGTGTCGGAATGTGTGGTGTGCCAACAAGTGAAGATAGAGCATCAAAGGCCGGGTGGCTTGTTACAATCTTTAGAAATTCCGATGTGGAAATGGGATAGTATTTTGATGGACTTCGCAGTGGGATTACCCCGTGCACAAGGTGGTTATGATTCGATTTGGGTAATTGTGGATCGGTTAACGAAATCAGCGCATTTCTTAGCTGTGAAGACTACCTACAAGGCGAGTCATCTCGCAAGGTTGTTCATTTCAGAAATAGTAGATTGCATGGTATTCCTACTAGCATCGTTTCGAATAGAGATCCAAAGTTTACTTCCAGATTTTGGAGAGCTTTTCAACAAGCCATGGGAACGAGGCTATGTTTGAGCACGTCGAATCATCTGCAAATGGACGGTCAGACGGAACGGACAATACAAACTATGGAGGACATGTTGAGAGCTTGTGTACTTGAAAGTGGAGGAAATTGGATAGAACTTTTGGCGTTGATCGAATTCTCTTATAATAACAGTTATCATGCAAGTATTGGTATGGCACCTTATGAGGCGTTATATGGTAGGAAGTGTAGAATGCCATTGTGTTGGGCGGAGGTTGGCGACGATAGAATTTTGGGACCCGAGATTATTCACGAGACCACGGAAAAGATTAGAATGATTCGTGGAAAAGTTAAACAAGCCCAAGATCGTCAAAAAAGCTATGCGGACAACTGTAGGAGACCGTTGGAGTTTGATGAGGGGGATCATGTATTTTTGAAGGTTACTCCAAGATTGAGATTGAAAGGACCATTTAAATCGCGGAAGTTAAGTCCAAGATACGTAGGACCGTATCAAATCTTAGAGAGAATTGGAGAAGTAGCTTACAGATTAGCTTTACCGCCTTCTCTGTCAGAGATGCACGACGTTTTTCATGTGACTCAGCTTCGGAAATTTGTCCCAGATCCTCTTTAGCCAATTTTACCAGATACAATTGAGATAGAAGCTGATTTAACGTTTGAGCCTCAACCGAGTTGTATCACAGGAAGAGAAACTAAAGTGTTAAGGAATAAAGAGATTCCTCTTGTTAAGGTCCAGTGGGATGAGACGCATCCAGGCGATGCAACTTGGGAATTGGAATCGGAAATGCGGGAGGTCTACCCTCATCTGTTCAGGTAATCTTTTAAATTCGAGGGCGAATTTCTATTTAAGGGGGGGAGGATGTAATACCCCATAATTTTGTGAACATTTTGGATAATATTATTATGATCAACTGGGTTCCGGTGTACTCTGAGCAATTATTGGATAAAGTAATTAGAGTAAACTGACGAACTCGGAATTGATTAAATTAATATTATTCAACTTGGAGTTTTATTAATTGGTGCAATTGAGATAATTTGGATAATTAGTAGTATTACCGATTAATGTTTCCTATGTACATTTTCTTTTCCTTTTCCTTATTTGAAAATGATAGAAAACTTGGAGAAAGAAAAGGAAAGGAAGGAAAAAGGAAGGGAAAAGAAGAGAAAATTCTCAAGAGCTCTAGGACTTGAATCATCAACCCATCTTCATCTTTTCATCTCAGCTTCACCCTCCTCATCTTGTAATCCAGGTGGGTTCTAGTTAGATACTTTAGAGTATAGTTTTATTGAGTTTAGAGTTAGTTTTGATATTGTGAGAAATGAGTAATTTTGCAATAGAATCATAATCTAACTGCTGAAATTCGATATTTGACTGTGTAGTATACTGGTTATTATGTTTATAACATGTTTTGGTGTATCTTGATTTGGAAAAATGGAATTTTGGGGTTGAATTTGAGAAACCCGTAGCAAAACTTTTCTGTAGGAAAAATTCTGGGGTTCCTCTGCCCATACGCGTATCACGCAAGGCAATACGCGTATTGAGTTGGGTAATACGCGTATGGCAATGAAGGATTTTAGGCGTTACGCGTATGGGAGGGGGCCATACGCGTATGGTTTGAGGCAATACGCGTATTGGAGTTTTAAAGGGAATTTTGAAGGAAAATCAGTCTCTGCCCATACGCGTATCACTTTGGGCAATACGCGTATGAATGGGCGAGTGAGTAAGGCAATACGCGTATGGCTTAGGGCAATACGCGTACGGCCAAGAGGGGTGCAGAATTGTGTTTTTTTGCGATACCATTTCTCGTTATGTCCATAAATTTTGACTCGTTTATCCGTTTTTAGCATTTTTGATATCGTTGGACAACTAACAAAATGTACTTTCTTATTACAATGGTTTTAAGATTGTTGGCCGATTTAATTATGTCGGGATTTTTGGAATAGTGTCGTTTTGTCGACTTTTATCGTTTAATGGTGTTTAATTGTTGTTGAATATGAATGCATGTTAAAATACGAAATAGGTAGAGTGAGGAACATTACCATAACCAATGTTGGAAAGTATGAATTGTCATAAGTGACAACGCTCGCGCATGAAAGGCCGAGGCGTGTGCCTAATAATCATAACCAGTTTATCTTACGGTGTAGTTTCATGAGACTCGAGCACCTCCTCTGAAACGTATGCACAATTACTTGGCAGGTTTAATTCCCGCGTATAGTACGAATGAAGCCTACGGGTAAAGAGACTTGTGATGGTGTACGGGCCGTGTGAAGTGACGGATCACGGTGTACGGGCCGATGATCTCGAATCCATTTCGTATGCCAAGTAACTACAAGGATCCATGACTCGGGTCGTCTCCTAGACGTAGGAGCGGACGGGAAAAGGGGATGCCTTGGTACAGTTATTGATTTGCGAGATTCTTGAGTTAACAGGCTCAGGACGTACTTTGGTACTAGTGTGAGTTAACAGGCTCACGGGTGTGGATACTTATTTAGTGTATGTACTCATAGTCACTTCCCTTCCCTTTGACTAGAGTTAGGATTATTAGAACCTTGTAAAGCCGAGAGGACTTTAATATAGGGAACTCACTGAGATTTGATGTATCTTACCCCACTGTTGTTGTTTACATCGCAGGTACTGTAGGTTCCGCGAAGGGTAAGGATAAGGCTATGTGATTATCCTTACTTATCTGATGGCTTTGCTTCCCTTGTGAAGTTTTTTTTAGATCATTATTTGATCTAGTTCTTAGTATTTGTCTTTGGAACATCTTGTAGATATACTATGCCGTAGTTTTTTTGTATTAGGCTTTTTGGGCATGTATATGTATAATGTGTTTACTAGGAACTTATTGTATATTTCAGTACCAAAAGTGGAAATCATGTATAATATATGCTTTGATGTATGTATATATATATATGGGCTTTACAAGAAACCCATGGATCATCAGTATCTTCTTCAAACTCCTATTCGATTATCAGGTGGGTTCTAGATAGAAACTCTAAGTGCTAGAAATCAATGATTTGAATTTAGGTTAGATTTGAGAGAAATTGGTTAATCGGATAAAATCAATGAATCTAATGGATGAAATATGGTATAGACTGTGTAGAATGCTTATTGTTATGATTGGAGTATGTTTTGATTGTCATGGTGTGATTTGGAAGTGTTTGGATTGAGGAAATATTTGATTTTGATGAGTAACAGCGCTGCTGAATTTCTGGGTTTCGTAGAGTTCGCCTAGCGAACCTGGGGCGAAGCGTAGCGAATGGTTTCGAGGGTTCGCCTAGCGAACCCGGCAGCGAATGTTCGCCAACGACGTTCGCCTAGCGAACTTTGTGCCTTTTCAGTGCTGTTTGGTTCTGCCTTGCTTCGCTGAGTTGTTCGCGAAGCGAAGGGAGAGGCGAGTGTTCGCCAAGGAGTTCACGAAGCGAACTTTATGTCTGTTTTTGTTCTGTTTGTACATTTTCCAGGAGCTTCGCCTAGCGAAGGCTGGAGCGAATGCTCGCTGGGACGTTCGCCTAGCGAACATGGCAGGTTATGTAGTTTTGTTTCTCTCATAACTTTTGAATCGTTTAACCGTTTCGCGTATTCTTGGTATCGATGTGAAACTATGAATATCCTCTATATAATGGAAGGGAGAATTACTGGTTTTGATGCCCGATTAAATAAATCGGAGGGAACCGTGAATTCGTAAAATTGGGGATATGTGGAATTATGTGTTTCCATTATGTGATTGATGACTAATTGCCTATGTTCTTATTGTTAAACACGTTTGAATATGTATGCATGCTAAAATGAGTTAGGGAGAGTGAGGAAACTTTACCCCGAAAACAAATGGCATAGTTAAGATTGGTATAATTCTAGGTTGTAATTAGAATTGTGATAGAAACTCTGGATGGCGACGCTCGTGCATTCATTGACGAGTTCTGGCCTAGAGTAGATAACGGAATGACAACGCTCGTGCAGAAGAGCCCGAGACGTGTGTTCAATACCGAATGATATAGAAAGAGTGAAACACTAGTATGGAACATGTGTAATTGTTATGTTTTATTTTGAGAAAAGGCATAAGAGGCATTGTGGCCTTGTGATTGTCGAATACAATCACGTTGTGTGAATAATCACGTAATCGTAACCATTTATCTTGCGGTGTAGTTTCATGAGACTCGAGCACCTCCACTGAAACGTATGCACAATTACTTGGCAATTTGATTCCCGCGTGTAGTACGAATGGAGCCTACGGGTAAAGAGACTTGTGACGGTGTATGGGCCGTGTGAAGTGACGGATCACGGTGTACGGGCCGATGATCCCGAATCCATTTTGTATGTCAAGTAACTACAAGGATCCATGACTCGGGTCGACTTCTAGACGTAGAAGCGGACGGGAAAAGGGGATGCCTTGGTATGGTTATCGATTCATAAGGAATCTTGAGTTAACAGGCTCAGGACATAATTCCTTCAGTGTGAACTTTGTGAGTTAACAGACTCGTGACATGTTTCCATATAGTGTGAGTTTGTGAGGTTGTGCACTCCAGGTCATTTTCCCTTCCCCTTGACTTGAGTTAGGTTTGATAGAACCCTGTAAAGCCGAGAGAATCTATAGGATAGGGAACTCACTGAGATTTGATGTATCTCACCCCACTATAGTTGCTTTGTTTCAGGTGCAGGTTTAATTGCAAGTGGAGCGATGCTAGGATGTTTCAAGAGAAGCTTAGTTAAGCTTATTCCGCTGTGTATTCTTTTGTTGTATGCAATTGAGGATATTGTATATCATTCTTAGTTTTATTATTTTGGCTAGTTTCCATGACTTGTGCCATGTAGTGTATTTAGGTTTTAGAAATGGACAAGTATGTGAACTATGCTATTAGGCGCTGTTGATGGGTCAGTACCAAATAAAATGCTTGTATTGTATTATTCTAGATATATATTATATAGGGCATTACAGTTGGTATCAGAGCCGGTCGTATTCTCGACCTAGCCTTGAAACATCATAAGTAAATCTATTCCTGCCTCTTAAGTGTGTCTTGCCATCATGAAACTTAATATCATACTATGTAGTGTTGGGCCTGATCAACCTAATACTATGTATGTGATAGGTAGAATCATGGTTGAGCGACCACGAGGACTCCGAAGTGTTGTCGTAACTTGTGCTAGGAGGGTAGGCTCAAGCCAAGAGTTAGTGGTGTGGAGTTTTGGTCAACTCTGTTGAGGTTTTGGTAGAAGTTGTGTTTTGGGTAGCATGGGATTTAAGAGTGTTGTGTTGTTCAAGCAATCCTTTAGAATGAATGGATTCTGAAAGTTAAGAATCTCTATCGGACGATTGGGTAAGGTATCAAGCAATGTAAAATTGCTAGTGGAGCTGGATTGACCACTAGTATGGATAAGGATTTCAAGTAATCTCATTCTGTGGAAAAGAAAAGTGTATTATGGAATGTGTGACGTAAAGTCCGGAAGTGAGATAAGCATTGGTGCTTCAGTTTCTAAGGTTGCTATGGTATCTTGAATGGACGAGAGTACCTTAAGGAATGTGTTCAGAATAATATCTTCCGACTGGTTGAAGTTGAGAGTTAAGGACGTTCGGCTTGTATGGGAACATAAAGTAGTAGAGAAGCGTGAGGAGGAACACAAGGATGTGTTACATGCTTCAATGAAACAAGTGTGTGCCGAACGAAGAGTAGAAGACGAATTGCATATATTCAGCTATGTAGAGGGTTTAAGTTCAAGGTGACACACCAGGATTTCTATTTTCGGTGAGACGTCAATTTTGAATTTGTTAACTTGCCCAAGGAACCGTATAAGGTATTATGTTGGAGGAAGAATGAACTCCACTTAGAAACGGAAGTGTAGTGATATGGATCGGAAGTAGTTCGTATTAAGAGACAGAGTAAGCATCTTGGATTAAAGAGAATCTTAGTAAGATGGTTTATATTGGGATCTAAGAGGATTACCGTGGAGAACAAAGAAAACGCGATGTGGAAAACAGTATTAACAGTATGTTATGAGGAAGTGACAACGGAATTTGTTTTGGATGAGTGTGCAATGAAGTTATTAAGGTGTTGATGAACCTATAGTTAAGGAAGTGTACTCAAGGATGGTTCACCCATGAGAACCCTAGTAGTATGATGTGAAATGAGAAAGTTACACCTTGGTATTAAGAACGAGCGTAGTAGTAGCACCGTGGTCACGAGTGTACGTGATGGATTCTTATTCTTGAGACAAGTATGAAGGAACGTATTTTGAAGAACAGTGAGTATTGTGTTCTAAGAGGTAAGATTGTGGTAAATCAACGAAAAGCAACTCAAGACTTATTACGGACTAAGTGTAAATCATGGAACGATTTATATCGGAAGGGTTTTGTTAATAGTTGATGAGAATTGTCAGTTGCGGATTTTCCATTATGTAATTTGGGTTACGTGGGAAGTTCAATGGATAGTAAAGGGTAAGAAATTCCAGTTAGTGTGTACGAAATGGTGGAAAGGTTCTTCAAGAGGATGCATTGCCCCGATTTAGTTACAAGTATAGAGAAACCTCTGTAACTGTGAATAATCGGAATATTCGGAATCTACCTTTTGTTGGACTAAGAACGTGGTTGCTATTATTTCTCACCAAGGAATTCAAGTAAAGGAATAAGGTGGTGTGCTGCAGGTTATGTCCATCGCTTTCGTGGTATAGTATGATGGTGGCGTGTTGAGTTTTTCTTATAGATGAATCAAGTATGAGTTGTGGCTCAAACCTTGGAATGTCGTCATTTTGACTTCCCGCAAGTGTAGTTGTTTAAGCATAGAGGAACTATTCCGCTGAAGCTTGGTAGTGTGACCTCGTCAGAATTTGGAATTTTGCCTTCTCACTTGGTGGGAGTGTGTCGTCTGCCTGCTTTGATTTTGTCGATTTTACCTTGAGTTGATCATGGTTGGTAAATGCTATCTAAGTGAAGAAGCCGCGAGTTGAGAATGATATTTCAAGTTAGAACTAATCGGATTGATGGTTTGAGCAGGGATGCTTTTGAATTCAGAAGAAACTGGTTTTGTTCTGTAGTAGTGTTAATCGATTAACACATGCTCGGAAGGTGTTTTATGTTGAATTTTGAGGAGTTAACTGATTAGCTCAGATGGTTAATTGAGTAACGTGTGTGTATATTGTGAAATCCCTTGAAAACTATCATCTGCATTTTGTTACCCCGATTGGAGAGTATCATGTGATTGGAAAACAGGATGGCAAGTGAATGAAAGACAAAATTGTGTTTTTGAAATTGGGACTTTTGAAAGGGTGTTGCATAGTTGATCATCTGTTTAGATGACAGGGGAATTTGACTTCGAGGAAGTAATCTTGTGAATTGTGTTGGGTAGGAGAAGTCATAAGTATAGTGTTATCCCTACTGATGAGAGTCTTAAGGACGAAGTTGGAAAATATTCTCGAAGTGTAGATCTTGTAAAGATCGTTTCGGTAATTTAATTTATGGTGTTATTAAGAGATGAGCAGTTGGTCAGAGTTATAAAGTGCTATCTTCTGTGAGTTCATGGTATGGGACTTAGACTCCGTAAGAGTGGTACCAATTGTGTGCAGTTGTGTTTGACCCAGAGAAGGAATTTGAAAGTTATCTTTCCAAGTACGAGTAAGAATTGGATGTTCCGAAGTTAAGCCTGTAACTTGGAATCGTTGGTGGAACGGAACGAATGAGAAAAGTGGATTCAATTGAGAAACGGGGCATGTCCTTTGAGGGTGCGTGTACGTGTAGAGTGTTGTGTATGGATTGGTGAGTAGTATGGAAACTCACAATCTCGCTTTGAATGGTTAAAGTTTTGATAAGTGGTGATTCGTATATGTTTGAAGTTCCGTGATGGTGTTACATTGTCAGTAGTGGAGATTGGTGATGACAGAAGCTTTGAGTAAGTCGGAAACCGTAAGAAGAATCGATTTGGAATGTGGTAACCAGAAGCGAAAGTTGTTAAACTATTTTGGGTATATTGATTTCGAATTTAGAATGGAATTGGAGTTGTATATCTTATGGTTGTAACTGTATAACTCATGTACCTTTTTCGTCTGAAGAGTGTTGGAACGATGTTTGTAGATTGTGTGTTGGCAACCAAATTGTTATACCATAAGACGTCAATAAGTTTCTTGTGCCGTTGGTTAGTAAGGATCCAAGTGGATGAGTGTGTTTCTCCGTGGATGGTTAGCTAATTGGTAGTGCTCAAGAATTCGTAGTGTTCTACTGTTAGAAGTTGAGTTGCACAGTGGAAGGTGACAGGTGAACAAGTTCAGTCAGACTAATAAGGATTAGAATGATTGTTACTTATAATTGTGGAAACAAGAAGAACTTGTCTTAAGCGTGTTACTTTTGGTGTGATACGAAAGAGATGAAATATCAGATATAATAAGTACCCTGTACAACTTCAGACCAGAGGAAACTGGTAAAGAAGTCGTTTGAATAATTATGAAGTGTTTTTGAACATTGAAAGATTTATGAGAAGATGAATCGTCGGTGATTGCATGAAGTTAAGGAGTCACTGAATTACGTCGCGAAGTGGGTTGAGTGTTGTTGTCCTAATTTGAGATAAGATGTTATGGTGTAGTTTGTGACTCGGAAGAAGATTATGGAATGATACATTATTTCCGAAGGTAGAATGCGACCAAGTGTTTTATTTTGAAACAACAGTTGAATTACGGAAAAGCAAGTAAGAAGTTAAACCGATATTGGAGTAAGGGCATGACTAAGGACGTGAAGTTTTGATAATTTGGGGAAGACAAGGATTTTGGAATTCTAAAGTCAAGTTGGAATCGGTTTATGTCGGGAATTTTAGCGAAGTAAAGATTAAATGTGGATCTAATACAAGTTGCAGTTGTTGTCGAGTAGAGGAAATTCGGGGGCGAATTTCAATTTAAGGGGGGAGAGTGTAATACCCCGTATTACCTAAATGCTCAATTGGATATCAGATGAGCATCTATGTGCTCTATCCTTGGTAAATTGGATTAATGGAATCCTTTAAGTACTTTAAGTATTATCAATTGGGATCAATAGAGTAACTAATAAACTCTGAAGAGATCAATTTATTATTAGTTCAAGAGAGACTTTTATGATAACTCTAATAATTGATCAATTGGTTGAGATGACAAAATATCAATTTGGAGATATTTTACTCTATTGGATTTTTATCGTATAATAATAGTATAATATATGTATATATTTGGAAAGAGAAAGAAAAAGAGAAAAGAAGAAGAAGGAAAGGAAAGAAGAGAAAGAGAGAAAATGGAGAAGATGAAGAAGAGAAACCCATGGATCATCGGTATCTTCTTCAAACTCCTCTTCGATTATCAGGTGGGTTCTAGATAGAAACTCTAAGTGCTAGAAACCAATGATTTGAATTTAGGTTAGATTTGAGAGAAATTGGTTAATCGGATAAAATCAATGAATCTAACGGATGAAATATGGTATAGACTGTGTAGAATGCTTATTGTTATGATTGGAGTATGTTTTTATTGTCATGGTGTGATTTGGAAGTGTTTGGATTGAGGAAATATTTGATTTTGATGAGTAACAGCGCTGCTGAATTTCTGGGTTTCGCAGAGTTCGCCTAGCGAACCTGGGGCGAAGCGTAGCAAATGGTTTCGAGGGTTCGCCTAGCGAACCCGGCAGCGAAGGTCAGCGAATGTTCGCCAACGACGTTCGCCTAGCGAACTTTGTGCCTTTTCAGTGCTGTTTGGTTCTGCCTTGCTTCGCTGAGTTGTTCGTGAAGCGAAGGGAGAGGCGAGTGTTCGCTAGGGAGTTTGCGAAGCGAACTTTATGTCTGTTTTTGTTCTATTTGTACATTCGCCAGGAGCTTCGCCTAGCGAAGGCTGAAGCGAATGCTCGCTGGGACGTTCGCCCAGCGAACATGGCAGGTTATGTAGTTTTGTTTCTCTCATAACTTTTGACTTGTTTAACCATTTCGCGTATTCTTGGTATCGATGTGAAACTATGAATATCCTCTATATAATGGAAGGGATAATTACTGGTTTTGATGCCCGATTAAATAAATCAGAGGGAACCGTGAATTCGTAAAATTGGGGATATGTGGAATTATGTGTTTCCATTATGTGATTGATGACTAATAGCCTATGTTCTTATTGTTAAACACGTTTGAATATGTATGCATGTTAAAATGAGTTAGGGAGAGTGAGGAAACTTTACCCCAAAAACAAATGGCATAGTTAAGATTGGTATAATTCTAGGTTGTAATTAGAATTGTGATAGAAACTCTGGATGGCGACGCTCGTGCATTCATTGACGAGTTCTGGCCTAGAGTAGATAACAGAATGACAACGCTCGTGCAGAAGAGGCCGAGACGTGTGTCCAATACAGAATGATATAGAAAGAGTGAAACACTAGTATGGAACATGTGTAATTGTTATGTTTTATTTTGAGAAAAGGCATAAGAGGCCTTAAGGCATTGTGGACTTGTGATTGTCGAATACAATCACGTTGTGTGAATGATCACGTAATCGTAACCATTTATCTTGCGGTGTAGTTTCATGAGACTCGAGCACCTCCACTGAAACGTATGCACAATTACTTGACAGGTTTGATTCCCGCGTGTAGTACGAATGAAGCCTACGGGTAAAGAGACTTGTGACGGTGTATGGGCCGTGTGAAGTGACGGATCACGGTGTACGGGCCGATGATCCCGAATCCATTTCGTATGTCAAGTAACTACAAGGATCCATGACTCGGGTCGACTTTTAGACGTAGAAGCGGACGGGAAAAGGGGATGCCTTGGTATGGTTATCGATTCATAAGGAATCTTGAGTTAACAGGCTCGGGACGTAATTCCTTCAGTGTGAACTTTGTGAGTTAACAGGCTCATGACATGTTTCCATATAGTGTGAGTTTGCGAGGTTGTGCACTCAAGGTCATTTTCCCTTCCCCTTGACTTGAGTTAGGATTGATAGAACCCTGTAAAGCTGAGAGAATCTATAGGATAGGGAACTCACTGAGATTTGATGTATCTCACCCCACTATAGTTGCTTTGTTTTAGGTGCAGGTTTAATTGCAAGTGGAGCGATGCTAGGATGTTTCAAGAGAAGCTTAGTTAAGCTTATTCCGCTGTGTATTCTTTTGTTGTATGCAATTGAGGATATTGTATATCATTCTTAGTTTTATTATTTTGGCTAGTTTCCATGACTTGTGCCATGTAGTGTATTTAGGTTTTAGAAATAGACAAGTATATGAACTATGCTATTAGGCGCTGTTGATGGGTCAGTACCAAATAAAATGCTTGTATTGTATTATTCTAGATATATATTATACAGGGCATTACAAACATAACTACTGAAATTCGATTATAATTGTTTAGTATACTTGTTGTTGAATTTATAACATGTTTTTGGTTGAGATTGGATGGAAAATTGAATATATAGAGTAAAAACCATAATGTGTGAGAATGATGGAATTTGATCCAAATTGTGTCTGAAATCATGTTTTAATGTTCCTTATGGTTGATACATGTTAGGTATGTGTTGTTGTGTATCCAATTGGTATTTTTCTGATGTTTAGAAGAGATTTGGAGGGGAAAATGGATTAATTTTGCAGAAAAATTATGCAGGAAAAATTCTGGTTTCCCACTGCCCATACGCGTGTCACTCAAGGCAATACGCGTATTGGTTAAGGCAATACGCGTATGGCAATGAAGAATTGTGGGCAATATGCGTATGGAGTTCCATTTTCTCGGCCATCTGCTCATTTGCGTAAGGGTACGTGTAAGGTTTTGGGCAATACGCGTATGAGGTAAGGCAATACGCGTATTGGAGTTTAGTGAAGTTTTTGAAGGGGATTTAGTCTCTGCCCATACGCGTATCACCTTGGGCAATACGCGTATGGATGGGCGAGTGAGTAGGGCAATACGCGTATGGCTTAGGGCAATACGCGTATGGCCAGTGAGAGTGCAGAATTGTGTTTTTCGCGATGTCATTTCTTTCTAAATCCATAACTTGTGTTCCGATTATCCGTTTTGATCATTCTTGGTATCGTTGGGAAGCTATTTAAATACTCTTTATGATTGTAAAGGAAAATATATGTTTATGCCATGAATTGATAATACAAGAAGGTCTTAAGGCTAATATGGTCGGGTGATTGTCGAATACAATCCCATCTGTGTATATGATCACGTAATCGTAACCATAGCCCTTGAGAGGAATTTATGAGTCTCGAGCTCCTCTGAATGTAGGCATTACTACTTGGCAGGTTTGATTCCCAATGTTATAGTACGATGGAACCTACGGGTATATACTTGTGATGGCATCAGAGGCCATGTGAAGTGACAAATTAAGGTGATAATGCGTCCCTTAATTCCGAATCCATTCGTATGCCAAGTAATTACAAGGATCCATGACTCGGGTCGTCTTCTAGACGTAGAAGCGGACGGGAAAAGGGGATGCCTTGGTAAGGTTATCGATTAGTGATATAGTGAGTTGACGAGACTCGCGAACTTGGGTATATATTGTGTGTGAGTACTAAAAGTCACTTCCCTTCCCTTTGACTTGAGTTAGGCTTATTAGAACCTTGTAAAGCCGAGAGGACTTTAAGATAGGGAACTCACTGAGATTTGATGTATCTCACCCCACTGTTGTTGTTTACATCACAGGTACTGAGGTTCCGCGAAGGGTAAGGATAAGGTTGTGTGATTATCCTTACTTATCTGATGGCTTTTCTTCCGTTGTGGAGTTTTTGAGATCATTATTTGATCTAGTTCTTAGTATTTATCTTTGGAACATCTTGTAGATATACTATGCCGTAGTTTTTTTGTATTTAGGCTTGGTGGGCATGTATATGTATAATGTGTTTACTAGGAACTTATTATATATTTCAGTACCAAACGTGGATTTCATGTATAATATATGCTTTGAAGTATGTATATATATGGGCTTTACAGTTGGTATCAGAGCAGGTCGTATCCTCGACCAAGCCATGAAATAGAATAAGTATTTTTCCTTCCGTTTCCTATGCGGCGTGTCGCCTTTGGTCTTGCGTGTTATATTTATGGTATTGAGTCTGATCAACTTAATCCTATCTGTATGAAATTCAGGAACATGGCTGACAGGCGCAGAAATAACCGTGGTAGATCGAGAACCACTCCAGTAGGGACTAATCCGCCAGGTGACGATGGGAATGCCCCTTTATACCAATTTATGCAACAGATGCAGCAGCAACAAAATCAGTTTGTGCAACAAATGGTTCAGCAAATGGCAGGTGGTCTACATCCTCCAGTGGTTGTTCCTGATGTTGTAGGGGGACCTTTAGGGATTTCATTCGTATGAATCCTCCGGAGTTTCAGGGAGGGTTAGACCCAGTAAAGGCTCATGAGTGGATATCCGGTATGGAGCGGATTTTCTTAATAGTTCAGTGCAGTGATGAAAATAAGGTGGTATTCGCTTCTCACCTGTTAAAGGGTCCTGCTATGAGGTGGTGGGAGAGTGCTTCGGCCTTAATGACAATTCAGGAGGTACCGAAGGTATGGGAGCAGTTTAAGATAAATTTTATGGAGAAGTATTTTCCAAGTTCCTTAAGGTCTCAGAAGGAATTCGAGTTTCAACAGTTGAGACAGGGTAACTTGACAGTGGCTTCTTATGCGGAAAAGTTCGAAATTCTGGCGGCTTACTCTAGACAATCCGTGTATGCTCCTGACGAGAGATGGAAGATAGATCAATTTCTGTTTGGCTTGAGGGATGAAATTTCACATAGCGTGTCTCAGAGGGAATTCACTAGCTATGCTGAATTGTTACGACAGTGTTATGTGGCGGAGCATAGCTTAAGGAAGGTGCAAGCCGAAGGAGAGTTGAGTAGGGTGAATCAAAGTGACCGTGAAAGAACGAATCAATAATTTAGGCAAAGGCAACAAACTTTTAAGGGAAAGCAGGTTCAGAATTCCAGGACTAGTGCACCTCCGGTGTGTCATGTTTGTGGAAAGAGGCATGGTGGTAGATGTCATTTCGAAGGAGTGGAGTGTCACCGGTGTCATAGAAGGGGTCATTTAGCGAGGGATTGTCCATAAAGTAGAAACCAAATGCAAGAGAAGAATGTCGGGCGAGTGTATACCTTGGATGCAAGGAAGGCAAAGGGTGACAATTCCTTGATTGCTGGTACGTGTTTTGTGAATGGAAATCCTTGTTTTGTTTTATTTGATTGTGGTGTAACTCATTCTTTTGTGTCGACGAGATGTGTGAAGCGACTTGGGTTACAAGCTGTTCCTTTGTCTCCTCCTATGGTGGTTACTACCGCTATGGACGAACTGGTTGAGACACCATTGATGTGTGAAAATTGTGTTTTGTCTGTGAATGATAGAGTTTTCCAGATTGACCTTATTTGCTTACCGCTTAAGAAAGTGGATGTGGTTCTGGGAATGGATTGGCTTTCAGCTAATTCGGTGTTTATCGGGTGTGAAGAAAAACTAATCATTATTCCATCTACCGAGGCTACTCCGAAGGGTGTGTTAACTACTATTTTGGAAGGTACGGTTGGAATGATTAATTTCTTGTTTGAAAAGGAGAAGTCCGTTCTTTTGGTTCTTACTAAGGAAGAGAGTAGCAACCTTCAAGTTTTGAGTATTCCGGTAGTTTGTGAGTTTCCTGAAGCTTTCCCAGAGGATATCACTTTTCTTCCTCCGGAGAGAGAAGTGGAATTCTCTATTGACCTGGTACCGGGAACGACTCCTATATCCGTTTCTCCTTATCGGATGGCACCACTTGAATTAAGAGAATTAAAGGACCAATTGGAGGACTTAATGGCTAAGCATTTTGTTAGACCTAACATTTCACCGTGGGGAGCTCTAGTGTTATTGGTAAAGAAAAAGGATGGTGGAATGCGGTTATGTATTGATTACCGTCTGTTGAATAAGGTCACCATCAAGAATAAATACCCATTACCAAGGATAGATGATCTGTTAGATCAATTGAAAGGAGCCTGTGTGTTCTCGAAGATTGATTTACGGTCGGGTTATCATCAAATTCGTGTGAAGAGTTCAGATGTACCAAAGACTGTGTTTAGAACCCGTTACGGTCATTATGAGTTTTTGGTGATGCCTTTCGGTGTGACGAATGCTCCGGCAGTTTTCATGGATTATATGAACCGGATATTTCAACCTTACCTGGATCAATTTGTGGTGATTTTCATTGATGACATTCTTATCTATTCTTGTGACCCTCAAGAGCACGGAGAACACCTAAGAATTGTTTTATCCATCTTACAAGAGAGGCAACTTTTTGCTAAGTTAAGTAAGTGTGAGTTTTGGATGTCGGAGGTTAATTTCCTTGGTCATGTCATATCTCAGGGAGGTGTAGTGGTTGATCCATCAAAAGTTGAAGCAGTGATTAATTGGGAGAGACCGAAGAATGCTTCTGAGGTTAGAAGTTTCTTGGGATTGGCAGGGTATTACAGAAGGTTTATTAAAGCTTTTCGCAACTGGCTTTACCAATGACGAGACTTACTCGAAAGGATTGTTCGTTCGAGTGGGATTCGGCTTGTGAAAGAAGTTTTATGTGTTTGAAGGAAAGATTGACGACCGCTCCTGTTTTGGTTATTCCTGATCCTAGCAAGTCGTATGAGGTATATTGTGATGCATCGAAGATGGGATTAGGAGGTGTGTTAATGCAAGATGGACATGTAGTGGCTTATGCTTCTCGACAGTTGAAAGTCCATGAAGAGAATTATCCAACGCATGACTTAGAATTGGCGGCAGTTGTATTTACGTTGAAAGTGTGGCGTCACTATTTGTATGGTGCATGTTTTGAGATGTTTAGCGACCACAAGAGCTTAAAGTACCTATTTGATCAGAAAGAGTTGAACATACGTCAGAGGAGGTGGATGGAGTATTTGAAGGATTATGATTTGGAGTTAAAATACCATCCAGGTAAAGCAAATAAAGTGGCGGATGCATTGAGTAGGAAGGTGTTGCATAATGCCGAGTTGATGATGCTAGAGTATACTTTATTGGAAAGATTTCGAGATCTAAATCTTCAATTTGTTTGGACTCCTAATGGTGTGATCATGGGGAATTTGAATGTGAATTCTACTCTTAGGGAAGAAATCAAACAAGGACAAGGGTTGGATGAGAAGTTACAAGAAGTGTTGGTACAACCAGGTTTTAGGCGAACGACTGACGGAATTATTTTGTTTAACCAAAGGATTTGTGTTCCAGATAACACGGAGTTAAAAAGGAGGATTTTGGAAGAAGCACATAAGGGTGTTTTTACTATACATCTGGGGTCTTCAAAGATATATCAAGATCTAAAGAAGGACTATTGGTGGTCCGGGATGAAAAAGGATATTACGGTATATGTGTCAGAATGTGCGGTGTGCCAACGAGTAAAGATTAAACACCAAAGACCGAGTGGCTTGTTGCAACCTTTAGAAATTCCGGTATGGAAATGGAATAGTATTTCTATGGACTTCACCGTTGGACTACCCCGTACTCAGGGTGGTTATGATTCGATTTGGGTAATTGTGGATCGGTTGACAAAATCCGCGCATTTCTTAGCTGTGAAGACTACCTACAAGGTGAGTCATCTCGCGAAGTTGTTCATTTCGGAGATAGTGAGATTGCATGGTATTCCCATTAGTATCATTTCGGATAGAGATCCAAAGTTTACTTCCATATTTTGGAGAGCTTTTCAACAAGCTATGGGAACGAAGTTGTGTTTGAGTACGTCGAATCATCCGCAAACGGATGGTTAGACGGAACGGATAATACAAACCATGGAGGATATGTTGAGAGCTTGCGTACTTGAAAGTGGAGGAAATTGGATAGAACTTTTGCCGTTGATCGAGTTCTCTTATAATAACAGTTATCATGCGAGTATTGGTATGGCACCTTATGAGGCATTATATGGAAGGAAGTGTAGGACACCTTTGTGTTGGGCAGAAGTTGGTGAAGATAGGATGTTGGGACCCGAGATTATTCACGAAACTACGGAGAAGATTAGGATGATCCGTGATAAGGTCAAACAAGCACAAGATCGTCAGAAGAGTTATGCGGATAACCGTAGAAGACCTTTAGAATTTGAAGAAGGCGATCACGTGTTTTTGAAAGTTACTCCGAGATTGCGGTTGAAAGGACCGTTTCGGTCACGGAAATTAAGTCCGAGATACGTGGAACCGTATAAGATTTTGGAAAGAATTGGTGAAGTAGCTTACAGATTGGCCTTACCGCCTTCTCTATCGGAGATGCACAACGTATTTCATGTGTCTCAGCTTTGAAAATTTGTCCCAGATCCTCTTCAGCCAAGTTTACCAGATACAATTGAGATAGAAGCATATTTAACGTTTGAGCCTCAACCGAGTCGCATCACAGGAAGAGAAACTAAGGTGTTAAGGAATAAAGAGATTCCTCTTGTTAAGGTCTAGTGGGATGAGACGCATCCGGGCGATGCAACTTGGGAATTGGAATCGGAGATGCGGGAGGTCTATCCTCATCTGTTCAGGTAATCTTTTAATTCGAGGAAGAATTTATATTTAAGGGGGGGAGGATGTAATACCCCATAATTTTGTGAACGCTTTGGATAATATTATTATGATCAACTGGGTTCCGGTGTACTTTGAGCAATTATTGGATAAAATAATTAGAGTAAACTGACGAACTCGGAACTGATTAGATTAATATTATTTAACTTGGAATTTTATTAATTGGTGCAGTTGAGATAATTTGGACAATTAGTAGTATTACTAATTAATGTTTCTCTATATCTTTTTCCTTTTCCATTATTTGAAATATAGTAACTTTGGAGAGAGAAATTAAAGAGAAGGAAAAAGGAAGGAAAAGAAGAGAAATTCCCCAAGGGCTCAAGAGCTTGAATCATCAACCCATCTCCATCTTTTTCATCTCAGTTTCATCATCCTCATCTTGTAATCCAGGTGGGTTCTAGATAGACACTTTAGTGTAGAGTTTTATGAGTTTTAGAGTTAGTTTTATATCATGAGAAATGAATTTTTTTGCAATAGAATCATGAACATAACTATTGAAATTCGATAATAATTGTGTAGTATACTTGTTGTTGAATTTATAACATGTTTTTGGTTGAGATTGGATGGAAAATTGAATATATAGAGTAAAAACCATAATGTGTGAGAATGATGGAATTTGATCCAAATTGTGTCTGAAATCATGTTTTAATGTTCCTTATGGTTGATACATGTTAGGTATGTGTTGTTGTGTATCCAATTGGTATTTTTTTGATGTTTAGAAGAGATTTGGAGGGGGAAATGGATCAATTTCGCAGAAAAATTATGTAGGAAAAATTATGGTTTCCCACTGCCCATACGCGTATCATTCAAGGCAATACGCGTATTGGTTAAGGCAATACGCGTATGGCAATGAAGAATTATGGGCAATACGCGTATGGAGTTCCATTTTCTCGGCCATCTGCTCATTTGCGTAAGGGTACGCGTAAGGTTTTGGGCAATACGCGTATGAGGTAAGGCAATACGCGTATTGGAGTTTTAGTGAAGTTTTTGAAGGGGATTTGGTCTCTGCCCATACGCGTATCACCTTGGGAAATACGCGTATGGATGGGCGAGTGAGCAGGGCAATACGCGTATGGCTTAGGGCAATACGCGTATGGCCAGTGAGAGTGCAGAATTGTGTTTTTCGCGATGCCATTTCTTTCTAAATCCATAACTTGTGTTCCGATTATCCGTTTTGATCATTCTTGGTATTGTTGGGAAGCTATTTAAATACTCTTTATGATTGTAAAGGAAAATATATGT
Source organism: Lathyrus tuberosus (assembly GCA_022829125.1). Lineage (NCBI taxonomy): Eukaryota > Viridiplantae > Streptophyta > Magnoliopsida > Fabales > Fabaceae > Lathyrus > Lathyrus tuberosus. The sequence goes on along the minus strand of JALAZF010000180.1, from coordinate 10,440,967 downwards.
TTATGCCATGAATTGATAAGACAAGAGAGGTCTTAAGGCTAATATGGCCAGGTGATTGTCGAATACAATCCCATCTGTGTATATGATCACGTAATCATAACCATAGCCCTTGAGAGGCATTTATGAGTCTCGAGCTCCTCTGAATGCAGGCATTACTACTTGGCAGGTTTGATTCCCAATGTTATAGTACGATGGAACCTACAGGTAGAGACTTGTGATGGCATCAGAGGCCATGTGAAGTGACGAATTAAGGTGATAATGCGTCCCTTAATTCTGAATCCATTCGTATGCCAAGTAATTACAAGGATCCATGACTCGGGTCGTCTTCTAGATGTAGAAGCGGACGGGAAAAGGGGATGCCTTGGTAAGGTTATCGATTAGTGATATAGTGAGTTGACGAGACTTGCGAACTTGGGTATATATTGTGTGTGAGTACTCAAAGTCACTTCCCTTCCCTTTGACTTGAGTTAGGCTTATTAGAACCTTGTAAAGCCGAGAGGACTTTAAGATAGGGAACTCACTGAGATTTGATGTATCTCACCCCACTGTTGTTGTTTACATCACAGGTACTGCATGTTCCGCGAAGGGTAAGGATTAGGTTGTGTGATTATCCTTACTTATCTGATGGCTTTGCTTCTGTTGTGGAGTTTTTTAGATCATTATTTGATCTAGTTCTTAGTATTTATCTTTGGAACATCTTGTAGATATACTATGCCGTAGTTTTTTTGTATTTAGGCTTGGTGGGCGGGCACGTATATGTATAATGTGTTTACTAGGAACTTATTGTATATTTCAGTACCAAACGTGGATTTCATGTATAATATATACTTTGAAGTATGTATATATTTTAATAATAATAATAATAATGTTTAGATTTTATTTATTAATATTGAAAATAATTTTAATTTAAAAATAATTTATTTATATTGGTATAAGTTAGCAACATTTTACTAATATCGTGTATCTTATAAAAAATAATAATATACAAATATTTATAATAATTAAAAATTGAAAATAACCTATAAAATTAGAAATGGAACAAAGTTTACACTTTAAACATTTTAAACAGTCTAAGTTCACATTTAACTAAAAACTTTTCTTAGTATTATGATGGCTTCTTTATCATGACTTCTTCTTTTTAACATAAGAAGTCTTTTTCTTCTCAAGAGAAAACTCAAAAATATATTTGATTAATTTAATTCCAAATAAATTTTAAAAAATAAATTATAAAAATAATATTAATACATGATTTCTTATTACTACATCTTAATATATTGTCTTTTAGTGTTGAGTCTTCTATTGTTGAGAAGAAAAACGATTTATTATATTGTTGAGAACAAGAACAATGTCGTTGCAAATTCTCTTGAGAAAAGTAAGAATGTTATCTTGAGAAAAGGAAGAGTGTTTTCGTGTTTTCTCTTGAGAAGAAAAACACTTATTTATTTAAAAAGAAGAAGTCCTGATAAAGAAGCCCTATGAATATTTTTCTATTTTTTTGTTTTTAATCATGCCTATTAATATTTTTGTATGACTAAAAAAGATATATATCATCTTTCAATTTAAAAATAAATAAAAAGTTGAACATTTTTTATAATAATAATAATAAATAATAATAATAATGATAATAATAATAATAATAATAATAATAATAATAATAATAATACACTTTCTTAATAACAATAACTATAATAATAATAATCAAGGTTAGATTTTATTTATTAATATTGATAATCATTAAAATTTAAAAATAATTTATTTATAGTTGTATAATTTTTTTTCTCGAATTTGTTATGCAAAAGTTAGCAACATTTTACCAATACCGTGTCTATTTTTTAAAATAATAATATATATATTTTTATAATAATTAAAAATTTAAAATAACCTATAAAAATAGTAATGAAACAAACTTTACACTTTAAACATTTTAAAGGGTCTAAGTTCGCATTTAACTAAGAATTTTTCTTAGTATTATTAGGGCTTCTTTATCATGACTTCTTCTTTTTAACAAAATAAGTTTTTTTCTTCTCAAGAGAAAACTCAAAAATATATTTGATTAATTTAATTCAAAATAAATTTTAAAAAATAAATTACAAAAATAATATTAATACATGATTTCGTAGTACTGTAACTTAATATCTTATCTTTTAATGTTGAGTATTTTATTGTTGAGAAGAAAAACGATGTATTATATTGTTGAGAACAAGATTAATGTCTTTGCAAATTCTCTTGAGAAAAGGAAGAATGTTATCTTGAGAAAAGGAAGAATGTTTTCGAGTTTTCTCTTGAGAAGAAAAATACTTCTTTTGTGAAAAAGAAGAAGTCATGATAAAGAAGCCCTATGAATATTTTTTTTTGTTTTTAATCATGCCTATTAATATTTTTGTATGACTAAAAAATATATATTTTATCTTTAAATTTTAAGTATAATTAAAAAAATTGAATTTTTTATAATAATAATAAGAAATAATAATAATAATAATATTAATAATAATAATAATATACTTTCTCAATAACAATATTTTAATAACAAGAATAATAATGTTTAGATTTTATTTATTAATATTGAAAATAATTTTAATTTAAAAATAATTTATTTATATTGGTATAATTTTTTTGTTGAACTTGTTATGCAAAGTTAGCAACATTTTACTAATATCGTGTATCTTATAAAAAAAAATAATATACAAATTTTTATAATAATTAAAAATTGAAAATAACCTATAAAATTAGAAATGAAACAAAGTTTACACTTTAAACATTTTAAACAGTCTAAGTTCACATTTAACTAAAAACTTTTCGTAGTATTATGAGGGCTTCTTTATCATGACTTCTTCTTTTTAACATAAGAAGTCGTTTTCTTCTCAAGAGAAAACTCGAAAATATATTTGATTAATTTAATTCCAAATAAATTTTAAAAAATAAATTATAAATATAATATTAATACATGATTTCTTATTACTACAGCTTAATATATTGTCTTTTAGTGTTGAATCTTTTATTGTTGAGAAGAAAAACGATGTATTATATTGTTGAGAACAAGAACAATGTCGTTGCAAATTCTCTTGAGAAAAGTAAGAATGTTATCTTGAGAAAAGGAAGAATGTTTTCGTGTTTTCTCTTGAGAAGAAAAACACTTATTTATTTAAAAAGAAGAAGTCATGATAAAGAAGCCCTATGAATATTTTTCTATTTTTTTTTTGTTTTTAATCATGCCTATTAATATTTTTGTATGACTAAAAAAGATATATATCATCTTTCAATTTAAAAATAAATAAAAATTTGAACATTTTTTATAATAAAAATAATAAATAATAATAATAATAATAATGATAATAATAATAATAATAATAATAATAATAATAATAATAATACACTTTCTTAATAACAATAACTATAATAATAATAATCAAGGTTAGATTTTATTTATTATTATTGTTAATCATTAAAATTTAAAAATAATTTATTTATAGTTGTATAATTTTTTTTTGTCGAATTTGTTATGCAAAAGTTAGCAACATTTTACCAATACCGTGTCTTTTTTTTTTAAATAATAATATATATATATATATATATATATATATATATATATATATATATATATTTATAATAATTAAAAATTTAAAATAACCTATTAAAATAGTAATGAAACAAACTTTACGCTTTAAACATTTTAAAGGGTCTAAGTTCGCATTTAACTAAGAATTTTTCTTAGTATTATTAGGGCTTCTTTATCATGACTTCTTCTTTTTAACAAAATAAGTTTTTTTTCTTCTCAAGAGAAAACTCAAAAATATATTTGATTAATTTAATTCAAAATACATTTTAAAAAATAAATTACAAAAATAATATTAATGCATGATTTCATAGTACTATAACTTAATATCTTATCTTTTAATGTTGAGTATTTTATTGTTGAAAAGAAAAACGATGTATTATACTGTTGAGAACAAGATTAATGTCTTGGCAAATTCTCTTGAGAAAAGGAAGAATGTTATCTTGAGAAAAGGAAGAATGTTTTCGAGTTTTCTCTTGAGAAGAAAAAGACTTTTTTTGTGAAAAAGAAGAAGTCATGATAAAGAAGCCCTATGAATATTTTTTTTTTTGTTTTTAATCATGCCTATTAATATTTTTGTATGACTAAAAAATATATATTTTATCTTTAAATTTTAAGTATAATTAAAAAAATTGAATTTTTTTATAATAATAATAAGAAATAATAATAATAATGATAATATTAATAATAATAATAATAATAATATACTTTCTTAGTAACAATATTTTAATAATAATAATAATAATGGTTAGATTTTATTTATTAATATTGAAAATAATTTTAATTTAAAAATAATTTATTTATATTGGTATAATTTTTTTTGTTGAACTTGTTATGCAACGTTAGCAACATTTTACTAATATCGTGTATCTTATAAAAAATAATAATATACAAATTTTTATAATAATTAAAAATTGAAAATAACCTATAAAATTAGAAATGGAACAAAGTTTGTAATATCCCGTATTATCTAAATGCTCAATTGGACATCAGATGAGATCAGGTGAGTATCTATGTGCTCTATTTTTTAGGTAAATTGGATTAAGGGAATATTCTAAGTATTTTAAGTATTATTAATTGGGATCAATAGAGCAACTGGTGAACTCTAAAGAGATCAATTATTTTATAAAAGAGACGGATTTATATTTATTAGTCCGAGAAAGTAATTTTATGGTAATTCTAATAATTGATCAATTGGGTTGAAACGACAAAATATCAATTGGAGGTATTTTACCCTGTTGGATTTATATTATATATTAATGATTATGTATATATATAAGAAAAGAAAGAAAGTTAGAAAGAAAGAAAAATATAAAGGAAGAAGGAAAAAGAGAAAGAAGAAGAACTTGGGAAGAAGAAGTTCATGGGCCATCAATTCATCAACTTCTTCAAACTCCTATTCGATCATCAGGTGGGTTCTAGATTGAGACTTTAGTTGTAGAGTTTCATGAGTTTTAGAGATAGGTGGATATTGTGAGAAAACGATTTAATCTTGCTAAAATCATGAATCTAACTGATGAAATTCGATATAAACTGCGTAGCATACTTGTTAATTATGTGGGGACATATTTGGATTGACATATTGTGATTTTGAAGTGTTTAGATGAGAATTGGAGAGGTTTTGGGGTGAAATTCGTAACGGGAACAATGCAGGAAAAATTCTGGGTTTCGCTACCCATACGCGTATGGGACAGGGCAATACGCGTATGGGGGTAAGGCAATACGCGTATGGCAAGGAAGGATTATAGGCATTACGCGTATGGGAGTGGGCAATACGCGTATGGAGTGAGGCAATACGCGTATTGGTTTGTTAAGTGGAATTTTTAGGGAGTTTTGGTCTCTGTCCATTCGTGTATCACTTTGGGCAATACGCGTATGGATGGGCGAGTGAGCAAGGCAATACGCGTATCGCTCAGGGCAATACGCGTATGGCCAGTAAGAGTGCAGATTTGTGTTTTCGCGATACCATTTCTTTGTAATTTCCATAACTTGGGTTCCGTTTATCCGATGTGAGTATTCTTGGTATCGTTGTGAAGTTATGAACATCCTCTAGCTAATGGAAGTGAGAAATATCTGTTTATTGCCTGATTAAATGAATCGGAGGAAACCCAAAAATGATGTTTTAGGTGATTGAGTCATTATGTGTGATTTTATTATACAAATGTAATATGCTTTTGTGTAACTTGTGATTGAATTATTATATGTGATTCAAAATGTGCAATTGTCATATGCTTTGCCTAATTGATGTTAAACTTGATTGAACGTATATGCATGTTTAAATATGAATTAGGAAGAGTGAGGAAACTTTACCCCAAAACAAATGGCAGAGTAAGATTGTTATAATTCTAGGCTGTGAATAGAATTGTGAAACACTAGTATGGAACATGTGTGTAAACCTTCGTGGTTTGTGATAAGACATTGTGGCCTTGTGATTGTCGAATACAATCACGTCATGTGTATAATAATCATAACCGGTTTATCATGCGGTGTAGTTTCATGAGACTCGAGCACCTCCTCTGAAACGTATGCACAATTACTTGGCAGGTTTGATTCCCGCGTATAGTACGAATGGAGCCTACGGGTAAAGAGACTTGTGACGGTGTACGGGCCGTGTGAAGTGACAGATCACCGTGTACGGGCCGATGATCCCGAATCCATTTCGTATGCCAAGTAACTACAAGGATCCATGACTCAGGTCGTCTTCTAGACGTAGAAGCGGACGGGAAATGGGGTGCCTTGGTATGGTTATTGATTAGCGAATTTCTTGAGTTAACAGGCTCAAGACATATTTCGATTCGTAAGGAATCTTGAGTTAACAGGCTCAGGACGTAATTCCTTTCGTGTGATTTTGATGAGTTCACAGACTCATGACATGTTTCCATATAGTGTGAGATTGTGAGATCGTGTACTCAAGGTCATTTCCCTTCCCTTTGACTTGAGTTAGGATTGATAGAACCTTGTAAAGCCGAGAGAACCTATAGGATAGGGAACTCACTAAGATTTGATGTATCTCATCCCACTATAGTTGCTTTATTTCAGGTGCAGGTTTGGTTACAAGTGGAGCGATGCTCGGATGTTTCAAGAGAAGCTTAGTTAAGCTTATTCCGCAGTGTATTCTTTTGTTGTATACAATTGAGGATATTGTATATTATTCTTAGTTTTTTTTATTATTTTGGCTAGTTTCCATGACTTGTGCCATGTAGTGTTTTTTATGTTTTAGAAATGGACAAGTATGTGAACTATGCCATTAGGCGCTTTTGATGTGTCAGTACCAAATAAAGTGCTTGTATTGTATTATTCTAGATATATATTATACAGGGCATTACAGTTGGTATCAGAGCAGGTCATATTCTCGACCTAGCCTTGAAACATCATAAGTAAATATATTCCTGCCTCTTAAGTGTGTCTTGCCATCATGAAACTTAATATCATACTATGTAGTGTTGGGTCTGATCAACCTAATACTATGTATCTGATAGGTAGAATCAGGGTTGAGCGACCACGAGGACTCCGAGGTGTTGTCGAAACTTGTGCTGTGAGGGTTGGCTCAAGCTAAGAGTTAGTAGTAAGGAGTTTTGGTCAGCTCAGTTGAGATCTTGGTAGAAGTCATGCATGGGTAGCATGGAAATGAAAGAGTGGTGCGTTGTTAAGTAATCCTTTGGAATGGATGGAGTCTGAAAGTTGAGGACCTCTACCGGACGATGGGTCAAGGTATCAAGGATTATGTAAAATTGCTAGTGGATCTGGATTAACCACTAGTAGGGATAAGGATTTCAAGTAATCTCATTCTGTGGAAAAGAAAAGTTGTTTTGTGGAATGTGTGATGTAAAGTCCGGAAGTGAGATAAGTATTGGTTCCTCAGTTTTAAGGTCGATATGGTATCTTGAATATGCGAGAGTACCTTAAGGAATGTGTTTGGAACAATATCTTCCAATTGGTTTAAGATTGAGAGTTAAGGACGTTCGACTTCTATGGGAATTTAAAGTGGTAGAGAAGTGTGTGAGAGAACACCAGGATGTGTTTACATGCTTCAAGTGAAATAAAGTATATGCCGGACGAAGAGTAGGAGATGAATTGTGTATCTTCAGTTATGTAGAGAAACTAAGTTCTAGATATTACATCGGGATTTTCTGTATTCGATGAGAGACCAATTTGGAATTTTGGAAATGTAAATTACCCAAGGAACAGTATAAGGTATTGTGTTGAAAAAAAAAAGAATGAGCTTCATTAAGTAACAGAAAGTGTAGTGATACGAACCGGAATAAGTTGTATTAAGAGACAGAGTAAGAACCTTGGACTTAAGGAAATGTAAGTATGGTGGTTTTATATTTGGACCTAAGAGGATTACAATGGAGAGCGAAAGTAAGTACGATGTAGAAAATGGTATTAACGGTACGTTAAGAGGAAGTGACAACGAAATGTATTTTGGACGAGTGTACAATGGAGTTTTAAGGTGTTGATGAACCTGTAGTTAAGGAAGTGTAATCAAAGATGATTCACTCATGCGAACCCTAGTATTATGAGTTGAACTGAAGAAGTTACACTTTGGAATTAACAGCAAGCGTAGTAGTAGCACCGTGGTCACAAGTGTACGTGATGGATTCTTATTCTTGTGACAAGTGTGAAGAGACGTACTTTGTGGAACAGTGAGTATTGTATTTTAAGAAACAAGATTGTGGTAAAACAAGGAGAAGCAAATCAGGACTTATTACGGACTAAGTGTAAATCATGGAACGATTTATACCGGAAAGGTTTGGTAAGTAGTTGTTAAGAGTTGTCGGTTGCGAATTTTCCATTAAGTAATTTGGTGTAAGTGAGATGTGTAATGGATAATGAAGGGCAAGAAATCCCGGTTAATGTGTACGGAGTGAGAGAATAAGGTGGTATGCTTGATATGACATGTCCATCAATTTTGTGGTACCGTATGATGATTGTGTGTTAGATTTTGCTTATGGACGAATCAAGCATGAGTTGTGGCTAAAACCCTATAATGTCGTCATTTTGGCTTTCATCTAGCATAGTTGTTGAGCAGAAAAATAAACTATTCCGCTAAAGTTTTGTAGTGTGACCGCATCAGAATTTGGAATTTTTGCATGTCACTTGGTTGGAGTGTGTTGTCTACATGCTTTGACTTTGTCAGTTTTACCTGAGTGGGTCATGGTTAGTGAATGTTATACAAGTTAAGGAGCCACGAGTTGTGAATGATATTTCAAGTAGGATGAATCAGATTAATGGTTTGAGTAGGAATGGCTTTGAATTAAGAAGAAACTGGTTTTTGATTCTGCAGCAGTGTTACCCGACTAACGCGAGGTGGTTAACCAATTAACACGTGCATGGAAGGTGTTACGTGGGAATTGGGAGAAGTTAACCGATTAGCCCAGATGGTCAATCGATGAACGCATGGGTAAGCAATGGAATCTCTTGAAAACTATCATCTGTGTTTAGTTACCTTATGTTGCTCCGAGGGGAGAGTATTGCGTGAATGGAAAACGGGATGGTGAGTAAATGAAAGATGGATTGCGTTTTGGAATCGTAACTTTTGGATGACAAGGGAATTGTCTTCGAGGAAGTAATTTTGTATATGATGTTGAGTATGAGAGGGTCTTGGGTGTTTCGTCATTGTGAGCCTTAGGGACGCAGTTAAAGAATACCCACGAAGTATTGATCTTGCAAGGAATATTTCGGTGTGTAATCATGGTATTAGTAACGTATGAACGGTTGGTCAGAATTAGTAAGTCCTATCAACCGTGGGTTCACGGTATTGGATTTAGACTCTGTGAGAGTGGTACCAGTTGTGTTTTACCAAGAGAGTGAAATTTTGAAAGTTATCTTTCCAAGTACGAGTGAGAATTTGATGTTCCGAAGTTAAGCATGTAACTTGGAATCGTTTAGGGAACATAACGATTGAGAAAAGCGGATTCAACTGAGAGGTGTGGTATGGACTTCGAAAGTTGGTATGTTTGTGGATTGTGGTATGTGAGTGGGTGAGTAATATGGAAACTCATAATCGTGCTTTGGATGGGTTAAGTTTTGATAAGTGGTGGCTTGCATATGTTGAAGCTTCGTAATGGTGCTATGTAATATTAGTCGAGAACTCGTACCAACAATAAACCTTGAGCAAGTTAAAAACCTGTAAGAAGAATTAATGGGGGATGGGGTAACTAGAAACAAAATTTGTTAATCTACTTTGGATGAATTATTCCAAGTTTGGAATGGATTGGGATTTGTATACGTTATGGTTGTAGCAGTGTAACTCTTGTGTCTTTATTGTCTGGAGAGTGTTGGACAGATGTTATAATGTTGTGTGTTGGCAAAGAAAGTGTTCTACCATAGGACGCCAGTAAGTTTCTGGTACCATTGGTTAGTAAGGATCCCATTGGATAAGTGTGTTCTCCATGGACCGTTAGCGACTTGGTAGTGCTTAAGAATTCGTGGTGTCCCACTGCTAGAATTGGAGTTGCGCAGGGGAAGGTGACAAATGAAAGGGGCTCAGTCGGATTTATAAGAATCGGAGGAGAAATTGATTGTAAGATTGGAAATAAGAAGATTTTGTTCTAAGTGGGTTACCTTTTTGGTGTGATACGAAAGGAAGGAAATATTGGATTTAGGGAGTACCATGTACAGCGTCTGACCAGATGGAACTGGTAAAGAAGTCGTTTAAATAATAATGAAGTGGTTTTGGACGTTGAAAGGTATGGAAATATAAATCGTCGGGGATTGCAGGAAGTTTAGAAATCATTAAATTACATCGCGAAGATGTGATGAGTGTTTGTTATCCTAGACCAAGATAAGGTGTTGAGGTTTTGTTGTGTGACTCAGTAGAGGAATATGGAAGGGTACCTTCTTGCCGAAAGTAATATGCGACCAAGTGTTTTGTATAGAATAACAGATGAATTATGGGAAAAAGTTAAGTTCGAAGTTAACCCAATGTTGGAATAAGAGTATGACTAAGGAACCGAAGTTTGATAATTCGTAAAAATAAGGATTTTGGTCTGTGAAGTTTAGTTGGAATTGGAATACGTCAGGAAATTGAACGGAAGTAAAGTTAAGTGTGAATCTAAGACCAGGATACAAGTTGTGGCTATTGCCGAGTAAAGGAAATTCGGGGGGGAATTTCAATTTAAGGGGGGAGAGTGTAATACCCCGTATTATCTAAATGCTCAATTGGACATCAGATGAGATCAGGTGAGTATCTATGTGCTCTATTTTTTTGGTAAATTGGATTAAGGGAATAGTCTAAGTATTTTAAGTATTATTAATTGGGATCAATAGAGCAACTGGTGAACTCTAAAGAGATCAATTATTTTATAAAAGAGACGGATTTATATTTATTAGTCCGAGAAAGTAATTTTATGGTAATTCTAATAATTAATCAATTGGGTTGAAACGACAAAATATCAATTGGAGGTATTTTACCCTGTTGGATTTATATTATATATTAATGATTATGTATATATATAAGAAAAGAAAGTAAGTTAGAAAGAAAGAAAAATAGAAAGGAAGAAGGAAAAAGAGAAAGAAGAAGAACTTGGGAAGAAGAAGTTCATGGGCCATCAATTCATCAACTTCTTCAAACTCCTCTTCGATCATCAGGTGGGTTCTAGATAGAGACTTTAGTTGTAGAGTTTCATGAGTTTTAGAGATAGGTGGATATAGTGAGAAAATGATTTAATCTTGCTAAAATCATGAATCTAACTGATGAAATTCGATATAAACTGCGTAGCATACTTGTTAATTATGTGGGAACATATTTGGATTGACATATTATGATTTGGAAGTGTTTAGATGAGAATTGGAGAGGTTTTGGGGTGAAATTCGTAACGGGAACAATGCAAGAAAAATTCTGGGTTTTGCTGCCCATACGCGTATGGGACAGGGCAATACGCGTATGGGGTAAGGTAATACGCGTATGGCAAGGAAGGATTATAGGCATTACGCGTATGGGATTGGGCAATAAGCGTATGGAGTGAGGCAATACGCGTATTAGTTTGTTAAGTGGAATTTTTAGGGAGTTTTGGTCTCTGCCCATACGCGTATCGCTTTGGGAAATACGCGTATGGATGGGCGAGTGAGCAAGGCAATACGTGTATGGCTCAGGGCAATACGCGTATGGCCAGTAAGAGTGCAGATTTGTGTTTTCGCGATACCATTTCTTTGTAATTTCCATAACTTGGGTTCCGTTTATCCGATGTGAGTATTCTTGGTATCGTTGTGAAGCTATGAACATCCTCTAGCTAATGGAAGTGAGAAATATCTGTTTATTGCCCGATTAAATGAATCAGAGGAAACCCGAAAATGATGTTTTAGGTGATTGAGTCATTATGTGTGATTTTATTATACAAATGTAATATGCTTTTGTGTAACTTGTGATTGAATTATTATATGTGATTCAAAATGTGCAATTGTCATATGCTTTGCCTAATTGATGTTAAACTTGATTGAACGTATATGCATGTTTAAATATGAATTAGGAAGAGTGAGGAAACTTTACCCCAAAACAAATGGCAGAGTAAGATTGTTATAATTCTAGGTTGTGAATAGAATTGTGAAACACTAGTATGGAACATGTGTGTAAACCTTCGTGGTTTGTGATAAGGCATTGTGGCCTTGTGATTGTCGAATACAATCACGTAATGTGTATAATAATCATAACCGGTTTATCATGCGGTGTAGTTTCATGAGACTCGAGCACCTCCTCTGAAACGTATGCACAATTACTTGGCAGGTTTGATTCCTGCGTATAGTACGAATGGAGCCTACGGGTAAAGAGACTTGTGACGGTGTATGGGCCGTGTGAAGTGACGGATTACCGTGTACGGGCCGATGATCCCGAATCCATTTCGTATGCCAAGTAACTACAAGGATTCATGACTCGGGTCGTCTTCTAGACGTAGAAGCGTACGGGAAAAGGGGTGCCTTGGTATGGTTATTGATTAGCGAATTTCTTGAGTTAACAGGCTCAAGACATATTTTGATTCGTAAGGAATCTTGAGTTAACAGGCTCAGGACGTAATTCCTTTCGTGTGATTTTGATGAGTTCACAGACTCATGACATGTTTTCATATAGTGTGAGATTGTGAGATCGTGTACTCAAGGTCATTTCCCTTCCCCTTGACTTGAGTTAGGATTGATAGAACCCTGTAAAGCCGAGAGAACCTATAGGATAGGGAACTCACTGAGATTTGATGTATCTCATCCCACTATAGTTGCTTTATTTCAGGGGCAGGTTTGGTTACAAGTGGAGCGATGCTCGGATGTTTCAAGAGAAGCTTAGTTAAGCTTATTCCGCAGTGTATTCTTTTGTTGTATACAATTGAGGATATTGTATATTATTCTTAGTTTTTTAATTATTTTGGCTAGTTTCCATGACTTGTGCCATGTAGTGTTTTTTATGTTTTAGAAATGGACAAGTATGTGAACTATGCCATTAGGCGCTTTTGATGTGTCAGTACCAAATAAAGTGCTTGTATTGTATTATTCTAGATATATATTATACAGGGCATTACAGTTGGTATCAGAGCAGGTCATATTCTCGACCTAGCCTTGAAACATCATAAGTAAATCTATTCCTGCCTCTTAAGTGTGTCTTGCCATCATGAAACTTAATATCATACTATGTAGTGTTGGGTCTGATCAACCTAATACTATGTATGTGATAGGTAGAATCAGGGTTGAGCGACCACGAGGACTCCGAGGTGTTGTCGGAACTTGTGCTGTGAGGGTTGGCTCAAGCTAAGAGTTAGTAGTAAGGAGTTTTGGTCAGCTCAGTTGAGATCTTGGTAGAAGTCGTGCATGGGTAGCATGGAAATGAAAGAGTGGTGCGTTGTTAAGTAATCCTTTGGAATGGATGGAGTCTGAAAGTTGGGGACCTCTACCGGACGATGGGTCAAGGTATCAAGGATTATGTAAAATTGCTAGTGGATCTGGATTGACCACTAGTAGGGATAAGGATTTCAAGTAATCTCATTCTTTGGAAAAGAAAAGTTGTTTTGTGGAATATGTGATGTAAAGTCCGGAAGTGAGATAAGTATTGGTTCCTCAGTTTTAAGGTCGCTATGGTATCTTGAATAGGCGAGAGTAACTTAAGAAATGTGTTTGGAACAATATCTTCCAATTGGTTTAAGATTGAGAGTTAAGGACGTTCGGCTTCTATGGGAACCTAAAGTGGTAGAGAAGTGTGTGAGAGAACACCAGGATGTGTTTACATGCTTCAAGTGAAATAAAGTATATGCCGGACGAAGAGTAGGAGATGAATTGTGTATCTTTAGTTATGTAGAGAAATTAAGTTCTAGATATTACATCGAGATTTTCTGTATTCGATGAGAGACCAATTTGGAATTTTGGAAATGTAAATTACCCAAGGAACAGTATAAGGTATTGTGTTGAAAAAAAAAAGAATGAGCTTCATTAAGTAACAGAAAGTGTAGTGATACGAACCGGAATAAGTTGTATTAAGAAACAGAGTAAGAACCTTGGACTTAAGGAAATGTAAGTATGGTGGTTTTATATTTGGACCTAAGAGGATTACAATGGAGAGCGAAAGTAAGTACGATGTAGAAAATGGTATTAACGGTACGTTAAGAGGAAGTGACAACGAAATGTATTTTGGACGAGTGTGCAATGGAGTTTTAAGGTGTTGATGAACCTGTAGTTAAGGAAGTGTAATCAAAGATGATTCACTCATGCGAACCCTAGTATTATGAGTTGAACTGAAGAAGTTACACTTTGGAATTAACAGCAAGCGTAGTAGTAGCACCGTGGTCACAAGTGTACGTGATGGATTCTTATTCTTGAGACAAGTGTGAAGAGACGTACTTTGTGGAACAGTGAGTATTGTATTTTAAGAAACAAGATTGTGGTAAAACAAGGAGAAGCAAATCAGGACTTATTACAGACTAAGTGTAAATCATGGAACGATTTATACCGGAAAGGTTTGGTAAGTAGTTGTTAAGAGTTGTCGGTTGCGAATTTTCCATTAAGTAATTTGGTGTAAGTGAGATGTGTAATGGATAGTGAAGGGCAAGAAATCCCGGTTAATGTGTACGGAGTGAGAGAATAAGGTGGTATGCTTGATATGACATGTCCATCAATTTTGTGGTACCGTATGATGATTGTGTGTTGGATTTTGCTTATGGACGAATCAAGCATGAGTTGTGGCTAAAACCCTATAATGTCGTCATTTTGGCTTTCATCTAGCATAGTTGTTGAGCAGAAAAATGAACTATTCCGCTAAAGTTTTGTAGTGTGACCGCATCAGAATTTGGAACTTTTGCATGTCACTTGGTTGGAGTGTGTTGTCTGCATGCTTTGACTTTGTCAGTTTTACCTGAGTGGGTCATGGTTGTGAATGTTATACAAGTTAAGGAGCCACGAGTTGTGAACGATATTTCAAGTAGGATGAATCAGATTAATGGTTTGAGTAGGAATGGCTTTGAATTAAGAAGAAACTGGTTTTTGATTCTACAGCAGTGTTACCCGACTAACGCGAGGTGGTTAACCAATTAACACGTGCATGGAAGGTGTTACGTGGGAATTGGGAGAAGTTAACCGATTAGCCCAGATGGTCAATCGATGAACGCATGGGTAAGCAATGGAATCTCTTGAAAACTATCATCTGTGTTTAGTTACCTTATGTTGCTCCGAGGGGAGAGTATTGCGTAAATGGAAAACGGGATGGTGAGTAAATGAAAGATGGATTGCGTTTTGGAATCGTAACTTTTGGATGACAAGGGAATTGTCTTCGAGGAAGTAATTTTGTAAACGATGTTGAGTATGAGAGGGTCTTGGGTGTTTCGTCATTGTGAGCCTTAGGGACGCAGTTAAAGAATACCCACGAAGTATTGATCTTGCAAGGAATATTTCGGTGTGTAATCATGGTATTAGTAACGTATAAACGGTTGGTCAGAATTAGTAAGTCCTATCAGCCGTGGGTTCACGGTATTGGATTTAGACTCTGTGAGAGTGGTACCAGTTGTGTTTTACCAAGAGAGTGAAATTTGAAAGTTATCTTTCCAAGTACGAGTGAGAATTTGATGTTCCGAAGTTAAGCATGTAACTTGGAATCGTTTAGGGAACATAACGATTGAGAAAAGCGGATTCAACTGAGAGGTGTGGTATGGACTTCGAAAGTTGGTATGTTTGTGGATTGTGGTATGTGAGTGGGTGAGTAATATGGAAACTCATAATCGTGCTTTGGATGGGTTAAGTTTTGATAAGTGGTGGCTTGCATATGTTGAAGCTTCGTGATGGTGCTATGTAATATTAGTCGAGAACTCGTACCAACAACAAACCTTGAGCAAGTCGGAAACCTGGAAGAAGAATTAATGGGGGATGGGGTAACTAGAAACAAAATTTGTTAATCTACTTTGGATGAATTATTCCAAGTTTGGAATGGATTGGGATTTGTATACGTTATGGTTGTAGCAGTGTAACTCTTGTGTCTTTATTGTCTGGAGAGTGTTGGACAGATGTTATAATGTTGTGTGTTGGCAAAGAAAGTGTTCTACCATAGGACGCCAGTAAGTTTCTGGTACCATTGGTTAGTAAGGATCCCATTGGATAAGTGTGTTCTCCATGGACCGTTAGCGACTTGGTAGTGCTTAAGAATTCGTGGTGTCCCACTGCTAGAATTGGAGTTGCGCAGGGGAAGGTGACAAATGAAAGGGGCTCAGTCGGATTTATAAGAATCGGAGGAGAAATTGATTGTAAGATTGGAAATAAGAAGATTTTGTTCTAAGTGGGTTACCTTTTTGGTGTGATACGAAAGGAAGGAAATATTGGATTTAGGGAGTACCATGTATAGCGTCTGACCAGATGGAACTGGTAAAGAAGTCGTTTAAATAATAATGAAGTGGTTTTGGACGTTGAAAGTTATGGAAATATAAATCGTCGGGGATTGCAGGAAGTTTAGAAATCATTAAATTACATCGCGAAGATGTGATATGTGTTTGTTATCCTAGACCAAGATAAGGTGTTGAGGTTTTGTTGTGTGACTCAGTAGAGGAATATGGAAGGGTACCTTCTTGCCGAAAGTAATATGCGACCAAGTGTTTTGTATAGAATAACAGATGAATTATGGGAAAAAGTTAAGTTCGAAGTTAACCCAATGTTGGAATAAGAGTATGACTAAGGAACCGAAGTTTGATAATTCGTAAAAATAAGGATTTTGGTCTGTGAAGTTTAGTTGGAATTGGAATACGTCAGGAAATTGAACGGAAGTAAAGTTAAGTGTGAATCTAAGACCAGGATACAAGTTGTGGCTATTGCCGAGTAAAGGAAATTCGGGGGCGAATTTCAATTTAAGGGGGGAGAGTGTAATACCCCGTATTATCTAAATGCTCAATTGGACATCAGATGAGATCAGGTGAGTATCTATGTGCTCTATTTTTTTGGTAAATTGGATTAAGGGAATATTCTAAGTATTTTAAGTATTATTAATTGGGATCAATAGAGCAACTGGTGAACTCTAAAGAGATTAATTATTTTATAAAAGAGACGGATTTATATTTATTAGTCCGAGAAAGTAATTTTATGGTAATTCTAATAATTAATCAATTGGGTTGAAATGACAAAATATCAATTGGAGGTATTTTACCCTGTTGGATTTATATTATATATTAATGATTATGTATATATATATATAAGAAAAGAAAGAAAGTTAGAAAGAAAGAAAAATAGAAAGGAAGAAGGAAAAAGAGAAAGAAGAAGAACTTGGGAAGAAGAAGTTCATGGGCCATCAATTCATCAACTTCTTCAAACTCCTCTTCGATCATCAGGTGGGTTCTAGATAGAGACTTTAGTTGTAGAGTTTCATGAGTTTTAGAGATAGGTGGATTTAGTGAGAAAATGATTTAATCTTGCTAAAATCATGAATCTAACTGATGAAATTCGATATAAACTGCGTAGCATACTTGTTAATTATGTGGGAACATATTTGGATTGACATATTATGAATTGGAAGTGTTTAGATGAGAATTGGAGAGTTTTTGGGGTGAAATTCGTAACGGGAACAATGCAGGAAAAATTCTGGGTTTCGCTGCCCATACGCGTATGGGACAGGGCAATACGCGTATGGGGTAAGGTAATACGCGTATGGCAAGGAAGGATTATAGGCATTACGCGTATGGGATTGGGCAATAAGCGTATGGAGTGAGGCAATACGCGTATTGGTTTGTTAAGTGGAATTTTTAGGGAGTTTTGGTCTCTGCCCATACGCGTATCGCTTTGGGCAATACGCGTATGGATGGGCGAGTGAGCAAGGCAATACGTGTATGGCTCAGGGCAATACGCGTATGGCCAGTAAGAGTGCAGATTTGTGTTTTCGCGATACCATTTCTTTGTAATTTCCATAAGTTGGGTTCCGTTGATCCGATGTGAGTATTCTTGGTATCGTTGTGAAGCTATGAACATCCTCTAGCTAATGGAAGTGAGAAATATCTATTTATTGCCCGATTAAATGAATCTGAGGAAACCCGAAAATGATGTTTTAGGTGATTGAGTCATTATGTGTGATTTTATTATACAAATGTAATATGCTTTTGTGTAACTTGTGATTGAATTATTATATGTGATTCAAAATGTGCAATTGTCATATGCTTTGCCTAATTGATGTTAAACTTGATTGAACGTATATGCATGTTTAAATATGAATTAGGAAGAGTGAGGAAACTTTACCCCAAAACAAATGGCAGAGTAAGATTGTTATAATTCTAGGTTGTGAATAGAATTGTGAAACACTAGTATGGAACATGTGTGTAAACCTTCGTGGTTTGTGATAAGGCATTGTGGCCTTGTGATTGTCGAATACAATCACGTCGTGTGTATAATAATCATAACCGGTTTATCTTGCGGTGTAGTTTCATGAGACTCGAGCACCTCCTCTGAAATGTATGCACAATTACTTGGCAGGTTTGATTCCCGCGTATAGTACGAATGGAGCCTACGGGTAAAGAGACTTGTGACGGAGTACGGGCCGTGTGAAGTGACGGATCACGGTGTACGGGCCGATGATCCCAAATCCATTTCGTATGCCAAGTAACTACAAAGATCCATGACTCGGGTCGTCTTCTAGACGTAGAAGCGGACGGGAAAAGTGGGTGCCTTGGTATGGTTATTGATTAGCGAAATTCTTGAGTTAACAGGCTCAAGACATATTTCGATTCATAAGGAATCTTGAGTTAATAGGCTCAGGATGTAATTCCTTTCGTGTGATTTTGATGAGTTCACAGACTCATGACATGTTTCCATATAGTGTGAGAGTGTGAGATCGTGTACTCAAGGTCATTTCCCTTCCCCTTGACTTGAGTTAGGATTGATAGAACCCTGTAAAGCCGAGAGAACCTATAGGATAGGGAACTCACTGAGATTTGATGTATCTCACCCACTATAGTTGCTTTATTTCAGGTGCAGGTTTGGTTACAAGTGGAGCGATGCTCGGATGTTTCAAGAGAAGCTTAGTTAAGCTTATTCCGATGTGTATTCTTTTGTTGTATACAATTGAGGATATTGTATATTATTCTTAGTTTTTTTTTTGGCTAGTTTCCATGACTTGTTCCATGTAGTGTTTTTTATGTTTTAGAAATGGACAAGTATGTGAACTATGCCATTAGGCGCTTTTGATGTGTCAGTACCAAATAAAGTGCTTGTATTGTATTATTCTAAATATATATTATACAGGGCATTGCAAAGTTTACACTTTAAACATTTTAAACAGTCTAAGTTCACATTTAACTAAAAACTTTTCTTAGTATTATGAGGGCTTCTTTATCATGACTTCTTCTTTTTAACATAAGAAGTCTTTTTCTTCTCAAGAGAAAACTCGAAAATATATTTGATTAATTTAATTCCAAATAAATTTTAAAAAATAAATTATAAAAATAATATTAATACATGATTTCTTATTACTACATCTTAATATATTGTCTTTTAGTATTGAGTCTTCAATTATTGAGAAGAAAAACGATTTATTATATTGTTGAGAACAAGAACAATGTCGTTGCAAATTCTGTTGAGAAAAGTAAGAATGTTATCTTGAGAAAAGGAAGAATGTTTTCGTGTTTTCTCTTGAGAAGAAAAACACTTATTTATTTAAAAAGAAGAAGTCCCGATAAAGAAGCCCTATGAATATTTTTCTTTTTTTTTTTGTTTTTAATCATGCCTATTAATATTTTTGTATGACTAAAAAAGATATATATCATCTTTGAATTTAAAAATAAATAAAAAGTTGAACATTTTTTATAATAATAATACACTTTCTTAATAACAATAACTATAATAATAATAATCAAGGTTAGATTTTATTTATTAATATTGATAATCATTAAAATTTAAAAATAATTTATTTATAGTTGTATAATTTTTTTTTGTCGAATTTGTTATGCAAAAGTTAGCAACATTTTACCAATACCGTGTCTTTTTTTTTAAATAATAATATATATATTTTTATAATAATTAAAAATTTAAAATAACTTATAAAAATAGTAATGAAACAAACTTTACGCTTTAAACATTTTAAAGGGTCAAAGTTCGCATTTAACTAAGAATTTTTCTTAGTATTATTAGGGCTTCTTTATCATGACTTCTTCTTTTTAACAAAATAAGTTTTTTTCTTCTCAAGAGAAAACTCAAAAATATATTTGATTAATTTAATTCAAAATACATTTTAAAAAATAAATTACAAAAATAATATTAATACATGATTTCGTAGTACTGTAACTTAATATCTTATCTTTTAATGTTGAGTATTTTATTGTTGAGAAGAAAAACGATGCATTATATTGTTGAGAACAAGATTAATGTCTTGGCAAATTCTCTTGAGAAAAGGAAGAATGTTATCTTGAGAAAAGGAAGAATGTTTTCGAGTTTTCTCTTGAGAAGAAAAAGACTTCTTTTGTGAAAAAGAAGAAGTCATGATAAAGAAGCCTTATGAATATTTTTTATTTTTTGTTTTTAATCATGCCTATTAATATTTTTGTATGACTAAAAAATATATATTTTATCTTTAGATTTAAGTATAATTAAAAAAATTGATTTTTTTTTATAATAATAATAAGAAATAATAATAATAATATTAATAATAATAATAATATACTTTCTTAATAACAATATTTTAATAATAATAATAATGGTTAGATTTTATTTATTAATATTGAAAATAATTTTAATTTAAAAATAATTTATTTATATTGGTATAATTTTTTTTGTTGAACTTGTTATGCAAAGTTAGCAACATTTTACTAATATCGTGTATCTTATAAAAAATAATAATATACAAATTTTTATAATAATTAAAAATTAAAAATAACCTATAAAATTAGAAATGGAAGAAATTTTATGCTTTAAACATTTTAAACAGTCTAAGTTCACATTTAACTAAAAACTTTTCTTAGTATTATGAGGGCTTCTTTATCATGACTTCTTCTTTTTAACATAAGAAGTCTTTTTCTTCTCAAGAGAAAACTCGAAAATATATTTGATTAATTTAATTCAAAATAAATTTAAAAAAATAAATTATAAAAATAATATTAATACATGATTTCTTATTACTACATCTTAATATATTGTCTTTTAGTATTGAGTCTTCTATTGTTGAGAAGAAAAACGATTTATTATATTGTAGAGAACAAGAACAATGTCGTTGCAAATTCTCTTGAGAGAAGTAAGAATGTTATCTTGAGAAAAGGATGAATGTTTTCGTGTTTTCTCTTGAGAAGAAAAACACTTATTTATTTAAAAAGAAGAAGTCCTGATAAAGAAGCCCTATGAATATTTTTCTATTTCTTTTTGTTTTTAATCATGCCTATTAATATTTTTTTATGACTAAAAAAGATATATATCATCTTTCAATTTGAAAATAAATAAAAAGTTGAACATTTTTTATAATAATAATAATAAATAATAATAATAATGATAATGATAATAATAATAATAATAATAATACACTTTCTTAATAACAATAACTATAATAATAATAATCAAGGTTAGATTTTATTTATTAATATTGATAATTATTAAAATTTAAAAATAATTTATTTATAGTTGTATAATTTTTTTTGTCGAATTTGTTATGCAAAAGTTAGCAACATTTTACCAATACCGTGTCTTTTTTTTAAAATAATAATATATATATTTTTAAATAATTAAAAATTTAAAATAACCTATAAAAATAGTAATGAAACAAACTTTACGCTTTAAACATTTTAAAGGGTCTAAGTTCGCATTTAACTAAGAATTTTTCTTAGTATTATTAGGGCTTCTTTATCATGACTTCTTCTTTTTAACAAAATAAGTTTTTTTCTTCTCAAGAGAAAACTCAAAAATATATTTGATTAATTTAATTCAAAATAAATTTTAAAAAATAAATTACAAAAATAATATTAATACATGATTTCGTAGTACTGTAACTTAATATCTTATCTATTAATGTTGAGTATTTTATTGTTGAGAAGAAAAACGATGTATTATATTGTTGAGAACAAGATTAATGTCTTGGCAAATTCTCTTGAGAAAAGGAAGAATGTTATCTTGATAAAAGGAATAATGTTTTCGAGTTTTCTCTTGAGAAGAAAAAGACTTATTTTGTGAAAAAGAAGAAGTCATGATAAAGAAGCCTTATGAATATTTTTATTTTGTTTTTAATCATGCCTATTAATATTTTTGTATGACTAAAAAATATATATATTATCTTTAGATTTAAGTATAATTAAAAAAATTGATTTTTTTATAATAATAATAAGAAATAATAATAATAATAATATTAATAATATTAATAATAATAATATACTTTCTTAATAACAATATTTTAATAATAATAATAATAATGGTTAGATTTTATTTATTAAGATTGAAAATAATTTTAATTTAAAAATAATTTATTTGTATTGGTATAATTTTTTTTGTTGAATTTGTTATGCAAAGTTAGCAACATTTTACTAATATCGTGTATCTTATAAAAAATAATAATATACAAATTTTTATAATAATTAAAAATTGAAAATAACCAATAAAATTAGAAATGGAACAAATTTTACGCTTTAAACATTTTAAACAGTCTAAGTTCACATTTAACTAAAAACTTTTCTTAGTATTATGAGGGCTTCTTTATCATGACTTCTTCTTTTTAACATAAGAAGTCTTTTTCTTCTCAAGAGAAAACTTGAAAATATATTTGATTAATTTAATTCCAAATAAATTTTAAAAAATAAATTATAAAAATAATATTAATATATGATTTCTTATTACTACATCTTAATATATTGTCTTTTAGTATTGAGTCTTCTATTGTGGAGAAGAAAAACGATTCATTATATTGTTGAGAACAAGAACAATGTCGTTGCAAATTCTCTTGAGAAAAGTAAGAATGTTATCTTGAGAAAAGGAAGAATGTTTTCGTGTTTTCTCTTGAGAAGAAAAACACTTATTTATTTAAAAAGAAGAAGTCCTGATAAAGAAGCCCTATGAAAATTTTTCTATTTTTTTTTGTTTTTAATCATGCCTATTAATATTTTTGTATGACTAAAAAAGATATATATATAATCTTTCAATTTAAAAATAAATAAAAAGTTGAACATTTTTTATAATAATAATAAATAATAATAATGATAATGATTGTAATACCCCATATTATTTAAATGCTCAATTGGATATCAGATGAGATCAGATAAGTATCTATGTACTCTATCATTAGTACATTGGATTAATGGAATCCTTTAAGTGCTTTAAGTATTGACATTTGGGATCAATAGAGCAACTAATGAACTCTGAAGAGATCAATTATTTTATTTAAGAGGCGGATTAATATTTATTAAGTCAAGGAAGTATTTGAAGGTAACTTTAATAATTGATCAATTGGATTGAGATGACGAAATATCAATTGGAGATATCTCACTCTATTGAAATATATTATATAATAATAGTATTATATATATAATTGTATAAGAGAATGAAAAGAGAAGAAGAAGAAGATAGAAAGCAGAGAAGAGGAAACGTGGGAAAAGAAGAAGAGAAAGAGGAAAAGAGGAAAAAGCCATGGAAGAAGAAGAAAAGCTCATGGATCATCTTCATCAATTCATCATCTTCTTCAAACTCCTCTTCGGTTATCAAGTGGGTTCTAGATAGAGACTTTAGTGTAGAGTTTTCTTGAAGTTTTAGAGTTAGGTTAGAAATTTAAGGAAATGAACAATTTTTGCAAATCTATGAAATCTAATGGATAAAATGAGATATAAATCGTATAGAACAACCATTATATATGTATAATCATCTGTTTATGCTTGGTTGAATGTTTGAAATGGTTTTGATTGGGATTGGAATGGAAAGAATCCAAGAAAACAGAGTTTTTGGGTTCTGCAATGTGGTTAATCGATTAACGGTATGGGTTAACCGATTAACCAGTGGAAAAATGGTGTTTTACGTGAAAATTGAACTGGTTAATCGATTAACCATTTTGGTTAATCTGTTAATAGAAATTTTCTGAATTTGGTTAATCTGTTAACCATATGCGTTAACCGATTAACACTGTAACTTTTTGGAAAAATACTTCAAAAATTCATAACTTTTTACTCGGGTGTCCGATTTAAGCGTTCTTTATACCGATGTGAAGCTAAGGAAATATTCTATGCAATGGAGCTGATATATGTCAAATTTACCGACCGATTAAATAATCGGGAAAGTTCGAAAGTGATATAATTATGTTTTAAGTTGTGGTATATTATTCTATTATGCTATTATGATGTGTTTTGCTTATTGTTTAGCATGTTGTGAGCGAATATGCATGTTAATGTAAAAAATGAAATAGGAAGAGTGAGGAAAACATCAACCTTGACAATAAGAAAACCTAGGAAGAACTAGGATTGGTAGACAACTCTAGATGGCAATACTTAGGCACATGTTGTAAGAAAGTGCATCCTTGCCAGTATTGGCCTAGTCGAGAGTGGAACACTAGTATGGAACATGAGGTTAATTTTGTGGTTTGAAGGACAAGAAAGGCCTTGAGGCATTATGGCCTAGGCATTGTCGAGTACACTATTTTGTTGTGTGATCATGTAATCGTAACCATTTTATTTTGAGTTTCCCTTGAAAGGCCTTCATGAGTCTCGAGCTCCTCTGAAGTGAAAGCAGGATTACTCGGTAGGTTGATTCCCTACGTGTAGTACAATTGGAAGCCCGTGCAACGGGTACGAGACTTGTGATGGTTAACAAGCCATGAGAAGTGACGGTTCACGGTTAACAGGCCGATGATCCCGAATCCAATTGTATACCAAGTAACTACAAGGATCTATGACTCGGGTCGCCTTCTAGACGTAGAAGCGGACGGGAAGAAGAGATACCTTGGTACCGGTTATCGATTAATGATGTGGTGAGTTAATGAACTCATGTCATGTTTCCATATAGTGTGAGAATATTAAGTGTGAACTCAAGAGTCCTTCCCTTCCCCGGACTTGAGTTAGGATTGTTAGAACCGTGAATAATCCGAGAGAATCCATAAGATAGGGAACTCACTGAGATTTGATGTATCTCACCCCACTATAGTTGCTTTATTTC
This sequence comes from Lathyrus tuberosus, assembly GCA_022829125.1. Taxonomy (NCBI): domain Eukaryota; kingdom Viridiplantae; phylum Streptophyta; class Magnoliopsida; order Fabales; family Fabaceae; genus Lathyrus; species Lathyrus tuberosus. The sequence continues at coordinate 10,415,877 of JALAZF010000180.1, read as the reverse complement.
AGGTAATTGCAGGTTTGATTTGCAAGTGGAGAAATGTTGGGATGTTTCAAGAGAAGCTTGGCTTTAGTATTTGTCCGCTGTGTATTTGTTGTATACAATTGAGGATATTGTATATTCTTAGATTTTATTTTTCTTTGGCTAGTTTCCATATCTTGTTCCATAGATTGTAATTGTGTTTTAGAATGGACAAGAATGTGAACTATGCCATTAGGTACCAAATAAAATGCGTGTATTGTATTATTCTAGATATATGTAATACAGGGCATTACAGTTGGTATCAGAGCAGGTCGTGTCCTCGACCTTGCCTTGAAACATCATAAGTAAATCTATTCCTGCCTCTTAAGTGTGTCTTGCCATCATGAAACTTAATATCATACTATGTAGTGTTGGGCCTGATCAACCTAATACTATGTATGTGATAGATAGAATCATGGTTGACCGACCGCGAGGACTCCGAAGTGCTGTTGGAACTTGTGCTGTGAGGGAAGGCTCAAGCCACGAGTTAGTAGTGTAGAGTTTTGGTCAACTCTGTTAAGGTTTTGGTAGAAGTTGTGCTCGGGTAGCATGAAATCGAAGAGTGAAATGTTGTTCAAGCAATCCTTTGGAAAGGATGGAGTCTGAAAGTTAAGGATCTCTAGCGCATGATTGGTCAAGGTATCAAGGAATATGTAAAATCGCAAGTAGTGATGGATTGACTACTAGTATGGATAAGGATTTCCAGTAATCTCTTTCCGTGGAAAAGAAAAGTGGTTTTGTGGAACGCGTGACGTAAGGTCCAGGAAGTGAGGTAGTTCTTGGTGCTTCAGTTTCTAAGGTTACTATGGTCTCTTGAATGGACTGGAGTACGTTAAGGAATGTGTTCGGAATAATATCTTCCGACTGGTTAAAAGTTGAGAGTTAAGGGCGTTCGGCTTTTATGGGAACTTAAAGTAGTAGAGAAGCGTGTTAAGGAACACCAGGATGTGGCTACATGCTTCAAGTGAATCAAGTGTGAGCCGAAAGAAGAGTAAGACATGAGTTGTGTATCTTCAGTTATGCATGGAGATTAAGTTCGGGATAATACTTTAGGTTTTCCGTTTTCAGTAAGAGGCCAATTTGGAATTCAGGATTTGGTAACTTACCCAAGGAAGGGTATGAGGTGTTGTGTTGGAGAAAGTTTGGACTTCCTTTAGTAATAGAAAGTGTAGTGATATGGACCGGAAGTAGTTTGTATTAAGAGACAGAGTAAGTACCTTGGATCTAAGGAAATCTAAGTAAGATGGTTTTATATTTGTACCTAAGAGGATTACCGTGAGAGCAAAGTGAACTCGATATGGAAAACGGTATCGATGGTAGGTCATGAGAAGGTTACACTTTGGTATTAAGAACAAGCGTAGTGGTAGCACCATGGTAACAAGTGTACGTGATGGATTATTATCCTTGAGACAAGTGTGAAGGGACGTACTTGGTGGAACAATGAATATGGGATTTTAAGAAGTAAGATGGCGGAAAAACAACGAAAAGTAATTCAGGACTTATTACGGACTAAGTATAAATCCTGGAACGATTTATACCGGAAGGGTTTTGTAACTAGTTGATGAGAATTGTCGGTTGCGAATCTTCCATTAAGTAAATGGGTGTAAGTGGGATGTGTAATGGGTAGTGAAAGGTAAGAAATCCCGGTTAGTGTGTACGAAGTGATAGAAAGGTTCTTCAAGAGGATGCATTACCCCGATCTATTTTCAAGTATAGAGAAACTTCTGTATTTGTGAATGATTGGATTATTCGGAATCTACCTTTTGGTTGAACCAAGGACGTTGTTGTTTTAGTTCTCTCCAAGGAAATTCAAGTGAGAGAACAAAGTTGTATGCTTGATATGAGATGTCCATCGTTTGAGGTACCGTATAATGGTTGTATGTTAGATTTTGCTTATGGACGAATCAAGTATGAGTTGTGGTTAAGACCCTAGAATGTCATCATTATTGGCTTCCCACTGGTGTCGTTGTATGAATAGAGGGTGAGCTGTCCCACTGAAGTTTTGTAGAGTGACCGCGTCAGAATTTGGAAGTTTGCCTTGTTACTTGGTTGGAGTGTGTCATCTGCATGTTTTGATTTTGTCGGTTTTACCTTGAGTGGATCATGGCTAGTGAATGTTATACAAGTTAAAAAGCAACGAGTTGAGAATAATATTGTGGGTTAGAGCAAGCCGGATTGATGGTTTTGAATAGGGATTTTTTTTTTAATTATGAGAAATTGTGTATTTTTAGTTCCTGCAATGGTGTTAACCGATTAACACAATGGGGTTAACCGATTAACACGTGTATGGAAGGTGTTTTACGTTGAATTTTGAGAAGTTAACCGATTAGCTCAGATGGGTAATCGATTAGCATGTGTGTAGATTGTGAAATCCCTTAGGAACCATCATCTGCGTTTTGTTACCTTATGTTGCTCCGAGTGGAGAGTTTTGTGTGATTGTAAAACGGAATTCCAAGTAAATGAAAGACGTATTCGTGGTTGAAAATCAGAACTTCTAGAAGGTGTTACTTAGTCGATCATCTGCTTAGATAACAAGGGAATTTGACTTTGAGGAAATAATCTTGTGATTTGGGTTGAGCATGAGAAAGTCTTAAGTGTATTACTGTTGAAAGCCTTGAGGGCGACGTTGGAGAATACTCACGAAGTATTGTTCTTGTAAGGAATATTTCGGTGTGTATTAATGGTATTAGTAAGGAATGAACGGTTGGTTATAGTTGCAATTGTTATCTTCCATGGGTTCATGGTTTTGGATTTAGACTCCGTAAGAGTGGTACCAGTTGTGTGCAGTTGTGTTTTACCCAGAGAAGGGAATTTGAAAGTTAGCTTTCCAAGTGCGAGTAAGGATTGAATGCTCTGAAGTTAAGCGTATAACTTGGATCGTTATGGAACAGGACAATTAAGAGAAGTGGATTAAATTGAGAAACGTGGCATGTCCTTTGAGGGTGTGCGTACGTGTAGAGTGTTGTGTGTGAATTGGTGAGTTATATGGAAACTCACAATCGTGCTTTGGATGAGTTAAGTTTTGATAAGTGGTGACTTGCATATGTTGAAGCTTCGTGATGGTGCTATGTAATATTAGTCGAGAACTCGTACCAACAACAAACCTTGAGCAAGTCGGAGACCTGTAAGAAGACTTAATGGGGAATGTGGTAACCAGAACCGGAGGTTGTAAAACTATTTTGGATGAGTTGTTTCGAGTTTAAAATGGATTTGGAAGTGTATATGTTATGGTTGTAGCAATGTAACTACGATATCTCTATCGTCTGGAAAGTGTGGGACCAATGTTATAATATTATGTGTTGGCAAGGAAATTGTTCTACTATAGGACGTTGGTAAGTTTCTTGTGTCGTTGGTTAGTAAGAACCCAAATGGATAAGTGTGTTCTCCGCTGAATGTTAGCTACTTGGTAGTACTTGAGAATTCGCGGTTTTCCACTGTTAGATTTTGGATTTGCGCAGTGGAAGGTGACAAATGAAAGAGTTCAGTCAGACTAATAAGGATTAGAATGATTGTTACTTGTAAGTATGGAAATAAGGAGTCTTTTCTAAGCGTGTTACCTTTTGGTGTAACACGAAAGAAAGGAAATATCGGATTGAATGAGTACAGTGGATAGTATCAGACCAGATGGAACTGGTAAAGAAGTCGTTGACTAGTTATGAAGTGGTTCGAATGTTAAAGGATTTATGAAAGGATAGTTGTCGGTAATTGTATAAAATTGAGGAATCACCGAATTACCTCATGAGAATTTGATGGGTGTTTGTTATCCTGAATTTGTGATGAGGTGTTACGGTTTGGGTTGTGACTCAGTAGAGGAATATGGAATGGTACTTTCTTTCTAAAGGTATACTGTGATCAAGTGTTGTAGTATGAAATCACAGATGAATTGATGAAACGCAAGTTGAAAGTTAACCCAATATTGGAATATGAGTATGAATAAGGACGTGAAGTTTGATAATTCGTGAAATTAAGAATTTGGTCTGCGAAGTCAAGTTGGATTATGGATACGTCAGAAATTGTAACGGAAGTAAAGTTAAGAATGAATCTAAGACAATGATACAAGTTGCGGTTATTGTCGAATAGAGGAAATTCGGGGGCGAATTTCAATTTAAGGGGGGGAGAGTGTAATACCCCATATTATTTAAATGCTCAAATGGATATCAGATGAGATCAGATAAGTATCTATGTACTATATCCTTGGTACATTGGATTAATGGAATCCTCTAAGTGCTTTAAGTATTGACATTTGGGATCAATAGAGCAACTAATGAACTCTGAAGAGATCAATTATTTTATTTAAGAGGCGGATTAATATTTATTAAGTCAAGGAAGTATTTGAAGGTAACTCTAATAATTGATCAATTGGATTGAGATGACGAAATATCAATTGGAGATATCTCACTCTATTGGAATATATTATATAATAATAGTATTATATATATAATTGTATAAGAGAATGAAAAGAGAAGAAGAAGAAGATAGAAAGCAGAGAAGAGGAAACGTGGGAAAAGAATAAGAGAAAGAGGAAAAGAGGAAAAAGCCATGGAAGAAGAAGAAAAGCTCATGGATCATCTTCATCAATTCATCATCTTCTTCAAACTCCTCTTCGGTTATCATGTGGGTTCTAGATAGAGACTTTAGTGTAGAGTTTTCTTGAAGTTTTAGAGTTAGGTTAGAAATTTAAGGAAATGAACAATTTTTGCAAAATCTAACGGATAAAATGAGATATAAATCGTATAGAACAACCATTATATATGTATAATCATCTGTTTATGCTTGGTTGAATGTTTGAAATGGTTTTGATTGGGATTGGAATGGAAAGAATTCAAGAAAACAGAGTTTTTGGGTTCTGCAACGTGGTTAATCGATTAACGGTATGGGTTAACCGATTAACCAGTGGAAAAATGGTGTTTTACGTGAAAATTGAACTGGTTAATCGATTAACCATTTTGGTTAATCTGTTAACAGAAAGTTTCTGAATTTGGTTAATCTGTTAACCATATGCGTTAACCGATTAACACTGTAACTTTTTGGAAAAATACTTCAAAAATTCATAACTTTTTACTCGGGTGTCCGATTTAAGCGTTCTTTATATCGATGTGAAGCTAAGGAAATATTCTATGCAATGGAGCTGATATATGTTGAATTTACCGACCGATTAAATAATCAGGAAAGTTCGAAAGTGATATAATTATGTTTTAAATTGTGGTATATTATTCTATTATGCTATTATGATGTGTTTTGCTTATTGTTTAGCATGTTGTGAGCGAATATGCATGTTAATGTAAAAAATGAAATAGGAAGAGTGAGGAAAACATCAACCTTAACAATAAGAATACCTAGGAAGAACTAGGATTGGTAGACAACTCTAGATGGCAATACTTAGGCACGTGTTGTAAGAAAGTGCATCCTTGCCGGTATTGGCCTAGTCGAGAGTGGAACACTAGTATGGAACATGAGGTTAATTTTGTGGTTTGAAGGACAAGAAAGGCCTTGAGGCATTATGGCCTAGGCATTGTCGAGTACACTATTTTGTTATGTGATCATGTAATCGTAACCATTTTATTTTGAGTTGCCCTTGAAAGGCCTTCATGAGTCTCGAGCTCCTCTAAAGTGCAAGCAGGATTACTTGGTAGGTTGATTCCCTACGTGTAGTACAATTGGAAGCCCGTGCAACGGGTACGAGCCTTGTGATGGTTAACAGGCCATGAGAAGTGACGGTTCACGGTTAACAGGCCGATGATCCCGAATCCAATTGTATACCAAGTAACTACAAGGATCTATGACTCGGGTCGCCTTCTGGACGTAGAAGCGGATGGGAAGAAGAGATACCTTGGTACCGGTTATAGATTAATGATGTGGTGAGTTAATGAACTCATGTCATGTTTCCATATAGTGTGAGAATATTAAGTGTGAACTCAAGAGTCCTTCCCTTCCCCGGACTTAAGTTAGGATTGTTAGAACCGTGAATAATCCGAGAGAATCCATAAGATAGGGAACTCACTGAGATTTGATGTATCTCACCCCACTATAGCTGCTTTATTTCAGGTAATTGTAGGTTTGCTTTGCAAGTGGAGAAATGTTGGGATGTTTCAAGAGAAGCTTGGCTTTAGTATTTGTCCGCTGTGTATTTGTTGTATACAATTGAGGATATTGTATATTCTTAGATTTTATTTTTCTTTGGCTAGTTTCCATGTCTTGTGCCATAGATTGTAATTGTGTTTTAGAATGGACAAGAATGTGAACTATGCCATTAGGCACTTTTGATGTGTCAGTACCAAATAAAATGCGTGTATTGTATTATTCTAGATATATGTAATACAGGGCATTATAGTTGGTATCAGAGCAGGTCGTGTCCTCGACCTTGCCTTGAAACATCATAAGTAAATCTATTCCTGCCTCTTAAGTGTGTCTTGCCATCATGAAACTTAATATCATACTATGTAGTGTTGGGCCTGATCAACCTAATACTATGTATGTGATAGATAAAATCATGGTTGAGCGACTGCGAGGACTCTGAAGTGCTGTTGGAACTTGTGCTGTGAGGGAAGGCTCAAGCCACGAGTTAGTAGTGTAGAGTTTTGGTCAACTCTGTTAAGGTTTTGGTAGAAGTTGTGCTCGGGTAGCATGGAATCGAAGAGTGAAATGTTGTTCAAGCAATCCTTTGGAAAGGATGGAGTCTGAAAGTTAAGGATCTCTAGCGCATGATTGGTCAAGGTATCAAGGAATATGTAAAATCGCAAGTAGTGATGGATTGACTACTAGTATGGATAAGGATTTCCAGTAACCTCTTTCCGTGGAAAAGAAAAGTGGTTTTGTGGAACGCGTGACGTAAGGTCCGGGAAGTGAGGTAGTTCTTGGTGCTTCAGTTTCTAAGGTTACTATGGTCTCTTGAATGGACTGGAGTACGTTAAGGAATGTGTTCGGAATAATATCTTCCGACTGGTTAAAAGTTGAGAGTTAAGGGCGTTCAACTTTTATGGGAACTTAAAGTAGTAGAGAAGCGTGTTAAGGAACACCAGGATGTGGCTACATGCTTCAAGTGAATCAAGTGTGAGCCGAAAGAAGAGTAAGACATGAGTTGTGTATCTTCAGTTATGCGTGGAGATTAAGTTCGGGATAATACTTTAGGTTTTCCGTTTTCAGTAAGAGGCCAATTTGGAATTCAGGATTTGGTAACTTATCCAAGGAAGGGTATGAGGTATTGTGTTGGAGAAAGTTTGGACTTCCTTTAGTAATAGAAAGTGTAGTGATATGGACCGGAAGTAGTTTGTATTAAGAGACAGAGTAAGTACCTTGGATCTAAGGAAATCTAAGTAAGATGGTTTTATATTTGTACCTAAGAGGATTACCGTGAGAGCAAAGTGAACGCGATATGGAAAACGGTATCGATGGTAGGTCATGAGAAGGTTACACTTTGGTATTAAGAACGAGCGTAGTGGTAGCACCATGGTAACAAGTGTACGTGATGGATTATTATCCTTGAGACAAGTGTGAAGGGACGTACTTGGTGGAACAGTGAATATGGGATTTTAAGAAGTAAGATAACGGAAAAACAACGAAAAGTAATTCAGGACTTATTACGGACTAAGTATAAATCCTGGAACGATTTATACCGGAAGGGTTTTGTAACTAGTTGATGAGAATTGTCGGTTGCGAATCTTCCATTAAGTAAATGGGTGTAAGTGGGATGTGTAATGGGTAGTGAAAGGTAAGAAATCCCGGTTAGTGTGTACGAAGTGATAGAAAGGTTCTTCAAGAGGATGTATTACCCCGATCTATTTTCAAGTATAGAGAAACTTCTGTATTTGTGAATGATTGGATTATTCGGAATCTACCTTTTGGTTGAACCAAGGACGTTGTTGTTTTAGTTCTCTCCAAGGAAATTCAAGTGAGAGAACAAAGTTGTATGCTTGATATGAGATGTCCATCGTTTGAGGTACCGTATAAAAATAGTAATGAAACAAACTTTACGCTTTAAACATTTTAAAGGGTCTAAGTTCGCATTTAACTAAGAATTTTTCTTAGTATTATTAGGTCTTATTTTATAATGCCCTATATAATATATATCTAGAATAATACAATACAAGCATTTTATTTGGTACTAACGCCATCATAAGTGCCTAATGGCGTAATTCACATACTTGACCATTCTAAAAACATAATACAATCTATGGTACAAGACATGGAAATTAGCCAAAAATATAAAATCTAAGATCAATATACAATATCCTCAATTGTATACAACAAATACACAGCGGAAATAAGCTTAACTAAGCTTCTCTTGAAACATCCAAGCATAGCTCCACTTGTAAATCAAACCTGCAAATACCTCCTGAAAATAATCAACAATAGTGGGGTGAGATACATCAAATCTCAGTGAGTTTCCTATCCTATAGATTCTCTCGGCTTTACAGGGTTCTATTAATCCTAACTCAAGTCAAGGGGAAGGGAAATGACCTTGAGTTCTCAATCTCACAATCTCACACTATATGGAAACATGTCATGAGTCTGTTAACTCATAAATCCCACGAATGGAAATATGTCCTGAGTCTGTTAACTTAAGAAACTCACTAATCGATAACCGTACCAAGGTATCCCCTTTTCTCGTCCGCTTTTACGTCTAGAAGTCGACCCGAGTCATGGATCCTTGTAGTTACTTGATATACAAAATGGATTCGGGATCATCGTCCTGTTAACCGTGATCCTTCACTTCTCATGGCCTGTTAACCATCGCAAGTCTCTTTACCATATAGGCTCAATTCGTACTACACGCGGGAATCAAACTTGCCAAGTAATTGTGTATACGTTTTAGAGGAGGAGCTCGAGACTCATGAAACTACACCTCAAGATAAATGGTTATGATTACGTGATCATATACACAACGTGATTGTATTCGACAATCACAAGGCCACATCTCCTTAAGGCCTCTTTTGCCTTTTCTCATAAAACACAAAGGTTTCCACATGTTCCATACTAGTGTCTCATTCTCTCCTAGACCAATCTCGTCACGGATGCACCTTCCTACATCAGGTGACCGAGCCTTGCTATCTAGGTTATCTACTCCAGGCCAGAACTCGCCAATGAATGCACGAGCGTCGCCATCCAGAGTCTCTATCACAATTCTATTCACAACCTAGAATTATAACAATCTTAACTATGCCATTTGTTTTGGGGTAAAGTTTCCTCACTCTTCCTAATTCATTTTAAGCATGTTATTCTCTCAATTATGTTCAACAACAATATTAGATAAGCATATTACAATATCAATCATAAAACACACATGATAGCATAACATGTCCAACATAATCCACATAGTAGTTCACACACATCTTTAAGGCATACAAGTCACTACTATCCTCTACCAAGCATCCTTGGTTAAATCATGGTCTCACATCACCATTCACTACCTTATTGGATTATCTTTCCAAAGGCTTTGGACTCGTATCAATCGAATTCCCGATTCTTGAGTTTTGGTGGAATCAAAATTGCATACACTACATTTCTAGAATTTTCTTATCAATACATAGCATATAACCATGTTTCTACCTCGCTATCACATAGAGCATTGAAATAACTTTCCAACGCTTCGAACGGGGACCAAAACGGACTTACGGTTCAAAAGTTATGAAGAAAACAAAATCTGACATGTTGGGAAAATTCTGTAACGCTCGGATCAGCAGGAGCCGACCATGAGTCGACGCATAGGTACAGTGAGTCGGCGCATAGGCACAGTGAGTCGACGCATACTGCGTAGATTTTGCTAAAAATTCAGTTTTCAACCGTTAAATGCCTTCCGGACCTCCGATTTCAATTCCGTAAAAAGCCCCGGTCTCATAACTCAACACACTATGATATTTTCCCAATTAAAAGGCCATCCAACATAATTACAAAATTAATACCAATTTTATCAAATATGAAAAGTTAGGTTTTTCAACCAAACCAATTCAATTCAAACTCAATCCCACATACCCAATCATAACAACAAGTATTCTCGATTATATTACGCGGTTTATTTCACGTTTTATCCGTTAGAAACGTCGATTTCATGTTATTATTCACAATCCAACATTTCTAACCTAACCCTATCATCTCCAACATTTCTAAACTTAAGTTCTAACTAGAACCCACCTTAGAGATTGAAGAGGAGTTTGAAGAAGATGATGAATAGTGAAAAAGATCCATGAGTTCCTTCTTCATCCAAGTTCTTCCTCTCTTCTTCTCTTCCTTTCCCTTCTTTCTCTGTTTCCACGTTTTCTTCTCCTTTCTCTTTACTAACTTTTCTTTTCTTATAACATATATATATATATATATATATATATATATATATATATATATATATATATATTGTAATACCCCAAAATTTTGTGAACATTTTGAATAATATTATTATGATCAACTGGGTTCCGGTGTACTCTGAGCAATTATTGGATAAAGTAATTAGAGTAAACTGACGAACTCGGAATTGATTAGATTAATATTATTTAACTTGGAGTTTTATTAATTGGTGCAATTGAGATAATTTGGGTAATTAGTAGTATTACCAATTAATGTTTCCTATGTCTATTTTCTTTTCCTTTTCCTTATTTGAAAAGATAGAAAACTTGGAGAAAGAAAAGGAAGAGAAGGAAAAAGGAAGGAAAAAGGAAGGGAGAAGAAGAGGAAAAATTCTCAAGAGCTCTAGGACTTGAATCATCAACCCATTTTCATCTTTTCATCTCAGCTTCACCCTCCTCATCTTGTAATCCAGGTGGGTTCTAGTTAGATGCTTTAGAGTAGAGTTTTATTGAGTTTTAGAGTTAGTTTGATATTGTTAGAAAATGAGAAATTTTGCACCAAAATCATGTTTTAAGGTTCCTTATGATTGATACATGTTAGATATGTGTTATTGTGTATCCAATTGGTATTTTTCTGGTGTTTAGAAGTGAATTGGAAGGGAAAATGGATCGTTTTCGCAGAACCAATTATGCAGGAAAAATTATGGGTTCACGCTGCCCATACGCGTATCATCCAAGGCAATACACGTATTGGTTAAGGCAATACACGTATGGCCATGAAGAAATGAGGGAAATACGCGTATGAGGTTCCATTTTCTCGGCCATCTGCCCATTTGCGTATTGGTACGCGTACGGTTTCGGGCAATACGCGTATGAGGTAGGGTAGTACGCGTATTGGAGTTTTAAATGGAAATTTTAAGGGAAAACAGCCTCTGCCCATACGCGTATCACTTTGGGCAATACGCGTATAGCTGGGCGAGCCAGCTGGGCAATACGCGTATGGCACACGGCAATACGCATACGGCCAGTGAGAGTGCGGAATTGTGTTTTTCGTGATACCATTTCTCGTTATTTTCCATAACTCGTGTTCCGATTATCCGTTTTTAACATTCTTGATATCGTTGGAAAGCTAACAAAATGTACTTTCTTATTAAAATGGTTTTAAGATTGTTGGCCGATTTAATTATGTCGGGATTTTGGAATAGTGTCGTTTTGTCGACTTTTATCGTTTAATGGTGGGTAATTGTTGTTGAATATGTATGCATGTTAAAAATACGAAATAGGTAGAGTGAAGAACATTACCATAAATAATGTCGAAAAGTGTGAAATTTCATAGTGACAATGCTCGCGCATGAAAGGCCGAGGCGTGTGTCTAGTAATCATAACCAGTTTATCTTACGGTGTAGTTTCATGAGACTCGAGCACCTCCTCTGAAACGTATGCACAATTACTTGGCAGGTTTGATTCCTACGTGTAGTACGAATGGAACCTATATGGTAAAGAGACTTGTGATGGTTAACAGGCCATGAGAAGTGACGGTTCACGGCTAACAGGCCGATGATCCCGAATCCATTTCGTATGCCAAGTAACTACAAGGATCCATGACTCGGGTCATCTTCTAGACGTAGAAGCGGACGGGAAAAGGGGATGCCTTGGTACGGTTATTGATTAGTGAGATTCTTGAGTTAACAGGCTCAGGACGTACTTCGGTGCTAGTGTGAGTTAACAGGCTCACGGGTGTGGATACTTATATAGTGTGTGTACTCAAAGTCACTTCCCTTCCCTTTGACTTGAGTTAGGTTTATTAGAACCTTTTAAAGCCGAGAGGACTTTAAGATAGGGAACTCGCTAAGATTTAATGTATCTCACCCCACTGTTGTTGTTTACATCACAGGTACTACAGGTTCCGCGAAGGGTAAGGATAAGGCCGTGTGATTTTCCTTACTTATCTGATGGCTTTGCTTCCGTTGTGGAGTTTTTGAGATCATTATTTGATCTAATTCTTAGTATTTGTCTTTGGAACATCTTGTAGATATACTATGCCGTAGTTTTTTTTTGTATTAGGCTTTTTGGGCATGTATATGTATAATGTGTTTACTAGGAACTTATTGCATATATTTCAGTACCAAAAGTGGAATTCATGTATAATATATGCTTTGATGTATGTATATATATATGGGCTTTACAGTTGGTATCAAAGCAGGTCGTATCCTCGACCTAGCCATGAAATATAATAAGTTTTCTTTCCGTTTCATATGCGGCGTGTCGCCATTGGTCTTGCATGTTATATTAATGGTATTGAGTCTGATCAACTTAATCCTATCTGTATGAAATTCAGGAACATGGCTGACAGGCGCAGAAACAACCGTGGTAGACCGAGAACCACTCCAGCAGGGACTAATCCGCCAGGTGACGAGGGGAATGCCCCTTTATACCAATTTATGTAACAGATGCAGCAACAGCAGAATCAGTTTGTGCAACAAATGGTACAGTAAATGGCTGGTGGCATGCATCCTCCAGTGGTGGTTCCTGAAGCTGCAAGGGGAACCTTTAGGGATTTCATTCATATGAATCCTCCGGAATTTCAGGGAGGGTTAGATCCAATAAAGGCTCATGAATGGATATCAAGTATGGAACGGATTTTCCTAATAGTTCAGTGCAGTGAGGAAAACAAGGTGGTCTTCGCTTCTCACTTGTTGAAGGGTTCTGCCATGGGGTGGTGGGAGAGTGCTTCAGCCTTAATGACAATTCAAGAGGTACCAAAGGTATGGGAGCAGTTTAAGGTAACTTTTATGGAGAAATATTTTCCAAGTTCCTTGAGGTCTCAGAAGGAATTCGAGTTTCAATAATTGAGACAAGGTAACTTGACTGTGGCTTCTTATGCGGAAAAGTTCGAGGTTATGGCTGCTTATTCTAGACAGGCTATGTACGCTCCTGATGAGAGGTGGAAGATTAATCAGTTTCTTTTCGGGTTGAGGGCTGAAATTTCACATAGTGTGTCTCAGAAAGAATTCACTAGCTATGCCGAATTTTTAAGATAGTGTTATGTGGCGGAGCATAGTTTGAAGAAGGTACAAATGGAAGGAGATTTGAGTAGGATGAATCAAAGTGATCGAGGGAGACGAATCAACAAGTTAGACCAAGGTAGCAATCATTCAAAGCGAAGCAAGTTCAGAGTTCTAGGACTAGTGTGCCTCCGGTATGCCGTACTTGTGGAAAGAATCATTATGGTAGGTGCAGTTTGGAGGGAATAAGGTGCTACCAGTGTAATAAGGTGGGCCATGTATCGAGGGATTGTCCTCAGGGAAGGAATCAGACACAAGGAAGGAGTACCGGCCGAGTGTATACCTTGGATGCGAGGAAAGCAAAGAATGACAACTCCTTGATTGCGGGTACGTGTTTCGTAAATGGACATCCTTGTTTTGTTTTATTTGATTGTGGAGCAACGCATTCTTTTGTGTCCACACGATGTGTGAAGCGACTTGGGTTGCAAGCTGTTCCTTTGTTTCCTCCAATGGTGGTTACTACCGCCATGGATGAGATGGTTGAGACACCGTTGATGTGTGAAAATTGTGTTTTGTCAGTGAATGATAGAGTTTTCCAGATTGACCTTATCTGTTTACCGCTTAAAAAAGTGGATGTTGTTCTGGGAATGGATTGGCTTTCCGCTAATTCGGTGTTTATTAGGTGTGAGGAAAAGCTTATTATTATTCCATCCGATGAGGCTACTCCGAAGGATGTGTTAACTACTATTTTAGAAGGTACGGTTGGAATGATTAATTTCTTGTTTAAGGAGGAAAAGTCTGTTCTTTTGATTCTTACTAAGGAGGAGAGTAGTAACATCCAAGTTTTGAGTATTCCGGTAGTTTGTGACTTTCCTGAAGTTTTTCCCGAGGATATCACTTCTCTTTCTCCGGAGCGGGAAGTGGAATTCTCTATTGACCTGATACTGGGAACTGCTCCAATATCCGTTTCTCCGTATCGGATGGCACCACTTGAATTAAGAGATTTAAAGGATCAACTGGAAGAATTGTTGGCTAAGCATTTTGTTCGACCAAGTGTTTCGCCCTGGGGAGCTTCAGTGTTATTGGTAAAGAAAAAGGATGGTGGAATGCGATTGTGTATTGATTACCGTCAGTTGAATAAGGTCACCATCAAGAATAAATACCCATTACTAAGGATAGACGACCTGTTAGATCAATTGAAAGGAGCCTGTGTGTTCTCGAAGATTGATTTACAGTCGGGTTATCATCAGATTCGTGTGAAGAGTTCAGATGTACCAAAGACTGCGTTTAGGACCCGTTATGGTCATTATGAATTTTTGGTGATGCCTTTCGGTGTGACGAATGCTCCGGCAGTTTTCATGGATTATATGAATCGGATATTCCAACCTTACTTGGACCAATTTGTGGTGATTTTCATTGATGACATTCTTATTTATTCTCGTGATCCTCAAGAGCACGGAGAACACCTAAGAATTATTTTATCCATCTTACAAGAGAAGCAACTTTTTGCTAAGTTAAGTAAGTGTGAGTTTTGGATGTCTGAGGTTAATTTTCTCGGTCATGTCATATCCCCAGGAGGTGTAGCAGTCGATCCATCAAAAGTTGAAGCAGTGATTAATTGGGAGAGACCGAAGAATGCTTCTGAAGTTAGAAGTTTCTTGGGATTGGCAGGGTACTACAATAGGTTTATCAAGGGTTTTTCGCAGTTGGCTTTACCATTGACGAGACTTACTCGGAAGGATTATTCGTACGAGTGGGATTCGGCTTGTGAAAGAAGTTTTAGGAGTTTAAAGGAGAGATTGATGACCGCTCCTGTTTTGGTTATTCCTGATCCGAGCAAGTCATATGAGGTATATTGTGATGCATCGAAGAAGGATTAGGCGGTGTGTTAATTCAAGAGAGACATGTAGTGGCTTATGCTTCACGACAGTTGAAAGTCCATGAAGAGAATTATCCAACTCATGATTTGGAGTTGGCGGCAATTGTATTTACTTTGAAAGTGTGGCGTCACTATTTGTATGGTGTATGCTTTGAGATGTTTAGCGACCACAAGAGCTTAAATTACTTATTTGATCAGAAAGAGTTGAACATGCGTCAGAGGAGATGGATGGAATATTTGAAGGATTATGACTTGGAGTTAAAATACCATCCGGGTAAAGCAAATAAGGTGGCGGATGCATTGAGTAGGAAGGTGTTACATAATGCCGAGTTGATGATGTTAGAGTATACCTTAATGGAAAAGTTTAGAGATCTAAATCTTCAATTTAACTGGACTCCAAATTGTGTAATTATGGGGAATTTGAATGTCACTTCTACGCTTAGGGAAGAAATCCAGCAAGAGCAAGGGTTAGACGAGAAGTTACAAGAAGTGTTATTGCAACCGGGTTTTGTGCGAGCTATCGACGAAACTATTTTGTTTAACCAAAGGATTTGTGTTCCGGATAGCACAGAGTTAAAACGAAGGATTTTGGAAGAAGCGTATAAGGGTGCTTTTACTATACATCCTGGTGCTTCAAAGATGTATCAAGATTTAAAGAGGGACTATTGGTGGTCCGGGATGAAAAGATATATTGCGGTGTATGTATCGGAATGTGCGGTGTGCCAACAAGTGAAGATCGAGCACCAAAGACCGGGTGACTTGTTACAACCTTTAGAAATTCCGATGTGGAAATGGGATAGTATTTCAATGGACTTCGCAGTGGGATTACCCCGTGCACAAGGTGGTTATGATTCGATTTGGGTAATTGTGGATCGGTTAACAAAATCCGCGCATTTCTTAGGTGTGAAGACTACCTACAAGGCGAGTCATCTCGCAAGGTTGTTCATTTCAGAAATAGTGAGATTGCATGGTATTCCTACTAGTATCGTTTTGGATAGAGATCCAAAGTTTACTTCTAGATTTTGGAGAGCTTTTCAATGAGCCATGGGAACGAGGTTATGTTTGAGCACGTCGAATCATCCGCAAATGGACGGTCAGACGGAACGGACAATACAAACTATGGAGGACATGTTGAGAGCTTGTGTACTTGAAAGTGGAGGAAATTGGATAAAACTTTTGCCGTTGATCGAATTCTCTTATAATAACAGTTATCATGCAAGTATTGGTATGGCACCTTATGAGGTGTTATATGGTAGGAAGTGTAGAACGCCATTGTGTTGGGCGGAGATTGGCGACGATAGAATCTTGGGACCCGAGATTATTCACGAGACCACGGAAAAGATTAGAATGATTCGTGGAAAATTTAAACAAGCCCAAGATCGTCAGAAAAGCTATGCGGACAACCGTAGGAGACCGTTGGAGTTTGATGAGGGTGATCATGTATTTTTGAAGGTTACTTCGAGATTGAGATTGAAAGGACCATTTAAATCGCGGAAGTTAAGTCCAAGATACATGGGACTGTATCAAATCTTAGAAAGAATTGGAGAAGTAGCTTACAGATTAGCCTTACCGCCTTCTCTGTTAGAGATGCACGACGTTTTTCATGTGTCTCAGCTTCGGAAATTTGTCCCAGATCCTCTTCAGCCACTTTTACTAGATACAATTGAGATAGAAGCCGATTCGACATTTGAGCCTCAACCGAGTCGAATCACAGGAAGAGAAACTAAAGTGTTAAGGAATAAAGAGATTCCTCTTGTTAAGGTCCAGTGGGATGAGACGCATCCGGGCGATGCAACTTGGGAATTGGAATCATAAATGCGGAAGGTCTACCCTCATCTGTTCAGGTAATCTTTTAAATTCGTGGGCGAATTTCTATTTAAGGGGGGGAGGATGTAATACCCCATAATTTTGTGAACATTTTGAATAATATTATTATGATTAACTGGGTTCCGGTGTACTCTGAGCAATTATTGGATAAAGTAATTAGAGTAAACTGACGAACTCGGAATTGATTAGATTAATATTATTTAACTTGGAGTTTTATTAATTGGTGCAATTGAGATAATTTGGATAATTAGTAGTATTACCAATTAATGTTTCCTATGTCTATTTTCTTTTCTTTTTCCTTATTTGAAAAAGATAGAAAACTTGGAGAAAGAAAAGGAAGAGAAGGAAAAAGGAAGGGAGAAGAAGAGGAAAAATTCTCAAGAGCTCTAGGACTTGAATCATCAACCCATCTTCATCTTTTCATCTCAGCTCCACCCTCCTCATCTTGTAATCCAGGTGGGTTCTAGTTAGATGCTTTAGAGTAGAGTTTTATTGAGTTTTAGAGTTAGTTTGATATTGTTAGAAAATGAGAAATTTTGCACCAAAATCATGTTTTAATGTTCCTTATGATTGATACATGTTAGATATGTGTTATTGTGTATCCAATTGGTATTTTTCTGGTGTTTAGAAGTGAATTGGAAGGGAAAATGGATCGTTTTCGCAGAACCAATTATGTAGGAAAAATTATGGGTTAACGCTGCCCATACGCGTATCACCCAAGGCAATATGCGTATTGGTTAAGGTAATACGCGTATGGCCATGAAGAAATATGGGCAATACGCATATGAGGTTCCATTTTCTTGGCCATCTGCCCATTTGCGTATTGGTACGCGTACGGTTTCGGGCAATACGCGTATGAGGTAGGGTAGTACGCGTATTGGAGTTTTAAATGGAAATTTTAAGGGAAAACAGCCTCTGCCCATACGCGTATCACTTTGGGCAATATGCATATGGCTGGGCGAGCCAGCTGGGCAATACGCGTATGGCACAAGGCAATACGTGTACGGCTAGTGAGAGTGCAGAATTGTGTTTTTCGTGATACCATTTCTCGTTATTTTCCATAACTCGTGTTCCGATTATCCGTTTTTAACATTCTTGATATCGTTGGAAAGCTAACAAAATGTACTTTCTTATTAAAATGGTTTTAAGATTGTTTACCGATTTAACTATGTCGGGATTTTGGAATAGTGTCGTTTTGTCGACTTTTATCGTTTAATGGTGGGTAATTGTTGTTGAATATGTATGCATGTTAAAAATACGAAATAGGTAGAGTGAGGAACATTACCATAAACAATGTCGGAAAGTGTGAAATGTTATAGTGACAACGCTCGCGCATGAAAGGCTGAGGTGTGTGTCTAGTAATCATAACCAGTTTATCTTATGGTGTAGTTTCATGAGACTCGAGCACCTCCTCTGAAACGTATGCACAATTACTTGGCAGGTTTGATTCCCGCGTGTAGTACGAATGGAACCTATATGGTAAAGAGACTTGTGATGGTTAACAGGCCATGAGAAGTGACGGTTCACGGCTAACAGGCCGATGATCCCGAATCCATTTCGTATGCCAAGTAACTACAAGGATCCATGACTCGGGTCGTCTTCTAGACGTAGAAGCGGACGGGAAAAGGGGATGCCTTGGTACAGTTATTGATTAGTGAGATTCTTGAGTTAACAGGCTCAGGACGTACTTTGGTGCTAGTGTGAGTTAACAGGCTCACGGGTGTGGATACTTATATAGTGTGTGTACTCAAAGTCACTTCCCTTCCCTTTGACTTGAGTTAGGTTTATTAGAACCTTGTAAAGCCGAGAGGACTTTAAGATAGGGAACTCACTGAGATTTGATGTATCTCACCCCACTGTTGTTGTTTACA
Organism: Lathyrus tuberosus; assembly: GCA_022829125.1. Lineage (NCBI taxonomy): Eukaryota > Viridiplantae > Streptophyta > Magnoliopsida > Fabales > Fabaceae > Lathyrus > Lathyrus tuberosus. The sequence continues at coordinate 10,397,006 of JALAZF010000180.1, read as the reverse complement.
TCACAGGTACTGTAGGTTCCACGAAGGGTAAGGATAAGGCCGTGTGATTATCCTTACTTATCTGATGGCTTTGCTTTCGTTGTGGAGTTTTTGAGATCATTATTTGATCTAGTTCTTAGTATTTGTCTTTGGAACATCTTGTAGATATACTATGCCGTAGTTTTTTTTGTATTAGGCTTTTTGGGCATGTATATGTATAATGTGTTTACTAGGAACTTATTGCATATATTTCAGTACCAAAAGTGGAATTCATGTATAATATATGCTTTGATGTATGTATATATATATGGGCTTTACACACACACACACACACACACACACACACACACACACATATATATATATATATATATATATATATATATATATATATATACACACACATATATATATACATATATATATATATATATATATATATATATATATATATATATATATAATACCAACATTATATAATATAATCCAATAGAGTAAAAATCTCCAATTGATATTTTATCTTCTAACACCAATTGATCAGTTATTAAAGTTACCTTAAAGTCTTTCCTTGAATAAAAAAATAATTGATCTGTCTCCTTTATAAAATAATTAATCTCTTCATTGTTCATTAGTTGCTCTATTGATCCCAATTGATAATACTTAAAGTACTTAGAGGATTTCATTAATCCAATTTACCAAAGATAGAGCACATAGATACTCATCTGATCTCATCTGATATCTAATTGGGCATTTAAATAATATGGGGTATTACACTCTCCCCCCCTTAAATTGAAATTCGCCCCCCCCTCCCCCCCCGAATTTCCTCTATTCAACAATAACCACAACTTGTATCACTGTCTTAGATCCACACTTAACTTTACTTCCGCTAGAATTTCTGACGTAATCCAATTCCAACTTGACTTCACAGACCACATCCTTATTTTCACAAACTAACGACTTCACGTCTATTGTCATACTCTTGTTCCAATATTTGGTTAACTCTAACTTTGCTTCTCCTCAATTCATCTGTTGTTTCATGCAAAAGACTTGGTCGCATCTTACTTCGGAAAGAATGTACCATTCTATACTCCTTTACTGAGTCACAACAAAACCGTAACACCTTATCTCAAATTAGGACAACAACACTCAACACATCTTCGCGATGTAATTTAGTGATTTATTATCTTCATGCAATTACTGATAACTATTCTTTCGTAAATCCTATTGACATTCAAACCACTTCACAATTAGTCAACGACTTCTTTACCAGTTTCATCTGGTCTGATGCTATACACGGTACTCATTAAATCCGATATTCCATTTCTTTCACGCTATACCAAAAAGGTAACACACTTATCCACTGGGATCCTTACTAACCAACGGTACAAGAAACTTACTGACGTCCTATAGTAGAACAATTTCCTCACCAACACACAATATCTTAACATCTGTCCAACACTCTCCAGACGATAAAGGCACAAGAGTTACACTGCTACAACCATAACATATACAACTCCAAAACCGATCTAAACTCGAAATAATATATCCAAAATAGTTTAACAACTTCATGTTCTGGTTACCACATATATAACAATCCTTCTTACGGTTTTCCAACTCACTCAAGGTTTCTTGTTGATTCGAGATCTCAACCCAAAATGACGTAACACCAACACGGAACTCCAATCATATGCGAGTCACCACTTAACAGAACTTAAACTGTTCAAGGTACAATTTTGAGTTTTCATACTACTCACTAAATCACGTACAACACTCCACACTTTCGAAGATCATGCCACGTTTCTCAATTGAATCCACTTTTCTTAATCGTTATGTTCCACAAACGATCCAAGTTATATGTTTAACTTCGGAACGTCCAATTCTTACTCGTACTTGGAAGAATAACCTTCAACTTCCTTCTCTGGGTAAAACTCAACTGCACACGACTGGTACCCCTCTTACGGAGCCTAAATCCAATACCATGAACTCATGGAAGATAGCGATTACTAACTCTGACCAACCGCCCCTATCTTAATAACACCAATTACGCACCAAACTATTCCTTGCGAGATCAATACTTCGTGAGTATTCTCTAACTTCGTCATTAAGACTCGCAACGGTAATACGTCTAAAACTTTCTCATACTCAACACAGTTCTCAAGATTACTTCCTCGAAATCAAATTCCCTTGTCATCTAAACAGATGATCGACTAAGTAACACCCTTCCACAAGTTCCGATTTCAAAACATAAATCCGTCTTCCATTTACTTGCAATCCCGTTCTCCATACACACAATGCTCTCCAATTGGAGTAACATAAGGTAACAAAACACAGATGATGGTTCCTAAAGGATTTTACAATTTACACACATGTTAATGATTACCCGTCTGAGGTTAATCGGTTAACTTCTCACAGTTCAGCGCAAAATACCTATTTTACAATTTACACACATGTTAATCGATTACCCGTCTGAGGTTATCGGTTAACTTCTCACAGTTCAGCGCAAAATACCATCCTTGCACGTGTTAATCGGTTAACACTGCTGCAGAAACTGAAAACCAATTCCTTTTAGTTCAAAAGCCCTCCCAACTCAAAACCATCAATCTGGTTTGTTCTAACCCACAATATCATTCTCCACTCGTGGCTCCTTAACTTGTGTAACATTCACTAACCATGATCCACTCAAGGTAATACCGAACAAAGTTAAAACATGCGGACGATACACTCCAACCAAGTGACAAGGCAAAATCCCAAATTCTAACGCGGTCACACGACAAAACTTCAGCGGGATAGTTCATTTTTCTGCTCAAACAACTACACTAGATGAAAGCCAGTAATGACGACATTATAGGGTTGTAACCACAACTCATACTTGATTCGTCCACGAGCACAACCCAACACACAATCATCATACGGCACCACAAAATGACACACATATCATGTCAAGCATACAACCTGTCCTCTCACTTGAATTCCTTGGTGAGAAATAACACTACAGCGTTCTTAGTCCAACAAAAGGTAGATTCCGAATATTCCGATTATTCAAAATTACAGAAGTTTCTCTATACTTGAAAATAAATCGGGGCAATGCATCCTCTTGAATAACCTTTCCATCACTTCATACACACTAACCGGGATTTCTTACCCTTCACTATCCATTGAACATCCCACTTACACCAAATTCACTTAAAGAAAGATTCGCAGCCCACAATTCTCATCAACCATTTACAAAACCCTTCTGGTATAAAACATTCCATAATTTATACTTAGTCCGTAATAAGTTCTGTTTTTGCTTCTCGTTGCTTTACCGTAATCTTACTTCTTAGGACATAACGTTTACTGTTCCACAAGGTATGTTCTTCACACTTGTGTCAAGAATAAGAATCCATCGCGTACACTTATGACCACGGTGCTACTACTACGCTTGTTCTTAATACCAAGGTGTAACTTTTCTCCTTCCACGTCATACTATTAGAGTTCCTCTCAGGTGAACCACCCGTAATTACACTTCCTTAACTATAGGTTCATCAACACCTTAAAAATTCCATCGCACACTCGTCCAAAATACATTCCGTTGTTGCTTCCTCATAACATACCGTTAATACCGTTTTCCACATTGCGTTCACTTCCCTTTCCTTTGTAATCCTCTTAGGTCCAAATATAAAACCATCTTACTACGATTCCCTTAAATTCCAATATACTTACTCTATTCCTTAACACACACTTCTTCCGTTACTAAATGAAGTTCATTCTTTCTCCAACATAATACCTTATACAGTTCCTTGGGTAAGTTAACATTTCCAATTTTCAAATTGGTCTCTCTTGGAATACAGAAAAATCCCGATGTAATATCTCGAACTTAATCCCTCTTCATAACTAAATATACGCAACCTATCTCCTACTCTTCGTCCGACACATACTTGTTTCACTTGAAGTATGTAAACACATCCTTGTGTTTCTTCTCACACTTCTCTACTACTTTAAGTTCCCATAAAAGTCGAATGTCCTTAACTCTCCACCTTCTAACCATTTGAAAGATATCATTCTGAACACATTCCTTAAGGTACTCTCGTCCATTCAAGATCCCATAGTGACCTTAGAAACCGAAGCACCAAAATTTATCTCACTTCTGGACCTTACGTCACATATTCCACAAAACAACTTTTCTTTTCCACGGAATGAGATTACTTGAAATTCTTATCCATACTAGAGGTCAATCCATCTCTACTAGCGATTTTACATACTCCTCAATACCTTAACCAATCGTCCAATAGAGATCCTTAACTTTCAGGCTCCATCCATTCCAAAGGATTGCTTGAACAACACACCACTCTCAATTTCCATGCTACCCAAGCATAACTTCTATTAAAACCTCACCGAGCTGACCCAAAACCCTTCACTACTAACTCTTGGCTTGAGCCTACCCTCACCGCACAAGTCACGACAACCCTTCGGAGTCCTCGTGGTCGCTCAACCATGATTCTACCTATCACATACATATTATTAGGTTGATCAGGCCCAACACCAGATAGTATGATATTAAGAGTCATGCTGGCAAGACACACTTAAGAGGCAGAAATAGATTTACTTATGATGTTTCAAGGCTAGGTCGAGAATACAACCTGCTCTGATACCAACTGTAATGCCCTGTATAATATATATCTAGAATAATACAATACAAGCATTTTATTTGGTACTGACACCATCATAAGTGCCTAATGGCGTAATTCACATACTTGGCCATTCTAAAAACATAATACAATCTATTGTACAAGACATGGAAATTAGCCAAAAATATAAAATCTAAGATCAATATACAATATCCTCAATTGTATACAACAAATACACAGCGGAAATAAGCTTAACTAAGCTTCTCTTGGAACATCCAAGCATAGCTCCACTTGTAAATCAAACCTGCAAATACCTTATGAAAATAATCAACAATAGCGGGGTGAGATACATCAAATCTCAGTGAGTTCCCTATCCTATGGATTCTCCCGGCTTTACAGGGTTCTATCAATCCTAACTCAAGTCAAGGGGAAGGGAAATGACCTTGAGTTCTCAATCTCACAATCTCACACTATATGGAAACATGTCATGAGTCTGTTAACTCATAAATCCCACGAATGGAAATATGTCCTGAGCCTGTTAACTCAAGAAACTCATTAATCGATAACCGTACCAAGGCATCCCCTTTTCCCGTCCGCTTCTACGTCTAGAAGTCGACCCGAGTCATGGATCCTTGTAGTTACTTGACATACGAAATGGATTCGGGATCATCGGCCTATTAACCGTGATCCGTCACTTCTCATGGCCTGTTAACCATCGCAAGTCTCTTTACCATATAGGCTCCATTCGTACTACACGCGGGAATCAAACCTACCAAGTAATTATGCATACGTTTCAGAGAAGGAGCTCGAGACTCATGAAACTACACCTCAAGATAAATGGTTATGATTACGTGATCATATACACAACGTGATTATATTCGACAATCATAAGGCCACATCGCCTTAAGGCCTCTTTTACCTTTTCTCATAAAACACAAAGGTTTCCACATGTTCCATACTAGTATCTCACTCTCTCCTAGACCAATCTCGTCACAGATGTACCTTCCTACATCAAGTGCCCGAGCCTTGCCATCTAGGTTATCTACTCCAGGCCAGAACTCGCCAATGAATGCACGAGCGTCGCCATCCAGAGTTTCTATCATAATTTTATTCACAACCTAGAATTATAACAATCTTAACTATGCCATTTTTTTAGGGTAAAGTTTCCTCACTCTTCCTAATTCATTTTAAGCATGTTATTCTCTCAATTATGTTCAACAACAATATAAGATAAGCATATTACAATATCAATCATAAAACACACATGATAGCATAACATGTCTAACATAATCCACATAGTAGTTCACACACATATTTAAGGCATACAAGTCACTACTATCCTCTACCAAGCATCCTTGGTTAAATCATGGTCTCACATCACCATTCACTACCTTATTGGATTATCTTTCCAAAGGCTTTGGACTGGTATCAATCAGATTCCCGATTCTTGAGTTTTGGTGGAATCAAAATTAAATACACTACATTTCTATATTTTTCTTATCAATCCATAGCATATAACCATGTTTCTACCTCACTATCTCATAGTGCATTGAAATAGCTTTCCAACGCTTCGAACGGGGACCAAAGCGGACTTACGGTTCAAAAGTTATGAAGAAAACAAAATCTGACATGTTGGGAAAATTCTGTAATGCTCGGGTCAGCGGGAGCCGACCATGAGTCGACGCACATGTACAGTGAGTCGACGCATAGGCATAGTGAGTCGACGCATACTGCGCAGATTTTGCTAAAAATTCAGTTTTCAATCGTTAAATGCCTTCCGGACCTCCGATTTCGATTCCGTAAAAAGCCCTGGTCTCAGAATTCAACACACTATGATATTTTCCCAATTAAAAGGCCATCCAACATAATTACAAAATTAATACCAATTTTATCAAATATGAAAAGTTAGGTTTTTCAACCAAACCAATTCAATTCAAACTCAATCCCACATACCCAATCATAACAACAAGTATTCTCGATTATATTATGCGGTTTATTCCATGTTTTATCCGTTAGAAACATCGATTTCATGTTATTATTCACAATCCAACATTTCTAACCTAACTCTATCATCTCCAACATTTCTAAACTTAAGTTCAAACTAGAACCCACCTTAGAGATTGAAGAGGAGTTTGAAGAAGATGATGAATAGTGAAAAAGATCCATGAGTTCCTTCTTCATCCAAGTTCTTTATCTCTTCTTCTCTTCCTTTCCCTTCTTTCTCTGTTTCCACGTTTTCTTCTCCTTTCTCTTTACTAACTTTTCTTTTCTTATAACATATATATATATATATATATATATATATATATATATATATATATATATATATATATACATATATATATATATAATACCAATATTATATAATATAATCCAATAGAGTAAAATATCTCTAATTGATATTTTATCGTCTAACACCAATTGATCAGTTATTAAAGTTACCTTAAAGTCTTTCCTTGAATAAAAAATAATTGATCTATCTCCTTTATAAAATAATTGATCTCTTCATTGTTCATTAGTTGCTCTATTGATCCCAATTGATAATACTTAAAGTACTTAGAGGATTTCATTAATCCAATTTACCAAAGATAGAGCACATAGATACTCATCTGATCTCATCTGATATCCAATTGAGCATTTAAATAATATGGGGTATTACATCTTTATCATAACTTCTTCTTTTTAACAAAATAAGTTTTTTTTCTTCTCAAGAGAAAACTCGAAAATATATTTGATTAATACATGATTTCGTAGTACTATAACTTAATATCTTGTCTTTTAATGTTGAGTATTTTATTGTTAAGACGAAAAATGATGTATTATATTTTTGAGAACAAGATTAATGTCTTTGCAAATTCTCTTGAGAAAAGGAAGAATGTTATCTTGCGAAAAGGAAGAATGTTTTCGAGTTTTCTCTTGAGAAGAAAAAGACTTCTTTTGTGAAAAAGAAGAAGTTATGATAAAGAAGCCCTATGAATTTTTTTTTTGTTTTTAATCATGCCTATTAATATTTTTGTAGGACTAAAAAATATATATTTTATCTTTAAATTTAAAAAATAATAACAATAAGAAATAATAATAATAATAATAATAATAATAATAATATACTTTCTTAATAACAATATTTTAATAATAATAATAATAATTATGGTTAGATTTTATTTATTAATATTGAAAATTATTTTAATTTAAAAATAATTTATTTATATTGGTATAATTTTTTTTGTTGAATTTGTTAAGCAAAGTTAGCAACATTTTACTAATATCGTGTATCTTATAAAAAATAATAATATACAAATTTTTATAATAATTAAAAATTGAAAATAACCTATAAAATTAGAAATGGAACAAAGTTTACGCTTTAAACATTTTAAACAGTCTAAGTTCACATTTAACTTGTAATACCCCGTATTTTAATCACTCTGGATAATATTAGTTGTGATCTACTGAGTTCCAGTGTACTCTGAGAAATTATCTGCAAAGATAATTAGAGTAACTGTTGAGCTCAGAGCAAATCCAATTAATATTATCTGACTCTAAAGTATTTAAGTATTTGGGCTTTAGAGACTATTTGGATAATAAATAGTGTTACAAATTAATGATATTTTACTATATCATTTCTTTTCCATTCCTTTTCCATATAAGAACAAAAGAAAGAAAAAGATAGAAAGAAGTTGGAGAGAAAGAAGGAGAAAGGAAGGAAAAAGAGAAGAGAAAACTTAGAAGTGAGAAGATCAAGATCTTCACCCATTCTTCATCAAATCATCTCTTCTTCATCATCATCCTCTATTCAAGGTGGGTTCTAGATAGATGCTCTAGTTATAGAATTTCTTGAGTTTTAGAGTTAGGTTTTATTTTGTGAGAAATAAGAAATCTTAATAAAATCATGACTCTAACGGATGAAATGTGATATAAATGTTGTAGAATACTTGTTGTTATGATTATACTGTGTTTTGGTTGTTATGGTGTGAATTGGAAGTGTTTTGATGGAGAAAATGATGATTTTGGATGAGTAACAGCGCTGCTGAGATTCTGAGTTTTCCAGGGTTCGCTTAGCGAACCTGGGGCGAAGCCCAGCGAACGGCTTTCGAGGGTTCGCCTAGCAAACCTGGCCGCGAAGGTCAGCGAATGTTCGCCAACGACGATCGCCTAGCGAACTTTAGGTCGTTTCAGTTCTGTTTTGCGGTTTTGTTCTCGCGAGGAGCTTCGCCTAGCGAAGGAGGAAGCGAATGCTCGCTGGGAGGTTCGCCTAGCGAACATGACAGTTTGTGCAGTTTTGTTTCCTTCATAACTTTTGACCCGTAACTCGAATCGGGATGTTCTTGGTACGTTAGAAAGCCACGACGACCCTCTACCCAATAAAAAGTGGAAATTAGGGGTATGATGTAGGACAAATTATTTAGAGGCAAATGAATAAAAGTAATGATATGTGATATGTTGTTTATGTGATTCTATTATGCAATTGACTTATGTTTTACCTATTTCCTCTTGTTGTTAAGCATGTTTGAGAATGTATGCATGTTAAAATTTGAAATAGGTAGAGTGAAGAATATTACCATTGAATTATGTTGGAACCTAGTAACGGCTAGGAAAGTGTCGAATAACAGCGACGACGCTCGTGCATGAGAGGACGAGGCGTGCGTCTAGTATCAAATGGTATGGAATTAATTACACTAGTATGGATCATGTTTAATTGTGTGTGCTTGAAGAAAGACAAAGAGGTCTTAAGGCTAATATGGCCGGGTGATTGTTGAATACAATCTCATTGGGGTATATGATCACGTAATCGTAACCATCGCCCTTGAGAGGCATTCATGAGTCTCGACCTCCTCTGAATGCTGGCATTACTACTTGGCATGTTTGATTCCCAATGTTATAGTATGATGGAACCTACGGGTAGAGACTTGTGATGGCATGAGAGGCCATGAGAAGTGACGAATTAAGGTGATAATGCGTCCCTTAATTCCGAATCCATTTGTATGCCAAGTAACTACAAGGATCCATGACTCGGGTCGTCTTCTAGACGTAGAAGCGGATGGGAAGAGGGGATGCCTTGGTACGGTTATCGATTAGTGATAGATTGTGAGTTAATAAGACTCAAGAACATGGATCCATATAGTGTGTGTTAGTACTCAAAGTCACTTCCCTTCCCTTTGACTTGAGTTAGGTTTGTTAGAACCTTGTAAAGCCGAGAGGACTATAAGATAGCGAACTCACTGAGATTTGGTGTATCTCACCCCACGTTGTTGTTTACATCACAGGTACTACAGGTTCCGCGAAGGGTAAGGACAAAGTTGTTTGACTTTCCTTACTATCTTGACTTTTTGAAGTGGCAAGGCTTCCGTTGTGGATTTTTGAGATCGTCGTCGATCTAGTTCTTGGTATTTATCTTTGGAATATCTTATATATACTATGCCATAGTTTTTGTATTAGGTGATTTTGGGCATATATATGTATAATGTGTTTACTAGGGACTTGTATATTTCAGTACCAAACTTGAAATTCATGTATAATATATGCTTCCTGCTTTGATACCAACTGTAACGCCTATATATATATATATATATGGGCGTTACAGTTGGTATCAAAGCAGGTCGTATCCTCGACCTAGCCATGAAATAGTATAAGTATTTTTTTTCTTTCCGTTTCATATGCGTTGTGTCGCCATTGGTCTTACGTGTTATATTTATGGTATTGAGTCTAATCAACTTAATCCTATCTGTATGATATTTAGGAACATGGCGGGCGGGCGCAGAAACAACCGTGGTAGACCGAGAACGACTCCAGCAGGGACAAATCCACCAGGTGACGAGGGGAATGCCCCTTTGTATTAATTCATGCAACAGATGCAGCAACAACAAAATCAGTTTGTGCAACAAATGGTACAACAAATGGCTGGTGGCCTGCATCCTCCAGTGGTTGTTCCTGAAGCTGCAGGGGGAACCTTTAGGGATTTCATTCGTATGAATCCTCCGGAGTTTCAGGGAGGGTTAGACTCGGTAAAGGCTCATGAATGGATATCCGGTATGGAGCGGATTTTCTTGATAGTTCAGTGCAGTGAGGAAAATAAGGTGGTCTTTGCTTCTCACTTGTTAAAGGGTCCTGCCATTAGGTGGTGGGAGAGTGCCTCAACCTTGATGACAATTCAGGAGGTACCGAAGGTATAGGAGCAGTTTAAGATAAATTTTATGGAGAAGTATTGTCCAAGTTCCTTAAGGTCTCAGAAGGAATTCGAGTTTCAACAGTTGAGACAAGGCAACTTGACTGTGGCTTCTTATGCAGAAAAGTTCGAGGTTATGGCTGCTTATTCTAGGCAAGCCATGTATGCTCCTGATATGAGGTGGAAGATTGATCAGTTTCTTTTTGGTTTGAGGGCTGAAATTTTGCATAGCGTGTCTCTGAGAGAGTTCACTAGCTATGCTGAATTGTTACGACAATGTTATGTGGCAGAGCATAGCTTAAAGAAGGTGCAAGCAGAAGGAGAGTTGAGTAGGGTGAACCAAAGTGATCGTGGAAGATCGGATCAACAATTTAGATCAAGGCAACAAACTTTTAAGGGAAAGCAGGTTCAGAATTCCAGGACTACTGCACCTCCTTTATGCCATTTTTGTGGAAAGAGGCATGGTGGTAGATGTCATTTCGAAGGAGTGGAGTGTCATCGGTGTCATAGAAGGGGTCATTTGGCGAGGGATTGTCCTCAAAGTAGAAACCAAATGCAAGAAAAGAATACCAGGCGAGTATATACGTTGGATGCGAAGAAAGCAAAGGGTGACAACTCTTTGATTACTGGTACGTGTTTCGTTAATGGACGTCCTTGTTTTGTGTTATTTGATTGTGGAGCTACACACTCTTTTGTATCGATGCAATGTGTAAAGCGGCTTGGGTTGCAAGTATTCCGTTGTCTCCACCCATGGTGGTTACTACTGCCATGGATGAGATAGTTGAAACACCGTTAATGTGTGAAAATTATGTTTTATCTGTGGATGGAAGAGTTTTTCAGATTGATCTGATTTGTTTGCCGCTAAAGAAAGTGGATGTTGTTTTGGGGATGGATTGACTTTTCTCTAATTCGGTATTTATCGGTTGCGAGGAGAAGCTAATCATTATTCCATCTGTAGAAGCTACCCCGAAAGATGTGTTGACTACTATTTTAGAAGGTACGGTTGGAATGATAAATTTCTTGTTTGAGGAGGAAAAATCTGTTCTTTTGATTCTCACTAAGGAGGAGAGTAGCAACTTTCAAGTTTTAAGTATTCCGGTAGTTTGTGAGTTTCCTGAAGTTTTCCCCGAGGATGTCACTTCTCTTCCTCTGATGAGGGAAGTGGAATTCTCTATTGACCTGATACCAGGATCGGCTCCAATATCCGTTTCTCCGTATCGGATGGCACCACTTGAATTAAGAAAATGAAAGGATCAATTGGAAGAGTTGATGGCTAAGCATTTTGTTCGACCCAGTGTTTCGCCCTGGGGAGCTCTGGTGTTGTTGGTAAAGAAGAAGGATTGCGGAATGCGGTTGTGTATCGATTACCGTCAGTTGAATAAGGTCACCATCAAGAACAAATACCCATTACCAAGGATAGATGACCTGTTAGATCAATTGAAAGGAGCCTGTGTGTTCTCGAAGATTGATTTACGGGCGGGATATCATTAGATTCGTGTGAAGAGTTCAGATGTACCGAAGACTGCATTTAGAACCCGTTATGGTCATTATGAATTCTTAGTAATGCCTTTCGGTGTGACGAATGCTCCGGCAGTTTTCATGGATTATATGAATCGGATATTTCAACCTTACTTGGACAAATTTGTGGTGATTTTCATTGATGTCATTCTTATCTATTCTCGTGATCCTCAAGAGCACGGAGAACACCTAAGAATCGTTTTATCCATCTTACAAGAGAGACAACTTTTTGCTAAGCTAAGTAAATGTGAGTTTTGGATGTCGGAGGTAAATTTCCTTGGTCATGTCATATCTCAGGGAGGTGTAGCGGTTGATCCATCAAAAGTTGAAGCAGTGATTAATTGGGAGAGACCGAAGAATGTTTCTGAAGTTAGAAGTTTCTTGGGATTGACAAGTTGTTACAGAAGGTTCATCAAAGGCTTTTCTCAATTGGCTTTACCAATGACGAAACTTACTCGAAAGGATTGTTCATATGAGTAGGATTCGGCTTGTGAAAGAAGTTTTATGAGTTTTAAAGAAAGATTGACGACCGCTCCTATTTTGATTATTCCCGATCCTAGTAAGTCGTATGAGGTATTTTGTGACGCATCAAAGATGGGATTAGGAGGTGTGTTAATGCAAGATGGACATGTAGTGGCTTATGCTTCTCGACAGTTAAAAGTTCATGAAGAGAATTATCCAGCACATGATTTGGAATTGGCGGCAGTTGTTTTTGCTTTGAAGGTTTGGCGTCATTATTTGTATGGGGTACATTTTGAGATGTTCAGCGACCACAAGAGTTTGAAGTACCTTTTTGATCAGAAAGAGTTGAACATGCGTCAAAGGAGATGGATTGAGTATTTGAAGGATTATGATTTAGAACTAAAATACCATCCGGGTAAAGTGAATAAGGTAGCGGATGCACTGAGTAGGAAAGTGTTGCATAATGCCGAGTTGATGATGTTAGAGTATGCCTTATTGGAAAAGTTTAGGGATCTAAAACTTCAATTTGTTTGGACTCCTAATGGTGTGATTATGGGAAATTTAAATGTTAACTCTACTCTTAGAGAGGAAATCCAACAAGGACAAATGTTGGATGAGAAGTTGCAAGAAGTGTTAGTTCAACCGGGTTTTGTGCGCGCTATGTAACACCCCAATTCCCATCACGAATAAATAATACATAAATAAAATCAGAGTAACTAAAAATTTATTTTTCTGACAAAAACAAGGATGTCACATTTAAATAAATAAAACATCATCCCTGCTCATAAATTTGATACATAGCATAAAATAGAGTACCCTCAAAGGGAAACTTTTTCCATATAAAAGGAATGGTCAATTATGGAATAAAGCGGAAAGATCCATAACCGACTTGTTTTACAAAATAAATAGTTTGATAACATCCAAATATATATACAAGGTAATACAAAATATATTCCACAATTATACAACATAATCGTTCCCCGACTCCCGTGCTACGTATCAGAGCAGACACCAAGACCTAAGCAAACGAAGATCTAACTCTTCCACTTTCCTCCACGCCTCTAAAGCTGACAATCTGCACTATGCCATAAAAAGCATATTCCAGCAGAAGGGTGAGAAATAACAACTAAACCAAGATTGCATAATAATATTGAAAAACACATAAATATCACATACACAGTTATTCTCACCTCACACATCACATACCAATGCATATAGCAAGCCACAGACGTATAACATGTTTCTAACAATCCAACCACATAGCATATAACGATTATACCAACATAATCACGTAATTGCACATAAGGCATACAAAGTCATAGCATTTAGAAACACATCACACATCACATAGCATATGTCTATGCATAAAACATATTATTCACAACCAATGCATTTATCACATATGCACGTCAATTTACCAATCCAATCATAATTCTCAACACATATTCAATGATTTCACAATTTCCCACACATAATCACATAATCAATCAAACATATACCATTCAATACAATTGCACATATTTCATCTCATCAATCACAACCACATTTCCATGCACAATTAATTCATGATTTATGCAAATGCACATAGATCGACACAACGACTCTATGCACATGCCATGCGGTACCGACTGCCAATGTCACATGTCTCATCATCAGTTCACTCAGGAACTATTGGAACCATCGTTCGTTACTGAGAATCTCAAGTAACTCCCCGTCGGGCCTACGATGTTCACCCGTCGCTTTAGGTCCTCAGGCAGCGCCTCATATTTTCGAGGCACACCACGTTAAGGATTGCTTTAAGTCTCCAAAGGAGCACACAATCGTCTATAACCATCGCTTTCGGTCCTCAAGCATCGCCTCATATTTTCGAGGCACACGATGTTATAGCAGATTCATCGCTTTCAGTCCTCAGGCATCGCCTCATATTTTCGAGGCACACGATGATATAACAGATTCCCTCTGGAATCAAACCGCCACTCAGGACGTTTCAACAATGCATATTATGATGTTTGGCATACAATGACTCATGACATTCACATTGCACCCACATACACATCCATAATCATGCATAAATCAACAATTACCACATATCGCATTTTCTTGCCCTTAGGCCACAAATCAACAACCACAACAACTACAACAACTTGTCACATGATTCAACATCATCACATTCATGCATTGCAAACAATTCAAACAATGCATTTCAAACCATAAAGGCCACCGCACAACATACATTGAATTTCACATAAGCAATGCATTTACCGCACAACAACAACATTATCCCAACATCGCATCACAACACCTTATCATAACATTTCATTGCATGTATTCACATCATATAAGAGCACACAAGCTATACGTTACATCTCAAAAACATGTAGCATGATAACACAACATTCGCACACCAATACGACGGGAAAAGTCGACAAAACGACACGTTTCCAAAACCACGACTTAAATAAATCATCCACTAATCCCAAAACTATTTTTACAAGAAAGAACATTTCATAAGCTTTCTAACGCTTCGAACGGGGACCAAAACGGACTTACGGATCAAAAGTTATGAATTTTCAAAGTTTCGGAAATTTTTCACTTGTTCAGACCTGCGCGCTGAGCGCGAATCCTGCTACGAATTCAGCCTTAAAAACACCATTTTTAGATTTTCGGACATCCGTTTTCGATTCCGTAAAAAGCTGCGATCTCAAAATTCAACGTACTACAATATTTTCACTATTAAAAACCATCCAACACATTTTCAATTTTTTGACATATTTTGAAACATAATTTTATCATTGAATTCTAAATTCGAACTCGATCGAAACCGCGAGAAAACACGCAAACCCCCATTCCCGATTAAAACCAAACCTATACCAACATTACCAGACATATCCAAACACTTTTACTCGATCACAACATCAATTGCACAAAAACATCAATATATCAAAAACTCAACAGTTACGAATTCGACTCGATTCAATCAAACGATCACTCTAAATCAAGACCCAACATCACACGACTCTACTACGCGATTTATTCCGACTTTCGTCCGTGAAAACATCGATTTCTATTCATTTTTCTCATTTCGACCTAGAATTGGAAACTAGAAAAAAATAACCAAAACAATCCAGGAAAACATACACATATACATATACAAGCAAGATATAATCGAAACTTCTCACCCTTACCCGATTATTCGCGCTTGAAACGGAGTTCCCGCGATTTTCCTCTTTTCTCTTCTTCTCTCTTTCTTTCTTCTCCTTTCTCTTCTCTTCTTTTTCTTTTCTTTTTCTTTCCTCTCTTTTTCTCTCCACTTACTATTTATTCAAAATATCTAATCCCCTAAAAAGACCATTTTACCCCTCAACTCAAATATCTCGCAAACGCTCTCAAAATGCGATAAAACATAAACATACTGATGAATTATATTTCGGAAAATAAAAGTTGAAAAGAAGTAATAATTTAATACAAATATTTTATCTATCTGAGAAATTAACCAATTAGCAGGTAAAATACCATAATTCACACAATTCACAAAATTCAAATAAATGAAATATATAAATAGAATTAAACAAATCGGGGCGTTACACGCTACGGACAGAATTATTATGTTTAACCAAAGAGTTTGTGTTTCGGATGATACAGTGTTGAAAAGAAGGATTTTGGAAGAAGCACATAAGGGTCCTTTTACTATACATCCTGGTTCTTCGAAGATGTACCAAGATTTAAAGAGGGACTATTGGTGGTCTGGGATGAAAAAGGATATTGCGGTATATGTGTCAGAATGTGCGGTATGTCAACAAGTGAAGATTGAACACCAAAGACCAGGTGGCTTGTTACAACCTTTAGAAATTCCAGTATGGAAGTGGGATAGTATTTCTATGGACTTCGCAGTTGGATTACCCCGCACTCAAGGTGGTTATGATTCTATATGGGTAATTGTTGATCGGTTGACGAAATCTGCGCATTTCTTAGCCGTGAAGACTACCTACAAGGCGAGTCATCTTGCAAGGTTGTTCATTTCGGAAATAGTGAGATTGCATGAGATCCCCTCTAGTATTGTTTCGGATAGGGATCCAAAGTTTACTTCGAGATTTTGGAGAGCTTTTCAACAAGCTATGGGAACGAAGTTGTGTTTGAGCATGTCGAATCATCCGCAAACGGATAGTCAGACGGAACGGACAATACAAACAATGGAAGATATGTTAAGAGCTTGTGTACTTGAAAGTGGAGGAAATTGGATAGAACTTTTACCGTTGATTGAGTTCTCTTATAATAGCAGTTATCATGCAAGTATTAGTATGGCTCCTTATGAGGCATTGTATGGAAGAAAGTGTAGGACGCCATTGTGTTGGGCAGAAGTTGGCGAAGATAGAATTTTGGGACCCGAGATTATCCAAGAGACTACGGAAAAGATTAGAATAATCCGTGATAAAGTTAAACAAGCACAAGATCGTCAGAAGAGTTACGCGTATAACCGTAGAAGACCTTTGGAGTTTGATGAGAGGGATCACTTGTTTTT
The DNA here is from genome assembly GCA_022829125.1 of Lathyrus tuberosus. Classification (NCBI taxonomy): domain Eukaryota; kingdom Viridiplantae; phylum Streptophyta; class Magnoliopsida; order Fabales; family Fabaceae; genus Lathyrus; species Lathyrus tuberosus. Next base: position 10,379,761 of record JALAZF010000180.1, on the reverse strand, counting down.
GAAGGTTACTCCGAGATTGAGGTTGGAAGGACCGTTTAAGTAGCGGAAGTTAAGTCTGAGATACGTGGGACCGTATCAAATTTTAGAAAGAATTGGTGAAGTAGCTTACAGATTAGCCTTACCGCCTTCTCTGTCAGAGATGCACGATGTTTTTCATGTATCTCAGCTTCGAAAGTTTGTTCCAGATCCTCTTCAGCCAATTCTACCTGATACGATTGAGATAGAAGCAGATTTAACGTTTGAGCCTCAACTGAGTCGTATGACAGGAAGAGAAACCAAGGTGTTAAGAAATAAAGAATTTCCTCTTGTTAAGGTTCAGTGGGATGAGACGCATCTGGGTGACGCAACTTAGGAGCTAGAATCTGAGATGCGAGAAGTTTATCCTAATCTTTTCAGGTAATTGCTTTAAATTCGAGGACGAATTTCTATTTAAGGGGGGGGGGAGGATGTAATACCCCGTATTTTAATCACTCTGGATAATATTAGTTGTGATCAACGGAGTTCCAGTGTACTCTGATAAATTATCTGCAAAGATAATTAGAGTAACTGTTGAGCTCAGAGCAAATCCAATTAATATTATCTGACTCTGAAGTATTTAAGTATTTGGACTTTAGAGACTATTTGGATAATAAGTAGTGTTACAAATTAATGATATTTTACTATATCATTTCTTTTCCATTCCTTTTCCATATAAGAACAAAAGAAAGAAAAAGATAGAAAGAAGTTGGTAGTGAAAGAAGAAGAAAGGAAGGAAAAAGAGAAGAGAAAACCTAGAAATGAGAAGATCAAGATCTTCACCCATTCTTCATCAAATCATCTCTTCTTCATCATCATCCTTTATTCAAGGTGGGTTCTAGATAGATGCTCTAGTTATAGAATTTCTTGAGTTTTAGAGTTATGTTTTATTTTGTGAGAAATAAGAAATCTTAATAAAATCATGACTCTAACGGATGAAATGTGATATAAATGTTGTAGAATAATTGTTGTTATGATTATACTGTGTTTTGGTTGTTATGGTGTGAATTGGAAGTGTTTTGATGGAGAAAATGATGATTTTGGATGAGTAACAACGCTGCTGAGATTCTGAGTTTTCCAGGGTTCGCCTAGCGAACCTGGGACGAAGCCCAGCGAACGGCTTTCGAGGGTTCGCCTAGCAAACCTGGCCGCGAAGGTCAGCGAATGTTCGCCAACGACGATCGCCTAGCGAACTTTAGGTCGTTTCAGTCCTGTTTTGCGGTTTTGTTCTCGTGAGGAGCTTCGCCTAGTGAAGGAGGAAGCGAACGCTCGCTGGGAGGTTCGCCTAGAGAACATGACAGTTTGTGCAGTTTTGTTTCCTTCATAACTTTTGACCCGTAACTCGGATCGGGACGTTCTTGGTACGTTAGAAAGCCACGACGACCCTCTACCCAATAAAAAGTGGAAATTAGGGGTATGATGTAGGACAAATTATTTAGAGGCAAATGAATGAAAGTAATGATATGTGATATGTTGTTTATGTGATTCTATTATGCAATTGAATTGTGTTTTACCTATTTCCTCTTGTTGTTAAGCATGTTTGAGAATGTATGCATGTTAAAATGTGAAATAGGTAGAGTGAGGAATATTACCATTTAATTATGTTGGAACCTAGTAACGGCTAGGAAAGTGTCGAATAACATAGCGACGACGCTCGTGCATGAGAGGCCGAGGCGTGCGTCTAGTATCAAATGGTATGGAATTAATTACACTAGTATGGATCATGTTTAATTGTGTGTGCTTGAAGAAAGACAAAGAGGTCTTAAGGCTAATATGGCCGGGTGATTGTTAAATACAATCTCATTGGGGTATATGATCACGTAATCGTAATCATCGCCCTTGAGAGGCATTCATGAGTCTCGAGCTCCTCTGAATGCAGGCATTACTACTTGGCAGGTTTGATTCCCAATGTTATAGTACGATGGAACCTACGGGTAGAGACTTGTGATGGAATGGGAGGCCATGAGAAGTGACAAATTAAGGTGATAATGTGTCCCTTAATTCCGAATCCATTCGTATGCCAAGTAACTACAAGGATCCATGACTCGGGTCGTCTTCTAGACGTAGAAGCGTACGGGAAGAGGGGATGCCTTGGTACGATTATCGATTAGTGATAGATTGTGAGTTAATAAGACTCAAGAACATGGATCCATATAGTGTGTGTTAGTACTCAAAGTCACTTCCCTTCCCTTTGAATTGAGTTAGGTTTGTTAGAACCTTGTAAAGCCGAGAGGACTATAAGATAGCGAACTCACTGAGATTTGATGTATCTCACACCACGTTGTTGTTTACATCACAGGTACTACAGGTTCCGCGAAGGGTAAGGGCAAAGTTGTTTGACTTTCCTTACTATTTTGACTTTTTGAAGTGGCAAGGCTTCCGTTGTGGATTTTTTAAATCGTCGTCGATCTAGTTCTTAGTATTTATCTTTGGAACATCTTATATATATACTATGCCATAGTTTTTGTATTAGGTGATTTTGGGCATATATATGTATAATGTGTTTATTAGGGACTTGTATATTTCAGTACCAAACTTGAAATTCATGTATAATATATGCTTTGATGTATGTATATATATATATATATATGGGCGTTACAGTTGGTATCAGAGCAGGTCGTATCCTCGACCTAGCCATGAAATAGTATAAGTATTTTTTTCTTTCCGTTTCATATGCGTTGTGTTGCCATTGGTCTTACGTTTTATATTTATGGTATTGAGCCTGGTCAACTTAATCCTATCTGTATGACATTTAGGAACATGGAGGGCGGGCGCAGAAAAAAACCATGGTAGAACGAGAACCACTCCAGCATGGACAAATCCACCAGGTGACGAGGGGAATGCCTCTTTGTATCAATTCATGCAACAGATGCAGCAACAATAAATCAGTTTGTGCAACAAATGTTACAACAAATGGCTGGTGGCCTGCATCCTCCAGTGGTTGTTCCTGAAGCTGCAGGGGGAACCTTTAGGGATTTCATTTGTATGAATCCTCCGGAGTTTCAGGGAGGGTTAGACCCGGTGAAGGCTCATGAATGGATATCTGGTATGGAGCAGATTTTCTTGATAGTTCAGTGCAGTGAGGAAAATAAGGTGGTATTTGCTTCTCACTTGTTAAAGGGTCCTGCCATGAGGTGGTGGGAGAGTGCCTCAACCTTGATGACAATTCAGGAGGTACCGAAGGTATGGGAGCAGTTTAAGATAAATTTTATGGAGAAGTATTTTCCAAGTTCCTTAAGGTCTCAGAAGGAATTCGAGTTTCAACAGTTGAGACAAGGCAACTTGACCGTGGCTTCTTATGCGGAAAAGTTCGAGGTTATGGCTGCTTATTCTAGGCAAGCCATGTATGCTCCTAATGAGAGGTGGAAGATTGATCAGTTTCTTTTTGGTTTGAGGGCTGAAATTTTTCATAGCGCGTCTCAGAGAGAGTTCACTAGCTATGCCGAAGGAGAGTTGAGTAGGGTGAACCAAAGTGATCGTGGAAGATCGGATCAACAATTTAGATCAAGGCAACAAACTTTTAAGGGAAAGCAGGTTCAAAATTCCAGGACTAGTGCACCTCTTGTATGCCATTTTTGTGGAAAGAGGCATGGTGGTAGATGTCATTTCGAAGGAGTGGAGTGTCATCGGTGTCATAGAAGGGGTCATTTGGAGAGGGATTGTCCTCAAAATAGAAACCAAATGCAAGAAAAGAATACCGGGCGAGTATATACATTGGATGCGAAGAAAGCAAAGGGTGACAACTCTTTGATTGCTGGTACGTGTTTCATTAATGGACATCCTTGTTTTGTGTTATTTGATTGTGGAGCTACACACTCTTTTGTATTGATGCAATGTGTAAAGCGACTTGGGTTGCAAGCTATTCCGTTGTCTCCACCCATGGTGGTTACTACTGCCATGGATGAGATAGTTGAAACACCGTTAATGTGTGAAAATTGTGTTTTATCTGTGGATGGAAGAGTTTTTCAGATTGATCTGATTTGTTTGCCGCTAAAGAAAATGGATGTTGTTTTGGGGATGGATTGACTTTCCGCTAATTCGGTATTTATTGGTTGTGAGGAGAAGCTAATCATTATTCCATTTGTAGAAGCTACCCCGAAGGATGTGTTGATTACTATTTTAGAAGGTACGGTTGGAATGATAAATTTCTTGTTTGAGGAAGAAAAATCTGTTCTTTTGATTCTCACTAAGGAGGAGAGTAGCAACTTTCAAGTTTTAAGTATTTCGGTAGTTTATGAGTTTCCTGAAGTTTTCCCCGAGGATGTCACTTCTCTTCCTCCGATGAGGGAAGTGGAATTCTCTATTGACCTGATACCGGGAACGGCTCCAATATCCGTTTCTCCGTATCGGATGGCACCACTTGAATTAAGAGAATTAAAGGATTAATTGGAAGAGTTGATGGCTAAGCATTTTGATCGACCCATTGTTTCGCCCTGGGGAGCTCCGGTGTTGTTGGTAAAGAAGAAGGATGGTGGAATGCGGTTGTGTATCGATTACCGCCAGTTGAATAAGGTCACCATCAAGAACAAATACCCATTACCAAGGATAGACGACCTGTTAGATCAATTGAAAGGAGCCTGTGTGTTCTCGAAGATTGATTTACGGTCGGGATATCGTCAGATTCGTGTGAAGAGTTCAGATGTACTGAAGACTGCATTTAGAACCCGTTATGGTCATTATGAATTCTTAGTAATGCCTTTCGGTGTGATGAATGCTCCGGCAGTTTTCATGGATTATATGAATCGGATATTTCAACCTTACTTGGACAAATTTGTGGTGATTTTCATTGATGAGATTCTTATCTATTCTCGTGATCCTCAAGAGCACGGAGAACACCTAAGAATCGTTTTATCCATCTTACAAGAGAGACAACTTTTTGCTAAGCTAAGTAAATGTGAGTTTTGGATGTCGGAGGTAAAATTCCTTGGTCATGTCATATCTCAGGGAGGTGTAGCGGTTGATCCATCAAAAGTTGAAGCAGTGATTAATTGGGAGAGACCGAAGAATGTTTCTGAAGTTAGAAGTTTCTTGGGATTGGAAGGTTGTTACAGAAGGTTCATCAAAGGCTTTTCTCAATTGGCTTTACCAATGACGAAACTTACTCGAAAGGATTGTTCATATGAGTGGGATTCGGCTTGTGAAAGAAGTTTTATGAGTTTGAAAGAAAGATTGACGACCGCTCCTGTTTTGATTATTCCTGATCCTAGTAAGTCGTATGAGGTATTTTGTGACACATCAAAGATGGGATTAGGAGGTGTGTTAATGCAAGATGGACATGTAGTGGCTTATGCTTCTCGACAGTTAAAAGTTCATGAAGAGAATTATCCAGCACATGATTTGGAATTGGCGGCAGTTATTTTTGCTTTGAAGGTTTGGCGTCATTATTTGTATGGGGTACATTTTGAGATGTTCAACGACCACAAGAGTTTGAAGTACCTTTTTGATCAGAAAGAGTTGAACATACGTCAAAGGAGATGGATGGAGTATTTGAAGGATTATGATTTAGAACTAAAATACCATCCGGGTAAAGCGAATAAGGTAGCGGATGCACTGAGTAGGAAAGTGTTGCATAATGCCGAGTTGATGATGTTAGAGTATGCCTTATTGGAAAAGTTTAGGGATCTAAACCTTCAATTTGTTTGGACTCCTAATCGTGTGATTATGGGAAATTTAAATGTTAACTATACTCTTAGAGAGGAAATCCAACAAGGACAAATGTTGGATGAGAAGTTGCAAGAAGTGTTAGTTCAACCGGGTTCTGTGCGCGCTACGGACATAATTATTATGTTTAACCAAAGAGCTTGTGTTCCGGATGATACAGTGTTGAAAAGAAGGATTTTGGAAGAAGCACATAAGGGTACTTTTACTATACATCCTGGTTATTCGAAGATGTACCAAGATTTAAAGAGGGACTATTGATGGTCCGGGATGAAAAAGGATATTGCAGTATATGTGTCAGAATGTGCGGTATGTCAACAAGTGAAGATTGAACACCAAAGACCAGGTGGCTTGTTACAACCTTTAGAAATTCCAGTATGGAAGTGGGATAGCATTTCTATGGACTTCGCAGTTGGATTACCCCGCACTCAAGGTGGTTATGATTCTATTTGGGTAATTGTTGATCGGTTGACGAAATCTGCGCATTTCTTAGCCGTGAAGACTACCTACAAGGCGAGTCATCTCGCAAGGTTGTTCATTTCGAAAATAGTGAGATTGCATGGGATCCCCTCTATTATTGTTTCGGATATGGATCTAAAGTTTACTTTGAGATTTTGGAGAACTTTTCAACAAGCTATGTGAACGAAGTTGTGTTTGAGCACGTCGAATCATCCGCAAACGGATGGTCAGACGGAACGGACAATACAAACAATGGAAGATATGTTAAGAGCTTGTGTACTTGAAAGTGGAGGAAATTGGATAGAACTTTTACCATTGATAGAGTTCTCTTATAATAACAGTTATCATGCAAGTATTGGTATGGCTCCTTATGAGGCATTGTATGGAAGAAAGTGTAGGACGCCATTGTGTTGGGCAGAAGTTGGGGAAGATAGAATTTTGGGACCCGAGATTATCCAAGAGACTATGGAAAATATTAGAATAATCTGTGATAAAGTTAAACAAGCACAAGATCGTCGGAAGAGTTACGCGTATAACCATAGAAGACCTTTGGAGTTTGATGAGGGGGATCAATTATTTTTGAAGGTTACTCCGAGATTGAGGTTGAAAGGACCGTTTAAGTCGCGGAAGTTAAGTCCGAGATACGTGGGACCGTATCAAATTTTAGAAATAATTGGTGAAGTAGCTTACAGATTAGCCTTACCGCCTTCTCTGTCAGAGATGCACGATGTTTTTCATGTATCTCAGCTTCAAAAGTTTGTTCCAGATCCTCTTCAGCCAATTCTACCTGATACGATTGAGATAGAACCAGATTTAACGTTTGAGCCTCAACCGAGTCGTATCACGGGAAGAGAAACCAAGGTGTTAAGAAATAAAGAATTTCCTCTTGTTAAGGTTCAGTGGGATGAGACGCATCCGGGTGACGCAATTTGGGAGCTAGAATCCGAGATGCGAGAAGTTTATCCTCATCTTTTCAGGTAATTGCTTTAAATTCGAGGATGAATTTCTATTTAAGGGGGGGAGGATGTAATACCCCGTATTTTAATCACTCTGGATAATATTAGTTGTGATCAACTGAGTTCCAGTGTACTCTGAGAAATTATCTGCAAAGATAATTAGAGTAACTGTTGAGCTCAGAGCAAATCCAATTAATATTATCTGACTCTGAAGTATTTAAGTATTTGGACTTTAGAGACTATTTGGATAATAAGTAGTGTTACAAATTAATGATATTTTACTATATCATTCCTTTTCCATATAAGAACAAAAGAAAGAAAAAGATAGAAAGAAGTTGGAGAGAAAGAAGGAGAAAGGAAGAAAAAAGAGAAGAGAAAACCTAGAAGTGAGAAGATCAATATCTTCACCCATTCTTCATCAAATCATCTATTCTTCCTCATCATCCTCTATTCAAGGTGGGTTCTAGATAGATGCTATAGTTATAGAATTTCTTGAGTTTTAGAGTTAGGTTTTATTTTGTGAGAAATAAGAAATCTTAATAAAATCATGACTCTAACGGATGAAATGTGATATAAATGTTGTAGAATACTTGTTGTTATGATTATACTGTGTTTTGGTTGTTATGGTATGAATTGGAAGTGTTTTGATGGAGAAAATGATGATTTTGGATGAGTAACAGCGCTGCTGAGATTCTGAGTTTTCCAGGGTTCGCCTAGCGAACCTGGGGCGAAGCCCAACGAACGGCTTTCGAGGGTTTGCCTAGCGAACCTGACCGTGAAGGTCAGCGAATGTTCGCCAACGACGACCGCCTAGCGAACTTTAGGTCATTTCAGTTCTGTTTTATGTTTTTGTTCTCGCGAGGAGCTTCGCCTAGCGAAGGAGGAAGCGAATGCTCGCTGGGAGGTTCGCCTAGCGAACATGACAGTTTGTGCAGTTTTGTTTCCTTCATAACTTTTGACCCCTAACTCGGATCGGGACGTTCTTGGTACCGTTAGAAAGCCACGACGACCTCTACCCAATAAAAAGTGGAAATTAGGGGTATGATGTAGGACAAATTATTTAGAGGCAAATAAATGAAAGTAATGATATGTGATATGTTGTTTATATGATTCTATTATGCAATTGACTTATGTGTTACCTATTTCCTCTTGTTGTTAAGCATGTTTGAGAATGTATGCATGTTAAAATGTGAAATAGGTAGAGTGAGGAATATTACCATTGAATTATGTTGGAACCTAGTAACGGCTAGGAAATTGTCGTATAACATAGCGACGACGCTCGTGCATGAGAGGCCAAGGCATGCGTCTAGTATCAAATGGTATGGAATTAATTACACTAGTATGGATCATGTTTAATTGTGTGTGCTTGAAGAAAGACAAAGAGGTCTCAAGGCTAATATGGCTGGGTGATTGTTGAATACAATCTCATTGGGGTATATGATCACGTAATCGAAACCATCGCCCTTGAGAGGCATTCATGAGTCTCGAGCTCCTCTGAATGCAGGCATTACTACTTGGCAGGTTTGATTCCCAATGTTATAGTACGATGGAACCTACGGGTAGAGACTTGTGATGGCATGAGAGGCCATGAGAAGTGATGAATTAAGGTGATAATGCGTCCCTTAATTCCGAATCCATTCGTATGCCAAGTAACTACAAGGATCCATGACCCGGGTCGTCTTCTAGACGTAGAAGCGGATGGGAAGAGGAGATGCCTTGGTACGGTTATCGATTAGTGATAGATTATGAGTTAATAAGACTCAAGAACATGGATCCATATAGTGTGTGTTAGTACTCAAAGTCACTTCCCTTCCCTTTGACTTGAGTTAGGTTTGTTAGAACCTTGTAAAGTCGAGAGGACTATAAGATAGCGAACTCACTGAGATTTGATGTATCTCACCCCACGTTGTTGTTTACATCACAGGTACTACAGGTTCCGCGAAGGGTAAGGACAAAGTTGTTTGACTTTCCTTACTATCTTGACTTTTTGAAGTGGCAAGGCTTCCGTTGTGGATTTTTGAGATCGTCGTCGATCTAGTTCTTAGTATTTATCTTTGGAACATCTTATATATATACTATGCCATAGTTTTTGTATTAGGTGATTTTGGGCATATATATGTATAATGTGTTTACTAGGGACTTGTATATTTCAGTACCAAACTTGAAATTCATGTATAATATATGCTTTGATGTATGTATATATATATATATATATATATATATATATATATATATATATATATATGGGCGTTACATAACTAAAAACTTTTCTTAGTATTATGAGGGCTTCTTTATCACGACTTCTTCTTTTTAACATAAGAAGTCTTTTTCTTCTCAAGAGAAAACTCAAAAATATATTTGATTAATTTAATTCAAAATAAATTTTAAAACATAAATTATCAAAATAATATAAATATATGATTTCTTACTACTATACCTTAATATATTGTCTTTTAGTGTTGAGTCTTCTATTGTTGAGAAGAAAAACGATGTATTATATTGTTGAGAACATGAACAATGTGGTTGCAAATTCTCTTGAGAAAAGTAAGAATGTTATCTTGAGAAAAGGAAGAATGTTTTCGTGTTTTCTCTTGAGAAGAAAAACACTTATTTATTTAAAAAGAAGAAGTCCTGATAAAGAAGCCCTATGAATATTTTTCTATTTTTTTTTTGTTTTTAATCATGCATATTAATATTTTTGTATGACTAAAAAAGATATATATCATCTTTCAATTTAAAAATAAATAAAAAGTTGAACATTTTTTATAATAATAATAAATAATAATAATAATGATAATGATAATAATAAAAATAATAATACACTTTCTTAATAACAATAACTATAATAATAATAATCAAGGTTAGATTTTATTTATTAATATTGATAATCATTAATATTTAAAAATAATTTATTTATAGTTCCATAATTTTTTTGTCGAATTTGTTATGCAAAAGTTAGCAACATTTTACCAATACCGTGTCTTTTTTTTTTTTTAAATAATAATATATATTTTATTATAATAATTAAAATTTTAAAATAACCTATAAAAATAGTAATGAAACAAACTTTACGCTTTAAACATTTTAAAGGGTCTAAGTTCGCATTTAACTAAGAATTTTTCTTAGTATTATTAGGGCTTCTTTATCACGACTTCTTCTTTTTGACAAAATAAGTTTTTTTCTTCTCAAGAGAAAACTCGAAAATATATTTGATTAATTTAATTCAAAATACATTTTAAAAAATAAATTACAAAAATAATATTAATACTTGATTTCATAGTACTATAACTTAATATCTTGTCTTTTAATGTTGAGTATTTTATTGTTGAGAAGAAAAACGATGTATTATATTGTTGAGGAAAAGATTTATGTCTTTACAAATTCTCTTGAGAAAAGGAAGAATGCTATCTTGAGAAAAGGAAGAACGTTTTCGAGTTTTCTCTTGAGAAGAAAAAGACTTCTTTTGTGAAAAAGAAGAAGTCATGATAAAGAAGCCCTATGAATATTTTGTTTTTGTTTTTAATCATGCCTATTAATATTTTTGTATGACTAAAAAATATATATTTTATCTTTAAATTTAAGTATAATTAAAAAAATTGAATATTTTTATAATAACAATAAGAAATAATAATAATAATAATAATATACTTTCTTAATAACAATATTTTAATAATAATAATAATAATAATAATAATAATAATAATAATAATGGTTAGATTTTACTTATTAATATTGAAAATAATTTTGATTTAAAAATAATTTATTTATATTGGTATAATTTTTTTTGTTGAATTTGTTATGCAAAGTTAGCAACATTTTACTAATATCGTGTATCTTATAAAAAATAATAATATACAAATTTTTATAATAATTAAAAATTGAAAATAACCTATAAAATTAGAAATGGAACAAAGTTTACTGTAATACCCCATATTATTTAAATGCTCATTTGGGTAATTGGATTAATGGAATCCTTTAAGTACTTTAAGTATTGACATTTGGGATCAATAGAGCAACTGGAGAACACTGAAGAGATCAATTATTTTATTAAAGAGACGGATTAATCTTTATTAATTCAAGAAAGTAATTTTGGAAACTGATCAATTGGTTGAGACGACAAAATATCAATTGGAGAGGTTTACCCTGTTGGATTTATATTATATAATAATAGTATTATATATATATATATATATATATATATATATATATATATATATATATATATATATATATATATATATATATATATATATATATATATATTTGTAAAGAGAAAGGAAAGAAAAGATAGAAAAGAAGAAGAAAAGAGGAAGAAGGGAAGGAAGAGAGAAAGAAGAAGAGAAAGAGGGAAAAGCTTGAGGAGAAGCTCATGGATCATCACCATCTTCTTCAACCTCCTCTTTGATTATCAGGTGGGTTCTAGTTAGACATTCTAAGTCTAGAAATATAAGTTTTGGACTTTGGTTAGATTTGAGAGAAAATGAAATCTAACGGATGAAATTCGATATAAATTGCATAGAATAGTCGTGATATGCATGTGATTAGTTGTTAATATTTGTTTTGGTGTTTGGAAACGATTGGGTGGGGAAAGGATGGATTTTGGGATGGTTGGAACCCTAAAAATGCAGCAAAAAATTCTGCTTCTGGTGCAGAGCGTCGAACGACGCTTTGGGCGCCGGGCGATTCGTTCTTGCGCCGAGCGAAAGCCAAGAGGCGTAGCATGTAACGTTGCTGGAAGTTCTAAGTTTTGGTATTTGGGTCTTACGCCGCTGCTTTTCCGGGCGAAGCACAGGCGCAGGGACACCGTCGGGCGAAAATTGGTACCGCCGGGCGCTCCTGGGAATTTTCAATAATTCTGTTTTCTTTAAAAATCCATAACCTTTGACCCGTAGCTCGGATTGAGACGTTCTTGGTATCATTGGAAAGCTATGACAACCCTCCTCTACCCAATAAAAAGTGAAAATATTGAGTATGATGTGGGATTAATTATTTTAGTGGAAATGAATGAAATAACGTTTATGTGATATGTTGAAATCCATATCTTTTGGATCGTGAATCCGATCGAGGAATAATTATAGCCGTTAGAAAGCTGTGAAAATATCCTACGGGATGAGAGTGAAAAGTATTGATTTCGATACCCGATTAAATGAATCGGAGGGAACCGAAAGTGACGTTTTATGTGTCGTGCTATGTAATGGTAATGCGAGACCATGATTTTAACCAAGGATGCTTGGTAGAGGATAATAGTGGCTTGTATGCCTTAAAATGTGTGGGAACTACTATGGGGATTATGTTTGACATGTTATGCTATTATATGTGTTTACTTGTAATATTTGTGATTATACCATGTCTATCTAATTGTAAATTGTGAATGAAAGAAATATGCATGTTAAAATGAATTAGGAAGAGTGAGGAAACTTTACCCCAATACAAATGGCATAGTTAAGATTGTTATAATTCTAGGTTGTGAATAGAATTGTGATAGCAACTCTGGATGGCGACGCTCGTGCATTCATTGGTGAGTTCTGGCCTGGAGTAGATAACCTAGATGGCGATGCTCGAGTAATGGTCTAGGAGAGAGTAAACACTAGTATGGAACATGTGTGAACCTTTGTGATTTTTGAGAAAAAGGTGAATGTGGCCTTAAGGCATTGTGGCCTTGTGATTGTCGAATACAATCACGTTGTGTGTGAGATCACGTAATCGTAACCGGTTATCTTGTGAGTGCGTTTCATGGGTCTCGAGCTCCTCTGAAACATGTGCACAACTACTTGGCAGGTTTGATTCCCGCGTGCAGTACGAATGACGCTCTGGGAGCATATGCTTGTGACGGTTAATGGCCCGTGTGAAGTGACGGTTCATAACGGTTAATGGCCCGTAGAACCCGAATCCATTCGTATGTCAAGTAGGTTACCAGGATCCATGACTCGGGTCGACTTCTAGATGTAGAAGCGGACGGGAAAAGGGGATGCCTTGGTGTGGTTACCGATTAGTGATATTTTGAGTTGATGAACTCATGACATGTTTCCATATAGTGTGCGATTGTGAGATTGTGAACTCAAGGTCTTTTCCCTTCCCCTTGACTTGAGTTAGGATTGGTTAGAACCTTGTAAAGCTAAGAGAATCCATAGGATAGGGAACTCACTGAGATTTGATGTATCTCACCCCACGATTGTTGATTATTTTCAGGTATTGAGTATAGGTTTGATTTACAAGTGGAGCTATGCTTGGATGTTTCAAGAAAAGCTTAGTTGAGCTTATTTCCGCTGTGTATTTTGTTGTATACAATTGAGGATATTTTATATTATTCTTAGATTTTTAGTGTTGGCTAGTTTCCATGTCTTGTGCCATAGGTTGTGTTTATGTTTTAGAAATGGGCAAGCATGTGAATTACGCCATTAGGAACTTATGATGGTGTCAGTACCAAATAAAATGCTTGTATTGTATTATTCTAGATATATATATTATACAGGGTATTACAGTTGGTATCAGAGCAGGTCGTGTCCTCGACCTAGCCTTGAAACATCATAAGTAAATATTTTCCTGCCTCTTAAGTGTGTCTTGCCAGCATGAAACTTAATATCATACTATGTAGTATTAGGTCTGATCAACCTAATACTATGTATATGATAGGTAGAATCATGGTTGAGCGACCACGAGGACTCCAAAGTGTTGTCGGAACTTGTGCTGTGAGAATAGGCTCAAGCCAAGAGTTAGTAGTGAGGAGTTTTGGTCAGCTCATTTGAGGTCTTAATAGAGTTTGTGCTTTGGGTAGCATGGAATTTAAGAGTGGTGTGTTGTTCAAGCAATCCTTTGGAATTTTGGAGCCTGAAAGTTAAGGATCTCTATTGGACGATTGGATAAGGTAGCAAGGAATATGTAAAATCGCTAGTAGGGCTAGATTGACCACTGATATGGATAAGGATTTCAAGTAATCTCATTCCGTGGAAAAGAAAAGTTGTTTTGTGGAATGTGTGACGTAAGGTTCGGAAGTGAGATAAGTTTTGGTGTTTCAGTTTCTAAGGTCGCTATGGTATCTTGAATGGACGAGAGTACCTTAAGGAATGTGTTCGGAACAATGTCTTCCAACTGGCGAAAAGTTGAGAGTTAAGGACGTTCGGCTTTTATGAGAACCTAAAGTAGTAGTAGAGAAGTGTGTGAAAGGACACCAGGATGTGTTTACATACTTCAAGTGAAACAAGTATGTGTCGGATGAAGAGTGTGTGATGAATTACGTATATTCAGTTATGAAGAGCGATTAAGTTGAGATATTACATCAGGACTTCTATTTTCAGTAAGAGACCAATTTGGAATTGTTAAATTACCCAAGGAACAGTATAAGGTATTGTGTCGGAGGAAGTTTGAGCTTCATTTAGTAATAGAAAATGTAGTGATACGGACCGGAAGAAAGTGTATTAAGAAACAGAGTAAGTACCTTGGAATTTAAGGGAATCGTAGTAAGATGGGTTTATATTTAGACCTAAGAGGATTACAAAGGAAAGCGGCTTCGATAGTATGTTAAGAGGAAGTGACAATGGAGCATATTTTGGACGAATGTGTGATAGAATCCTAAAGATGTTGTTAAGGCTAAAAATTAAAGAAGTGTAAATCATGGGACGAATTATACCGGAAGGGTTCGGTAACTACTTGATGAGAATTGTCGGTTGTGAATCTTCCATTAAGTAATTTGGTGTAAGTGTGGTGTGTAATGGATAGTGAAGGGTAAGAAATCTCGGTTAATGTGTACAGAGTGATGGAAAAGGTTCTTCAAGAGGGTGCATTACCCCGATTTAATTTCGAGTATAGAGAAACTTCTGTATTTGTGAATAATCTTAATATTCGGAATCTACCTTTTGTTGGACTAAGAAGGTTGTTGTATTAATTCTCTCCAAGGAAATTCATGTGGGAGGACAAGGTGGTATGCTTGATATGAGATGTCCATCAATTTTGTGGTATTGTATGATGGTTGTGTGTTGGGTTTTGCTTATGGACGAATCAAGTATGAGTTGTGGCTAAACCCCTAGAATGTCGTCATTATTTGACTTCCCACTAGTGTGGTTGTATGAGTAGAAAACGAACTATCCCACTGAAGTTTTGTAGTGTGACCGCGTCAGAATTTGGAATTTTGCCTGTCACTTGGTTGAAGTGTGTCGTCTGCATGTTTTGACTTTGTCGGTTTTACCTGAGTGGATCATGGTTAGTGAATGTAATATAAGTTAAGAAGCCGCGAGTTGAGAATGATATTTCAGAGTAGAACAAACCGGATTGATGGTTTTGGGTAGGGATGGCTTTGAATTAAACGAAATTGTTTATTTTCAGTTTCTGCAACAGTGTTAACCTATTAACACAGTGTGGTTAACCGATGAACACGTGCAACGAAAGTGTTTTACGTTGAATTTTGAGGAGTTAACCGATTAGCTCAGATGGGTAATCGATTAACATGTGTATGAATTGTGAAATCCCTTAGGAACCATCATCTGTGTTTTGTTACCTTATGTTGCTCCAATTGGAGAGTATTGTGTGAATGGAAAACGGGATTTCAAGTAAATGGAAGACGAATTGTGTTTTGAAATCGGAACTTCTGAAGGGTGTTGTGAAATTGACCATTTGTTTATACGACAAGGGAGTTTGACTTTTGGAGAAATAATCTTGTGAATTGTGTTGAGTAGAAGAAAGTCTTAAGTATAGTGTTATCCCTACTGATGCGAGTCTTAAGGACGAAGTTGGAAAATATTCTCGAAGTGTTGATCTTGTAAAGATCGTTTCGGTAATTTAATTTATGATGTTATTAAGGTATGAGCAGTTGGTCAGAGTTAGTAAGTGCTATCTTCTGTGAGTTCATGGTATTGGATTTAGACTCTGTGAGAGTGGTACCAGTTGGGTGCAGTTGTGTTTTTACCACGAGGGTGAAATTTGAAAGTTATCTTTCCAAATACGAGTAAGAATTGGACGTTCCAGAATTAAGCATGTAACTTGAATCGAATGTGAAACAAAACGATTGAGAGAAGTGAATTCAATTGAGAACGTGGCATGGTCTCCGAAAGTGTGGGTATATGAGGGGTGTTGTAAGTAAATTGGCGAGTAGCGTGGAAACTCACAGTTGTACCTTGGAGGGTTTGAGTTTTGATAAGTGGTGATTCGTATATGTTTGAAGTTCCGTGATAGTGTCACATTGTCATTAGTGGAGATTTGGTGACGACAGAAACCTTGAGTAAGTCGGAAACCGTAAGAAGAATCGATTTGGAATGTGGTAACCAGAACCGGAGGTTGTTAAAATATTTTGGATATATTAGTTCGAGATTAGAATGGACTTGGAGTTGTATATGTTACGGGTGTAGCAGTGTAACTCCTGCATCTCTATCGTCTGGAGAGTATTGGACCTATGATAAGAATATTGTGTGTTGGCCCAGAAATTGTTCTACCATAAGACGACAGTAAGTTTCTTGTACCATTGGTTATTAAGGACATCAGTGGATAAATGTGTTTCTCCGCAGATTGATAGCTAATTGGTAGTGTTTAAGAATTCGTGGGGTTCCATTGTTTGGTTTTGGATTACGCAGTGGAAGGTGAGGGATGAAAGAGTTAAGCCAGAATGATAAGGATTAGAAGGATTGTTACTTGTATGTATGGAAATAAGGAGATTTTGTGTTAAGTGTGTTACCTTTGGCGTGATACGAAAGAGATGAAATATCGGATTTAACGAGTACAGTGTGCAGCATCAGACCAGATGAACTGGTAAAAGAAGTTGTTTAACAATCTATGAAGTGGTTTTGAACATTAAGGAATTTATGAAAGGATAGTCGTCGATAATTGTATTGAAGATAAGAAATCACTGAATTACATCGTAAAGATTTGATGAGTGTTTGTTACCTTAAACCAAGACAAGGTATTACGGTTTTGTGTTGTGACTCAGTAGGAGAGCATAGAATGCTACATTTCTTCCGAAGGTAAGACATGACCAAGTCTTTTGTATGGAACAACAGAGGAATTGTAGAAGAGCAAGTTGAAAGTTAACCCAATATTGGAATAAGAGTATGACTAAGGGACCGAAGTTTGATAATTCGTGAAATTTAGGATTTTGGTCTGTGGAATCAAGTTGGAATTGGATTCTGTCAGAAATTCTAACGGAAGTAAAGTTGAGTGCGGAACTAAGACAATGATGCAAGTGGTGGTTATTGTCGAATAGAGGAAATTCGGGGGCGAATTTCAATTTAAGGGAGGGAGAGTGTAATACCCCATATTATTTAAATACTCATTTTGATATCAGATGAGATCAGATGAGTACCTATGTGCTCTATCTTTGGGTAATTGGATTAATGGAATCCATTAAGTACTTTAAGTATTGACATTTGGGATCAATAGAGCAACTGGAGAACACTGAAGAGATCAATTATTTTATTAAAGAGACGGATTAATCTTTATTAATTCAAGAAAGTAATTTTGGTAACTGATCAATTGGTTGAGACGACAAAATATCAATTGGAGAGGTTTACCCTGTTGGATTTATATTATATAATAATAGTATTATATATATATATATATATATATATATATATATATATATATTTGTAAAGAGAAAGGAAAGAAAAGATAGAAAAGAAGAAGAAAAAAGGAAGAAGGGAAGGAAGAGAGAAAGAAGAAGAGAAAGAGGGAAAAGCTTGAGGAGAAGCTCATGGATTATCACCATCTTCTTCAACCTCCTCATTGATTATCAGGTGGGTTCTAGTTAGACACTCTAAGTCTAGAAATATAAGTTTTGGACTTAGGTTAGATTTGAGAGAAAATGAAATCTAACGGATGAAATTCGATATAAATTGCGTAGAATAGTCGTGATATGCATGTGATTAGTTGTTAATATTTGTTTTGGTGTTTAGAAACGATTGGGTGGGGAAAGGATGGATTTTGGGATGGTTGGAACCCTAAAAATGCAGCAAAAAATGCTGCTTCTGGTGCAGAGCATCGGGCGATGCTTTGGGCGCCGGGCGATTCGTTCTTGCGCCGGGCGAAAGCCAAGAGGCGTAGCATGTAACGTTGCTGGAAGTTCTGAGTTTTGGTATTTGGGTCTTACGCCGCTGATTTGCCGGGCGAAGCACAGGAGCAGGGGCATCGCCGGGCGAAAATTGGTACCGCCGGGCACTCCTGGGAATTTTCAAAAATTCTGTTTTCTTTAAAAATCCATAACTTTTGACCCGTAGCTCGGATTGAGACGTTCTTGGTATCATTGGAAAGCTATGACAACCCTCCTCTACCCATTAAAAAATGAAAATATTGAGTATGATGTGGGATTAATTATTTTAGTGGAAATGAATGAAATAACGGTTATGTGATATGTTGAAATCCATATCTTTTGGATCGTGAATCCGATCAAGGAATAATTATAGCCGTTAGA
Organism: Lathyrus tuberosus; assembly: GCA_022829125.1. NCBI lineage: Eukaryota > Viridiplantae > Streptophyta > Magnoliopsida > Fabales > Fabaceae > Lathyrus > Lathyrus tuberosus. The sequence continues at coordinate 10,361,284 of JALAZF010000180.1, read as the reverse complement.
AAGCTGTGAAAATATCCTACGGGATGAGAGTGAAAAGTATTGATTTCGATACCCGATTAAATGAATCGGAGGGAACCGAAAGTGACGTTTTATGTGTCGTGCTATTTAATGGTAATGCGAGACCATGATTTTAACCAAGGATGCTTGGTAGAGGATAATAGTGGCTTGTATACCTTAAAATGTGTGGGAACTACTATGGGGATTATGTTTGACATGTTATGCTATTATATGTGTTTACTTGTAATATTTGTGATTATACCATGTCTATCTAATTATAAATTGTGAATGAAAGAAATATGCATGTTAAAATGAATTAGGAAGAGTGAGGAAACTTTACCCCAATACAAATGGCATAGTTAAGATTGTTATAATTCTAGGTTGTGAATAGAATTGTGATAGCAACTCTGGATGGCGACACTCGTACATTCATTGGCGAGTTCTGGCCTGGAGTAGATAACCTAGATGGCGATGCTCGGGCACTTGATGTAGAAAGGTGCATCCGTGACGAGTAATGGTCTAGGAGAGAGTAAACACTAGTATGGAACATGTGTGAACCTTTGTGATTTTTGAGAAAAGGCGAATGTGTCCTTAAGGCATTGTGGCCTTGTGATTGTCGAATACAACCATGTTGTGTGTGAGATCACGTAATCATAACCGGTTATCTTGTGAGTGCGTTTCATGGGTCTCGAGCTCCTCTGAAACATGTGCACAACTACTTGGCAGGTTTGATTCCCGCATGCAGTACGAATGGCGCTTTGGGAGCGTATGCTTGTGACGGTTAATGTAATACCCCGTATAATCTAAATGCTCAATTGGATATCAGATGAGATCAGATAAATATCTATGTGCTTTATTATCTTTGATTAATTGGAATAACGGAGTATCCTAAGTGCTCTAAGTGTTGTCAATTGGGATCAATAGAGCAACTTGAGAACTCTGAAGAGATCAATTATTTTATTAAAGAGACGGATTAATATTTATAAGTTCAAGAAAGTATTTTAAGGTAACTCTAATAATTGATCAATTGGTGTTAGAAGACAAAATATCAATTGGAGATAGTTACCCTATTGGATTTATATTATATAATATATGTATTATATATATATATATTTGTAAGAAGAAGAAGAAGAGTTAGTAAAGGAAGAGAAAAGGAAAACAGAGGAAGAAAAGGAAAACGTGGAAGGAGAGAAAGAAGGAAAGGAAGAGCAAGCTTGGATCATCATCAATTCATCCTCTTCTTGAATCAAAAGGTGAGTTCCATTAGATAGAACTTGGGTAGGAAGTTTGGGGAAGAAATTCATGTTTGGGATTTTGGGTTTTATGTGAAATAACATGCCTAAATGTATTTTATGATGATAATACTTGTCTTGATTGTTGTTACACGTTTGGGGTTGATATTGTATGAATTGGAAGTATAGAGAAAGGTTCTACAAGAGGATGCATTACCCTGATCTACTTTCAAGTATAGAGAAACTTCTATATTTGTGAATAATTGGGATTTACGGAATCTACCTTTTGTTGGACTAAGAACGTTGTTGTTTTGATTCTCACCAAGGAATTCAAGTAAGAGAACAAGATTGTGTGTTTTGATATGAGATGTCCATCGCTTTGTGGTACCGTATAATGGTTGTGTGTTGGATTTTTGCTTATGGACAAATCAAGTGAGTTGTGATGACTTTTGAATTATAAGAAATTGGTTTTCAGCTTCTGCAGCAGTGTTAACCGATTAACGTAATGGGGTTAACCGGTTAATACGTGCAAGGATGGTATTTGTGCTGAATTTTGAGGAGTTAACCGATTAGCCTCAGACGGTTAATCGATTAACGTTTGTATACAGTGTGAAATCCCTTAGGAACCATCATCTGCGTTTTGTTACCGTATGTTACTTCAATTGGAGAGTATTGTGTAAATGGAAAACGGGATTGCAAGTAAATGAAAGACGAATTTGTGTGTTGAAATTGGAACTTCTCGAAGGGTGTTGCGTAATTGACCGTTTGTTCTAACGACGAAAGAGTTGGATATTTGGAGAAGTAATCTTGTGAATTGGTGAATAGTATGGAAACTCACAATTACGTTTTGGATGGTTTAAGTTTTATAATGGTGCTACATTGTCATTAGTTGGGATTTTATGGTGACAGAAATCTTGAGTAAGTCGGAAGACCATAAGAATAATTGATTTGGAATGTGGTAACCAGAACGGGAGGTTGTTAAACTATTTCGGTTATATTGGTTCGAGTTTGGAATAAATTTGGAGTGGTATATATTGTGGTAGTAACAGTGTAACTCCTACACCTTTATCGTCTAGAAGTGTTGGACAGATGTTAAGATATTGTGTGTTGGCGAGGGAATTTTTATACCATGGGACGTCAGTAAATTTCTGATGTCATTGGTTAGTAAGGATCCCAGTGGATAAGTGTGTTTCTCCGTGGACTGTTGGCTACTTGGTAATGCTTCAGAATTGGTGGTATTCCATTATTAGAATTGGAGTTACGCAGTGGAAGTGACCGATGAAAGACTTAAGTCAGAATAATGGGAATCTGGAAGATTGTTACTGATACGTATGGTAATAAGAAGAACTTGTCCTAAGCATGTTATCTTAGTGTAATGAGTACAAGTGAGACTTGTAAGGAGTCATTCGACTGTTCATGAAGTGGTTTGAAACGTTGAAGGATTTATAAAGGATAGTGTCGGTAATTACATAAAGGAAAGGATTCACCAAATTGCCTCATGAAAATTTGATGAGTGTTTGTTATTCTGAATCAAGATAAGGTGTTACGGTCTTGTTGTGACTCGGTAGAGGAATGTAGAATGGTACATTCTTTCCGAAGTAAGATGCGACAAGGTGGGTTGTATGGAACAACAGATGAGTTATAGAAAAGCAAAGTTCGAAGTTAACCCAATATCGGAATAAGAGTATAACTAAGGAAACGAAGTTTGATAACTCGTGAAAATAAGGATTTTGGTCTGTGAAGTCAAGTTAGAATTGGAATACGTCAGAATTTTGAACGGAAGTAAAGATTAAGTATGGATCTAAGACAATGATGCAAGTTATAGTTTTGTCGAGTAGAGGAAATTTGGGGGCGAATTTCAATTTAAGGGGGGGAGAGTGTAATACCCCGTATTATCTAAATGCTCAATTGGATATCAGATGAGATCAGATAAATATCTATGTGCTTTATATTTGATTAATTGGAATAACGGAGTATCCTAAGTGCTCTAAGTGTTGTCAATTGGGATCAATAGAGCAACTTGAGAACTCTGAAGAGATCAATTATTTTATTAAAGAGACGGATTAATATTTATAAGTTCAAGAAAGTATTTTAAGGTAACTCTAATAATTGATCAATTGGTGTTAAAAGACAAAATATCAATTGGAGATAGTTACCCTATTGGATTTATATTATATAATATATGTATTATATATATATTTGTAAGAAGAAGAAGAAGAGTTAGTAAAGGAAGAGAAAAGGAAAACAGAGGAAGAAAAGGAAAACGTGGAAGGAGAGAAAGAAGGAAAGGAAGAGCAAGCTTGGATCATCATCAATTCATCCTCTTCTTGAATCAAAAGGTGAGTTCCATTAGATAGAACTTGGGTAGGAAGTTTGGGGAAGAAATTCATGTTTGGGATTTTGGGTTTTATGTGAAATAACATGCCTAAATGTATTTTAAGATGATAATACTTGTCTTGATTGTTGTTACACATTTGGGGTTGATATTGTATGAATTGGAAGTGTTTTGGGTGAAGAAATGAGAGATTTTGGCCCCCAATGACCTGTTTTGACACTGCTGCGAATTCTGGGTTTCGCAGGTTCGCCTAGGGAACCAAAGCGAAGGCGAAGGCGAGCGTTCGCTGGAGGGTTCGCCTAGCGAACATGACAGCTTTTCCCATTTTGTTTCCTTCATAACTTTTGATCCGTAACTCGGATCGGGGCACGGTCGGAAGCGTTGGAAAACTATTTCAATGCTCTTTGTGACGGTGAGGTAGAAACATGGCTATATGCTATGGATTGATAAGATAAATATAGAAATGTAGTGTATGTACTTTTGTTCCACTAAAACTTAAGGATCGGGAATCCGATGGACACGAGTCCAAAGCCATTGGAAAGATAATTCCATAGGGTAGTGAATGGTGTGTTAGACCATGAGTTAACCAAGGATGTTTGGTAGAGGAGACTAGTGGCTTGTATGCCTTAAAATGTGTGTGAACTACTTTATTGATTATGTTTATCATATTATGCATATATATTGATTGTGGCTTGGCTAATGGCTTGATGTGATCACTTGTTATGTCTCCCTTGTATATGTGTGAATATAATGCATTATGTTGATAAATGCTGTGATGTGATCATTGCCTTGCTTGTTCCCATTCGTTCCGGTTGAACGTTCGGATGTGATGAGTCGTGATATGATGTGATTGTGATGTATGCTTGAATCGGAGTAGGCCTAAGCTACTAGGTGGTGTTTCACCTGAATTCCGGACTTGGTCCGAGGGATACCGGACTTGTTCCGAAGAATACCATTGCGATGAGCTTGTGAGGGTCCACTAGGACGTATTTCCCACTTGTCGTTAACTCATCTGCGTGCTCGGTATACACCTGAGCTACCGTTGCAATGTGCTTGTGGGGGCCTTATTGGGCGTTTACCCACTTGCCGTTAACACATCGGCGTGATCGGTATGGTGGGGTTGTGATGCCATGAAGGCAATATCACTCCGTTACTCACCGCTAGTGGTGTCATGTAGGCAATACCACTAGGCTTTCTCCCGGTGGGCTTGTGCAGTCATGTAGGCGTTCTTGCACTTGCCGATACACACATGTGTATTGATGATGGACTGATGGGTTTCCGCGGCCACTTAGGCGTGTATCACTTCGGACTCATCTGACTCATCGTGCTGTGTGCTTGTGCTAGTCTCTTGACGTAGGCACTTAGTTACTCATCGAGGGTGTGATATATTGTGGCCTATGTAGACAGGTTGATACTACTTCTGGATTCCTCGTACGTGAGTACGGGTCTGCATAATTGGTCGTTTGATCTATTTATCGTTGGTTGTGTACTTGTTGTTATTCCATTAGTGAGTCAAGGGACTACTAATGAGGATAGTACCCATTGTTGTGTATTTGCCCCAGACCGTGAGTAAACCCCGGATCCATGGTGGATCCGTTTGATTGCATGTACCCTGTAAAATCGAGGGAACCCATAAGATAGGGGAACTCACTGAGATTATTATCTCACCCCAATATTGTTGTTATTTTTCAGGTGTTATTTGCAGGTTTGTTTTACAAGTGGAGTTATGCTTGGATGTTTCAAGAGAAGCTTAGTTAAGCTTATTCTACTGTGTATTATTTTCTTGTACAATGAGGAATATTGTACCTTATTCTTAGATTTTCTTGTTTTGGCTAATTTCCATGCCTTGTACCAAAGGTTGTATTTATGTATTAGAAATGGTCAAGTATGTGAATTATGCCATTAGGCACTTATGATTGTGTCAGTACCGAATGAAAACACTTGTATGAGGGCTTCTTTATCATGACTTCTTCTTTTTAACATGTAATACCCCGTAAATTATTTCACTCTGGAGAATATTATTATGATCAACTGGGTTCCGGTTTACTCTGAGAATTTATTGGATAAAATAATTAGAGTAATCTGATGAGCTCAGAGTAGATCAAATTAATATTATCTGACTCTGAGGTTTTAAGTTTTGGCATTATAGAGACTTTTTGGACATATAGTAGTGTTACTAACTAATGACATTTCTCTATATCATCTCATTTTCCTTTTTCTCTTCATTTAGAACAAAAGATAGAAAATAGTAAGGAAGAGAAAGTAGAGAGAAGGAAGAGGAAAGGAAAGAAAAGAAGAAAAGTTCAAGAGAGAAAGATCAAGATCATCATCCATTCTTCATCAAATCATCTCATCTTAATCATCACCATCTTCTAATCCAGGTGGGTTCTAGATAGAAACTTTATTGTAGAATTTTTTTAGGGTTTTAGAGTTAGGTTAGATTTTGAGGAAAATGGGGTTTTTGCAAAAAAAATCAAAGAATCTAACGGTTAAATTGTGTTATAATTCGTGTAGTATGATTAATATACGTGTGGAATCATTGGGTGATAATTGTTATGATGTTTGTGATTGAATTGAAATGTTTGAGTTTTGTGTAGAAATTATGTAATGTTGTTGGAAATGAAGTTTGTGGAATAACCCATGATAGAACCATGATCACATACCTCTTTTGGTTGATTGGGTATGGATTTAAGAGTGGAATTGTGGTTGGAAGGCTACTGTTAAAAAGGAAAATTTTTCTGCATAACGCAGAGCGCGCTTAGTGCGGGTATGCCCGCTTAGCGCGGTCTGGAGAATTTTCGCTTCCATCAGGCCGAGAGTAGCGCGCTTAGCGCGGGATGGGGCCCGCTTTGCGCGACCTGGAACCAAAGAAAAACTATTTTCTTCTAAAATTCATAACTTTTGACTCGTTCACCCGATTTAATTGTTCTTGGTACCGATAGAGAGCTATCAAAATACTCTGTCTAATGGAAGTGAAAAATACTAGTTTTGATGCTCGATTAAATAAGTCGGAGGGAATCGGAATTGGTGTAACTTATGGATTTGTTGAATTGTGTGGTTCTATTATATGATTGACTTGTGTTTACCTATTTCTCCTTGTTGTTATGCATGTTTGAGAGTATGCATGTTAAAATACGAAATAGGTAGAGTGAAGAATATAACTATAACTATATCGGAACCTAGTAACGGCTAGGAAACTGTGGAAGAACAGAATGGCGATGCTCGTGCGTGAGGGGCCGAGGCGTGCGTCTATTATCGAATGGTATGGAACATATTACACTAGTATGGATCATGTTAATTATGTTTTATTTGAGAAAGACAAACTTAAGGCGAGTGTGGCCTTGTGATTGTCGAATACAATCACACTTGTGTGTGTGATCACGTAATCGTAACCATTTATCTTGGGTGCAGTTTCATGGGTCTCGAGCTCCTCTGAAGCGTATGCACAATTACTTGACAGGTTTGATTCCCGTGTGTAGTACGAATGGAACCTAAGGGTAGAGACTTGTGATGGTTAACAGGCCATGTGAAGTGACGGTTCACGACTAACAGGCCGTTCTTCCCGAATCCATTTTGTATGTCAAGTAAATGACAAGGATCCATGACCCGGGTCGACTTCTAGACGTAGAAGAGGACGGGAAAAGGGGATGCCTTGGTAAGGTTATCGATTAGTGGTGTTGTGAGTTAGAAAGACTCACGAACATGGTCCATATAGTGTGTGTGAGTACTCAAAGTCACTTCCCTTCCCCTTTTGACTTGAGTTAGGTGTGATAGAACCTTGTAAAGTCGAGAGGACCTATAAGATAGGGAACTCACTGAGATTTGATGTATCTCACCCCACGTTGTTGATTATTTTACAGGTACTACAGATTCGGCAAAGGGTAAGGATAAAGTTGTTTGACTTTCCTTATTATCTTAGCTTTTTCGGATGACAGGACTTCCATTGTGAAGATTATTTTGAGATCATTAATTGATCTAGTTCTTAGTGTTGGAACATCTTGTATATATAATGCCATAGTTTTGTACTAGGTATTTTGGGCATGTATATGTATAATGTGTTAACTAGGGACTTATTGTATTTCAGTACCAAAACGTGAATTCATGTATGATATGGATGCTTTGATGTATTATATTATATGTGGGTGTTACATAACATAAGAAGTCTTTTTCTTCTCAAGAGAAAACTCGAAACTATATTTGATTAATTTAATTCAAAATAAATTTTAAAAAATAAATTATAAAAATAATATAAATACATGATTTCTTAGTACTATAGCTTAATATATTGTCTTTTAGTGTTGAGTCTTCTATTGTTGAGAAGAAAAACAATGTATTATATTGTTGAGAATAAGAACAATGTCGTTGCAAATTCTCTTGAGAAAAGTAAGAATGTTATCTTGAGAAAAGGAAGAATGTTTTCGTGTTTTCTCTTGAGAAGAAAAACACTTATTTATTTAAAAAGAAGAAGTCCTGATAAAAAAGCCCTATGAATATTTTTCTATTTTTTTTTTGTTTTTAATCATGCCTATTAATATTTTTGTCTGACTAAAAAAGATATATATCATCTTTCAATTTAAAAATAAATAAAAAGTTGAACATTTTTTATAATAATAATAAATAATAATAATAATAATAATGATAATGATAATAATAATAATAATAATAATAATAATACACTTTCTTAATAACAATAACTATAATAATAATAATCAAGGTTAGATTTTATTTATTAATATTGATAATCATTAAAATTTAAAAATAATTTTTTTATAGTTGTATAATTTTTTTTGTCGAATTTGTTATGCAAAAGTTAACAACATTTTACCAATACCGTGTCTTTTTTTTAAAATAATAATATGTATATTTTTATAATAATTAAAAATTTAAAATAACCTATAAAAATAGTAATGAAACAAACTATACGCTTTAAACATTTTAAAGGGTCTAAGTTCGCATTTAACTTTTTCTTAGTATTATTAGGGCTTCTTTATCATGACTTCTTCTTTTTAACAAAATAAGTTTTTTTCTTCTCAAGAGAAAATTAGAAAATATATTTGATTAATTTAATTCAAAATACATTTTAAAAAATAAATTACAAAAATAATATTAATACATGATTTCGTAGTACTATAACTTAATATCTTGTCTTTTAATGTTGAGTATTTTATTGTTGAGAAGAAAAACGATGTATTATATTGTTGAGAACAAGATTAATGTCTTTGCAAATTCTCTTGAGAAAAGGAAGAATGTTATCTTGAGAAAAGGACGAATGTTTTCGAGTTTTCTCTTGAGAAGAAAAAGACTTCTTTTGTGAAAAAGAAGAAGTCATGATAAAGAAGCCCTATGAATATTTTTTTTTTGTTTTTAATCATGCCTATTAATATTTTTGTATGACTAAAAAATATATATTTTATCTTTAAATTTAAGTATAATTAAAAAAATTGAATTTTTTTATAATAATAATAAGAAATAATAATAATAATAATAATAATAATAATGATAATAATAATAATAATAATAATAATAATAATAATAATATACTTTCTTAATAACAATATTTTAATAATAATAATAATAATAATAATAATAATAATGGTTAGATTTTATTTATTAATATTGAAAATAATTTTAATTTAAAAATGATTTATTTATATTGGTATAATTTTTTTTGTTGAATTTGTTATGCAAAGTTAGCAACATTTTACTAATATCGTGTATCTTATAAAAAATAATAATATACAAATTTTTATAATAATTAAAAATTGAAAATAGCCTATAAAATTAGAAATGAAACAAAATTTACACTTTAAACATTTTAAAAAGTCTAAGTTCACATTTAACTAAAAACTTTTCTTAGTATTATGAGGGATTCTTTATCATGACTTCTTCTTTTTAACATAAGAAGTCTTTTTCTTCTCAAGAGAAAACTCAAAAATATATTTGATTAATTTAATTCAAAATAAATTTTAAAAAATAAATTATAAAAATAATATTAATACATGATTTCTTAGTACTATAGCTTAATATATTATCTTTTAGTGTTGAGTCTTCTATTGTTGAGAAGAAAAACGATGTATTATATTGTTGAGAACAAGAACAATGTAATACCCCGTAAATTATTTTACTCTGGATAATATTCGTATGATCAACTGGGTTCCGGTTTACTCTGAGAATTTATTGGATAAAATAATTAGAGTAAACTGATGAGCTCAGAGCAAATCAAATTAATATTATCTGACCCTGAGGTTTTAATTATTGGAGTTTTAGAGACTATTTGGATAATTAGTAGTGTTACTAATTAATGATATTTTACTATATCATTTCCTTTCCACCCTTTTTCCACACTTAGAAGCAAAGAAAGAAAAAGATAGAAAGAAGTTGGAGAGAAGGAAGAGGAAAGGAAGGAAAAAGAGGAGAAAAACCTAGAAGAGAGAAAGATCAAGATCATCATACATTCTTCATCAAATCATCTCATCTTCTTCATCATCATCTTCTAATCAAGGTGGGTTCTAGATAGATGCTTTAGTTGTAGAGTTTCTTGAGTTTAGAGTTAGGTTAGACTTTGTGAGAAAATGAGTAATCTTGCTAAAATTATGAATCTAACGGTAGAAAATCGATATAAATTGCGTAGTATAATCGCATTATGCATATGATCATTGTTGATGCTTGTTTATGCTGTTTGAGAATGTTTTGGGTTGAGAAAGATGGATTTTGAACCCTTGAACCATGAAAAACACAGCAGATTTTTCTGCTCCTGGTGTAGAGCGCCGGCCAGTGCTCAGAGTGCCGGGCGACTCGAAACGTGCGCCCCTGCTCCGCCGGGCGATGGTCAAGAGGCGCGGCAGGGAACGCTTCTGTAACTTTTGAGTTTTGGTTGGGGGATTTACGCCCCTACTTTGCTGGGCGAAGTAGAGGCGAGGGGCAACCATCGGGCGATATTTGTAGCGTCGGGCGCTCCTGGGTCTTGTCCAAATGTCCCCCTTTCCTTTTAAATTCCATAACTTGTGATCCGCTCATCCGATTTAAGTGTTCTTGATACCGATAGAAAGCTGTGAGAATAATCTATCTGATGAAGGTGAAAAATGTCAATCTAATTGCCAGATTAAATAATCGTAGGAAACCCGAAAGTGGGGTAATTGTGATGATTTATTATGTGTGTTTCTATTGTGCAGTTATAATATGCTTTGCTTATCCTATTGTTGATTAAACATGATTGTGAGTGAATATGTATGTTAAAATGAAAGTGGAATAGGTAGAGTGAGGAAACCTTACTATGAAACTATGTTGGAACCTAGTAACGGCTAGGAAATTGTTGAATAACGTAATGACGACGATCGTGCGTGAGGGGCCGAGGCGTGCATCTATTTTCGAAGGGTTTGGAATAATTACACTAGTATGGATCATGTTTAATTGTGTTTAGATTGAGAAAAGACAAAGAGGTCTTGAGGAGAATGTGGCCTTGTAATTGTCGAATACAATCACATTTGTGTGTGTGTGATCACGTAATCGTAACCGTGTATTTTGGGTGCAGTTTCATGGCTCTCGAGCTCCTCTGAAACGTACGCACAATTACTTGACAGGTTTGACTCTCGTGTGTAGTACGAGTGGAACCTAAGGGTAGAGACTTGTGATGGTTAACAGGCCATGTGAAGTGACGGTTCACGGCTAACAGGCCGTTGTTCCCGAATCCATTTCGTATGTCAAGTAAATGACAAAGATCCATGACTCGGGTCGACTTCTAGACGTAGAAGCGCACGGGAAAAGGGGATTCCTTGGTAAGGTTATCAATTAGTGATATTTTGATTTAACGAAACTCATGAACATGGATCCATATAGTGTGTGTGAGTACTCAAGGTCACTTCCCTTCACCTTTTGACTTGAGTTAGGATTGGCTAGAACCTTGTAAAGCCGAAAGGACCTATAAGATAGGTAACTCACTGAGATTTGATGTATCTCACCCCACGTTGTTGATTATATTACAGGTACTACAGGTTCGGAGAAAGGTAAGGATAAAGTTGTTTGACTTTCCTTACTATCTTAGCTTTTGGGATGGCAAGACTTCCGTTGTGGAGATATTTTGAGATTGTTATTTGATCTAGTTCTTAGCGTTGGAATATCTTGTATATATAATGCCATAGATTTTTTGTATTAGGTATTTTGGGCATGTATATGTATAATGTGTTAACTAGGGACTTATGGTATTTCAGTACCAAAATGTGAACTCACGTGTGATATGGATGCTTTGATGTATTATATTATATATGGGTATTACAGTTGGTATCAGAGCAGGTCGTATCCTCGACCTAGCCATGAAATAGTATAAGTATTTTCTTTCTGTTTCATATGCGTTGTGTCGCCATTGGTCTTACATGTTATATTTATGGTATTGAGCCTGATCAACTTAATCTTATCTGTATGACATTTAGGAACATGGTCGACGGGCGCAGAAACAATCGTGGTAGACCCAGAACCACTCCGGCAGGGACTAATCCTCCAGGCGGCGAGGAAAATGTTCCATGGCCTCAGTTTTTGCAGCAGATGCAACAACAACAAAATCAATTTATGCAACAAATGGTACAGCAAATGACTGGGGGTCTGCATTGTCCAGTGGTTGTTCCAGAAGCTACAGGTGGAAGCTTTAGGGATTTCATCCGTATGAATCCTCCGGAATTTTAGGAAAGGTTAGATCCAGTAAAGGCTCACGAGTGGATAGCCGACATGGAAATAATCTTCTTAATAGTCCAGTGTAGTGAGGAAAATAAGGTGGTTTTCGCTTTTCACTTGTTGAAGGGTCCTGCCATGAGGTGGTGGGAGAGTGCCTCAGCCTTGATGACTATTCAAGAGGTACCCAATGTCTGGGAGCAGTTTAAGATCAATTTTATGGAGAAGTATTTCCCAAGTTCCTTAAGGACTCAGAAGGAATTCGAGTTTCAACAGTTGAGACAGGGTACTTTGACTGTAGCCGCATATGCTGAGAGGTTTGAGGTGATGGCTGCTTATTCTAGGTAAGCCATGTATGCTCCAGTCGAGAGGTGAAAGATTGATCAGTTTCTTTTTGGTTTGAGGGCTGAAATTTCACATAGCGTGTCTCAGAGGGAGTTCACTAGCTATGCCGAATTGTTAAGGCAGTGCTACGTGGCAGAACACAGTTTAAAGAAGGTGCAAGCGGAAGGAGAATTGAGTAAGTTAAATCAAGGTGATCGTGGAAGATCAAATCAACAATTTAGACCGAGACAACGAGATTTTAAAGGGAAGCAAGTTCAGAGTTCTAGGACCAGTGCACCTCATGTGTGTCGTTCTTGTGGTAAAGTGCATTCTGGTAGATGCAGTGTTGAAAGAATGAGATGTTATCAGTGTTAGAAAGTGGGCCACATGGCGAGGGATTGTCCTCAAAATAGGAATCAAATGCAAGAAAGGAATACCGGCCGAGTATATACCTTGGATGCGAGGAAAGCAAAGAGTGACAACTCTTTGATTGCTGGTACGTGTTTCGTTAATGGACATCCTTGTTTTGTGTTATTTGATTGTGGAGCAACACACTCTTTTTTATCGATGCAATGTGTGAAGCGACTTGGGTTGAAAGTTATTCCATTGTCTCCGCCCATGATGGTTACTACTGCCATGGATGAGATTGTTGAAACACCTTTAATGTGCAAAAATTGTGTTTTATCTGTGAATGGAAGAGTTTTTTAGATTGATCTGATTTGTTTGCCACTTAAGAAAGTGGATGTTATTTTGGGAATGGATTGACTTTCTGCTAATTCAGTATTTATCGTTTGTGAGGAAAAGCTAATCATTATTCCATCCATAGAGGCTACTCCGAAGGATGTGTTGACTACCATTTTAGAAGGTACGGTTGGAATGATAAATTTCTTATTTAAGAAGGAAAAATCTGTTATGTTAGTTCTCACTAAGGAGGAGAGTAATAACCTTCAGGTTTTGAGTATTCCGGTAGTTTGTGAGTTTCCTGAAGTTTTCCCAGAGGATATCACTTCTCTTCCTTCGGAGAGGGAAGTGGAATTCTCTATTGACCTGATACTGGGAACGGCTCCAATATCCATTTCTCCGTATCGGATGGCACCACTTGAATTAAGAGAATTAAAGGATCAATTGGAAGAGTTGATGGCTAAGCATTTTGTTCGACCAAGTGTTTCGCCCTGGGGAGCTCCAGTATTGTTGGTAAAGAAGAAGGATGGTGGAATGCAGTTGTGTATTGATTACCGTCAGTTGAATAAGGTCACCATCAAGAATAAATACCCATTGCCAAGGATAGATGACCTGCTAGATTAATTGAAAGGAGCCTGTGTGTTCTCGAAGATTGATTTACGGCCGGGTTATCATCAGATTCGTGTGAAGAGTTCAGATGTACCAACGACTACATTTAGAACCTGTTATGGTCATTATGAATTCCTAGTAATGCCTTTCGGTGTGACGAATGCTCCTGCAGTTTTTATGGATTACATGAATCGGATATTTCAACCTTACTTGGACCAATTTGTGGTGATCTTTATTGATGACATTCATATCTATTCTCGTGACTTACAAGAGCACGGAGAACACCTGAGAATCGTTTTATCCATTTTACGAGAGAGACAACTTTTTGCTAAGCTAAGTAAGTGTGAGTTTTGGATGTCGGAGGTTAATTTTCTTGGTCATGTTATATCTCAGGGAGGCGTAGCAGTAGATCCATCAAAAGTTAAAGCAGTGATTAATTGGGAGAGACCAAAGAATGTTTCTGAAGTTAGAAGTTTCTTGGGGTTGGCAGGTTATTACAGAAGGTTTATCAAAGGCTTCTCTCAATTGGCTTTACTAGTGACAAAACTTACTCGAAAGGATTGTTCGTATGAGTGGGATTCGGCTTGTGAAAGAAGTTTTATGAGTTTGAAAGAAAGATTGATGACTGCCCCTGTCTTGCTCATTCCTGATCCTAGTAAGTCGTACGAGGTATTCTGTGACGCATCAAAGATGGGATTAGGAGGTGTGTTAATGCAAGATGGTCATGTGGTGGCTTATGCTTCTCGACAGTTAAAAGTTCATGAGGAGAATTATCCAACACGTGATTTGGAATTGGCGGCAGTTGTGTTTACACTGAAAGTGTGGCGTCATTATTTGTATGGGGTACATTTTGAGATGTTTAGCGACCATAAAAGTTTAAAGTATCTTTTTGAGCAGAAGGAGTTGAACATGCGTCAAAGGAGATGGATGGAGTATTTGAAAGATTATGATTTGGAACTAAAGTACCATCCGGGTAAAGCGAATAAGGTGGCGGATGCATTAAGCAGGAAAGTGTTACATAATGCCGAGTTGATGATGTTAGAGTATACCTTATTGGAAAAGTTTCGGGATCTCAATCTCCAATTTTTTTGGACTTCTAATTGTGTAATTATGGGAAATTTGAATATCAATTCTACTCTTAGAGAGGAAATTCAACAAGGACAAGTGTTGGATGAGAAGTTACAAGAAGTGTTAGTTCAACCAAGTTTCGTGCGGGCTACCGACGGAATCATTTTGTTTAACCAAAGGATTTATGTTCCGGATGATGCGATGTTGAAAAGAAGGATTTTGGAAGAATCGCATAAGGGTGCTTTTACGATACATCCTGGTTCTTCGAAGATGTATCAAGATTTTAAAAAGGACTATTGGTGGTCTGATATGAAAAATGATATTGCGGTGTACGTATCGGAATGTGCGGTATGCCAACAGGTGAAGATTGAACATCAAAGACCTGGTGGCTTATTTTAACCGTTAGAAATTCTGGTGTGGAAGTGGGATAGTATTTCTATGGACTTCACGGTTGGATTACCCCGTGCCCAAGGTGGTTATGATTCTATTTGGGTGATTGTAGATCAGTTGACAAAATCTGTGCATTTCTTAGCCGTAAAGACTACTTACAAGGTGAGTCATCTCGCAAAGTAGTTCATTTCGGAAATTGTGAGGTTACATGGTATTCCCTCTAGTATTGTTTCGGATAGAGATCCAAAGTTCACTTCAAGATTTTGGAGAGCTTTTCAACAAGCTATGGGAACGAAGTTGTGTTTGAGCACGTCGAATCATCTGCAAACGGATGGTCAGACAGAACGGACAATACAAACAATGGAAGATATGTTAAGAGCGTGTGTACTTGAAAGTGGAGGAAATTGGATAGAACTTTTACCGTTGATTGAGTTCTCTTATAACAACAGTTATCATGCAAGTATTGGTATGGCTCCTTATGAGGCGTTGTATGGAAGGAAGTGCAGGACGCCATTATGTTGGGCAGAAGTTGGTGAAGATAGAATTTTGGGACCCGAGATTATCCAAGATACTACGGAAAAGATTAGGATGATCCGTGATAAAGTTAAACAAGCACAAGATCATCATAAAAGTTATACGGATAACCGTAGAAGACCTTTGGAGTTTGATGAGGGTGATCACGTGTTTTTGAAAGTTACTCTGAGATTGAGGTTGAAAGGACCGTTTAAGTCGCGGGAGTTAAGTCCGAGATACGTGGGACCGTATCAAATTTTAGAAAGAATTGGTGAAGTAGCTTACAGATTAGCCTTACCGCCTTCTCTGTCAGAGATGCATGATGTTTTTCATGTATCTCAGCTTGGGAAGTTTGGTCCAGATCCTCTTCAGCCAATTCTACCTGATACGATTGAGATAGAAGCAGATTTAACGTTTGAGCCTCAACCTAGTCGTATCACAGGGAGAGAAACTAAGGTGTTAAGGAATAAAGAGATTCCTCTTGTTAAGGTTCAGTGGGACGAGACGCATTCGGGTGATGCAACTTGGGAACTTGAGTCAGAGATGCGAGAAGTTTATCCTCATCTTTTCAGGTAATTGTTTTAAATTCGTGGGCGAATTTCTATTTAAGGGGGGAAGGATGTAATACCCCGTAAATTATTTTACTCTAGATAATATTCGTATGATCAACTGGGTTCCGATTTACTCTGAGAATTTATTGGATAAAATAATTAGAGTAAACTGATGAGCTCAAAGCAAATCAAATTAATATTATCTGACCCTGAGGTTTTAAATATTTCCTTTCCACCCTTTTTCCACACTTAGAAGCAAAGAAAGAAAAAGATAGAAAGAAGTTGGAGAGAAGGAAGAGGAAAGGAAGGAAAAAGAGGAGAAAAACCTAGAAGAGAGAAAGATCAAGATCATCATCCATTCTTCATCAAATCATCTCATCTTCTTCATCATCATCTTCTAATCAAGGTGAGTTCTAGATAGATGCTTTAGTTGTAGAGTTTCTTGAGTTTAGAGTTAGGTTATATTTTGTGAGAAAATGAGTAATCTTACTAAAATTATGAATCTAATGGTAGAAAATGGATATAAATTGCGTAGTATATATTATGCATATGATCATTGATGCTTGTTTGTGCTGTTTGGGAATGTTTTGGGTTGAGAAAGATGGATTTTGAACCCTTGAACCATGAAAAGCGCAGCTGATTTTTCTGCTCCTGGTGTAGAGCGTCGGGCGGTGCTCAGAGCAGCTGGCGACGCGAAACGTGCGCCCCTGCTCCCCCGGGCGATGGTCAAGAGGCGCAGCAGGGAACGCTTCTGTAACTTTTGAGTTTTGGTTGGGGGATTTACGCTCCTGCGTCGCTGGGCGAAGTAGAGGTGAGGGGCCACCGCCGGGTGATATTTGTAGCGTCGGGCGCTCCTGGGACTTGTTCAAATGTGTAATACCCCGTATTATTTAAATGCTCAATTGGATATCAGATGAGATCAGATGAGTATTTATGTGCTCTATCTTTGGATAATTTGATTAATGGAATCCTCTAAGCACTTTAAGTATTATCAATTGGGATCAATAGAGCAACTGGAGAACTCTGAAGAGATCAATTATTTATGAAAGGGACAGATTAATATTTATTAGTTCAAGAAAGTATTTTAAGGTAACTCTAATAATTGATCAATTGGTGTTAGAAGACAAAATATCAATTGGAGATATTTTACCCTATTGGATTTATATTATATAATAAGTATTATATGTGTGTGTGTATATATATATATATATATATATATATATATATATATATATATATATAATTATAAGAAGAAGAAGAAAAATATAGTAAGAAAGAAAGAAAAGAGAAAGAGAAAGAGAGAGAAAGAAGAGAAGAAAATGGGAAGAAGAAGAGAAGCTCTTAGAAGGGAAAGAGGACCTTGGATCTTCATCATCAATTCATCATCTTCTTGAATCAAAGGTGAGTTCCATTAGATAGAACTTGGGTAGGAAGTTTGGGAACAAAATGCATGTTTGGGGTTTAGAGTTTTATGTGAAATAACATGTCCAAATGTATTCTTATGATGATTTGTGTGAAATGCATGTCTAAATGTGTTATAACATGTTATTTTGGGTCATTAGGTGCAATAATATCATATGGATTGAAGGTTTTGATCATTTTTAGGCCCCAAACACATTTTGGGAGAGTTATGGTTCGTCCATATTCGCCAGGCGAGCTAGAGACGAGTCTGCTTCGCCTTCCATTCGCCGGGCGAAATTGACTGGAGACAGCAAAACATTGTTTTCGTATTTTCGTCGTAACTTGAGAACCGTAACTCGGATCGGGGCACGGTCGGAAGCGTTGAAAAGCTATTTCAATGCTCTTTGTGATGGTGAGGTAGAAACATGGCTATATGCTATGGATTGATAAGATAAATAGAGAATGTAATGTATGTAATTATGTTTCCACCAAAACTCAAGGGTCGGGAATCCGATTGATACGAGTCCAAAGCCATTGGAATGATAATCCAATGAGGTATTAAATGGTGTGTGAGACCATGAGTTAACCAAGGATGCTTGGTACAGAATAGTAGTGGCTTGTATGCCTTGAAATGTTTGTGAATTACTATATTGGTTATGTTTAACAGGTTATGCTTATATATTGATTATGGCTTGCTAAATGGCTTGAGGTGATCACTTGTTATGTCTTCCTTGTATATGTGTTGAATATAATGCATTATGTCGATAAATGCTATGATGTGATCATTTCCTTACTTTTTCCCGTTCGTTCCGGTTGAACATTCGGATGTGATGTGATGTGATTGTGATGTATGCTTGAATCGGAGTAGGCCTAAGATACTAGGTGGTGTTTCACCTGAGTTTCGGACTTGGTCAGATGGATACCGAACTTTTTCCGAAGAATACCGTTGCGATGAGCTTGTGAGGGTCCACTAGGGCGTATTTCCCACTTGCCGTTAACTCATCTGCGTGCTCGGTATACACTTGAGCTACCGTTGTGATGTGCTTGTGAGGGTCTTATAGGGCGTTTACCAACTCGTCGTTAACACATCTGCGTGATCGGTACGGTGGGGTTGTGATGCCATGAAGGCAATATCACTCTGTTACTCACCTCTAGTGGTGTCATGTAGGCAATACCACTAGGCTTTCTCCCGGTGGGCTTGTACAGTCATGTAGGCATCTTTGCACTCGCCGATACACACATGCGTATTGATGATTGGCGGATGGGTTCTGCGGCCACTTAGGCGTGTATCACTTCGGACTCATCTGACTCATCGTGTTGTGTGCTTGTGCAAGTCTCTTGACGCTAGGCACTTGGTTACTCATCGAGGGTGTGATATATGTGGCCTATGTAGACAGGTAGATACTACTTCTGGATTCCTCGTACGTGAGTACGAGTCTGCATACTTGGTTAATTGATCTGTTTATTGTTGTTGTGTACTTGTTGTTATTTCATTGGTGAGTCAAGGGACTACTAATGACGATATTACCCATTGTTGTGTATTTGCGCCAGACCGTGAGAAAACCCCAGATCCACGGTGGATCCGTTTGATTGCATGTACCCTGTAGAGCCGAGGGAACCCATAAGATAGGGGAACTCACTGAGATTATTATCTCACCCCAATATTATTGCTATTTTTCAGGTGTTATTCGCAGGTTTGATTTACAAGTGGAGCTATGCTTGGATGTTTCAAGAGAAGCTTAGTTAAGCTTATTCCGTTGTGTATTATTTTCTTGTACAATGAGGAATATTGTACCTTATTCTTAGATTTTCTTGTTTTGGCTAATTTCCATGTTTGGTACCAAAGGTTGTTTTTGTACATTAGAAATGGTCAAGTATGTGAATTATGCCATTAGGCACTTATGATTGTGTCAGTACCGAATAAAACACTTGTATGGTATTATTCTAGATAAATATTATACAGGGCGTTACAGTTGGTATCAGAACCTGGTTGTGTCCTCGACCTAGCCATGAAACATCATAAGTAAATCTATTCTTGCCTCTTAAGTGTGTCTTGCCAGCATGACTCTTAATATCATACTATCTAGTGTTGGGTCTGATCAACCTAATACTATGTATGTGATAGGTAGAATCATGGTTGAGCGACCACGAGGACTCCGAAGTGTTGTCGGAACTTGTGCTGTGAGGGTAGGCTCAAGCCAAGGGTTAGTAGTGAAGAGTTTTGGTCAGCTCAGTGAGGTTTTGGTAGAAGTTGTGCTTGGGTAGCATGGAAATTAAAGAGTAGTGTGTTGTTCAAGCAAATCCTTTGGAAATGATGGAGTTTGAAAGTTAAGAATCTCTAGCGGACGATTGGTTTAAGTATTGCGGAATATGTAAAGTCGATAGCAGAGCTGGATTGACCACTAGTATGGATAAGGATTTCAAGTAATCTCATTCCGTGGAAAAGAAAAGTTGTTTTGTGGAATATGTGACGTAAGGTCCGGAAGTGAGATAAATTTTGGTGCTTCAGTTTCTAAGGTCGCTATGGTATCTGAAATGGACGAGAATACCTTAAGGAATATGTTCAGAACAATATCTTCCAATTGGTTAAAAGTGGAGAGTTAAGGATATTCGACTTTTATGGGAACCTAAAGTAGTAGAGAAGGGTAAGTTTTTTGAACCCTCAGAACCATGTGGAACACAGAAAAAGAATTATGGTTCTGATGCGATCCGCCAGGCGAATCAGGACTTGCTAGGCGAATTAGGTTTCGCCACTGCTCTGCCGGACGAAGTGCTGGCGAGGAGGGATTCGCCAGGCGAAAATCATGAGACAGAATATGTGTTGGCTACTGGAACTTGAGGATTTTCTAAAATTTTGGTTTCGCCACTGGTTCTCCAGGCGAAGTGCCAGCGAAGGGGGATTCGCCAGGCGAAATCCTAAGTCGCCAAGCGAATCTGGCTGTTTCCAATAATTTTCTTTCCTTCGAAAATTCATATCTTTAGACTCGGGTGTCCATTTTAAGCGTTCTTTATATCGATATGAAGCTATGAAAGTGTTCTATGCTGTGGAAAGTGAAAATATTGTTTATGAGGTAGATTTTATTTGATTATGTGGAATAAACGGTATTAACAGTATGTTATGAGAAAGTTACACCTTGGTATTAAGAACGAGCGTAGTGGTAACACCTTGGTCACAAGTGTACGTGACAGATTCTTATTCTTGAGACAAGTATGAAGGGACGTACTTTGTGGAACAGCGAGTATTGTATCCTAAGAAGTAGGATTACGGTAAAATAACAAGAATCGAATCAGGATTTATTACGGACTAAGTGTAAATCATGGAACGATTTATACCGGAAGGGTTTTATAAGTAGTTGATGAGAATTGTGGGTTGCAAATCTTTCATTAAGTAATTTGGTGTAAGTGTGGTAGTGTGAGTAGAAAATGAACTATCCCGCCAACGATTTGTAGGGTGACCGCGTCAGAATTTGGAATTTTGCCTTGTCACTTGGTTGGAGTGTGTCGTCTGAATGTTTTGACCTTGTCAATTTTACCTAGAGTTGACCATGGTTGGTGAATGTTATATAAGTTAAGAAGCCATAAGTTGAGAATGATATTTCAAGTTAGAGCAAGCCGGATTGATGGTTTTGAGTTGCGATGACTTTTGAATTTTGAGGAGTTAACCGATTAGCCTCAGACGGTTAATCGATTAACGTGTGTGTAAATTGTGAAATCCCATAGGAACCATCATCCGCGTTTTGTTACCGTGTGTTACTCTGATTAGAGAGTATTGTGGGAATGGAAAATGGGATTGCAAGTAAATGAGAGAAGTATTTGTGTTTCAATATCGGAACTTACGAAAGGTGTTACATAGTGGACCATTTGCTTAGACAACAAGGGAGTTTGACTTTTGGGAAAGTAATCTTATGGACTGTGTTGAGAATGAGAAAGTCTTAGGCGCATTGTTATCATTACTGTTGAGAATCTTAAGGATGAAGTTTGAAAATACTCACGAAGTATTGATCTTGCAAGGAATATTTCGGTGTGTACTTAGGGTGTCAATAAGATATGAGCGGTTGGTCAGAGTTAGTAAGTGTTATCTTCGGTGAGTTCATGGTATTGGACTTAGACTCCGTGAGAGTGGTACCAGTTATGGGCAGTTGTGTTTTTCCAAGAGAATGAAATATGGAAGTTATCTTTACAAGTACGAGTAAGAATTGGACGTTCCGAAGTTAAGTATGTAACTGGGAATCGTTTATGATACAGAACGAATGAGAAAAGTTGATTCAATTCGGAAGTGTATTATGGTCTTCAAAAATGTGGTGTGTCTGCAAGGAAATTGTTCTACCATAAGACGCCAGTAAGTCTCTTGTACCATTGGTTGGAAAGGATCCAAGTAGATAAGTGTGTTCTCCGCAGACTGTTAGCTAATTGGTAGTGCTCAAGAATTCGTGGTGTTTCACTGTTAGAATTTGGGTTACACAGTGGAAGGTGACAGATGAAGAGTTATGTCAAAATAATAAGAATTTAGACGGATTATTACTTGTAAGTATGGAAATAAGGAGATCTTGTTCTAAGTGTGTTACCTTTTGGTATGACACGAAAGGAATGGAATATCGGATTTAATGAGTACCCTGTACAACATCAGACTAGATGGAATTGGTAATTGAGTCGTTTGACAATTTATGAAGCGGTTTTGAACATTGAAGGAGTTATGAAAGGATAGTTGTCGGGAATTGCATAAAGGAAAGAAATAACTAAATTACATCGTGAAAGAAAAAAAATTTGATGAGTGTTTGTTATCCTAAACCAAGATAAGGTGTTACGGTTTTGTTTGTAACTCAATAGAGGAATGTAGAATGGTATTTTCTTTCCGAAGTAAGATGCGACTAAGTGTTTTGTAAGGAACAACAGAAGAGTTATGGAAAAAGCAAAGTTAGAAGTTAACCCAATATTGGAACAAGAGTATAATTAAGGAACATTTGATAAATTGTGAAAATAAGGATTTTGGTCTGTGAAGTCAAGTTTGAATTGGAATACGTCAGAATTTTGAACGGAAGTAAAGATTAAGTATGGATCTAAGACAATGATGCAAGTTGTGGTTATTGTTAAGCGAAGGAAATTCGGGGGCGAATTTCAATTTAACGGGGGGAGAGTGTAATACCCCGTATTATTTAAATGCTCAATTGGATATCAGATGAGATTCGATGAGTATTTATGTGCTCTATCTTTGGATAATTAGATTAATGGAATCCTCTAAGCACTTTAAGTATTATCAATTGGGATCAATAAGGCAATTGGAGAACTCTGAAGAGATCAATTATTTATGAAAGGGACAGATTAATATTTATTAGTTCAAGAAAGTATTTTAAGGTAACTCTAATAATTGATCAATTGGTGTTAGAAGACAAAATATCAATTGGAGATATTTTACCCTATTGGATTTATATTATATAATAAGTATTATATGTATATATATATATATATATAATTATAAGAAGAAGAAGAAAAAGATAGTAAGAAAGAAAGAAAAGAGAAGGAGAAAAAGAGAGAAAGAAGAGAAGAAAAGGGGAAGAAGAAGAGAAGCTCTTGGAAGGGAAAGAGGAGCTTGGATCTTCATCATCAATTCATCATCTTCTTGAATCAAAGGTGAGTTCCATTAGATAGAACTTGGGTAGGAAGTTTGGGAACAAAATTCATGTTTGGGGTTTAGAGTTTTATGTGAAATAACATGTCCAAATGTATTCTTATGAAGATTTGTGTGAAATGCATGTCTAAATGTGTTATAACATGTTATTTTGGGTCATTGGGTGCAATAATATCATATGGGTTGAAGTTTTTGATCATTTTTAGGCCCCAAACACGTTTTGGGAGAGTTTTGGTTCGTCCAGATTCACCAGGCGAGCTAGAGGCGAGTCTGCTTCGCCTTCCATTCGTCGAGCGAAGTTGACTGGAGACAGCAAAACATTGTTTTCGTATATTCGTCGTAACTTGAGAACCGTAACTCGGATCGGGGCACGGTCGGAAGCGTTGGAAAGCTATTTAAATGCTCTTTGTGATGGTGAGGTAGAAACATGGCTATATGCTATGGATTGATAAGATAAATAGAGAATTTAATGTATGTAATTATGTTTCCACCAAAACTCAAGGGCCGGGAATCCGATTGATACGAGTCCAAAGCCATTGGAACGATAATCCAATGAGGTATTAAATGGTGTGTGAGACCATGAGTTAACCAAGGATGCTTGGTAGAGAATAGTAGTGGCTTGTATGCCTTGAAATGTTTATGAATTACTATATTGGTTATGTTTAACAAGTTATGCTTATATATTAATTATGGCTTGCTAAATGGCTTGAGGTGATCACTTGTTATGTCTTCCTTGTATATGTGTTGAATATAATGCATTATGTCGATAAATGCTATGATGTGATCATTTCCTTGCTTGTTCTCGTTCGTTCCAGTTGAACGTTCGGATGTGATGTGATGTGATGTAATTGTGATGTATGCTTGAATCGGAGTAGGCCTAAGCTACTAGGTGGTGTTTCACCTGAGTTCTGGACTTGGTCCGATGGATACCAGACTTGTTCCGAAGAATACCGTTGCGATGAGCTTGTGAGGGTGTAAAGCCCATATATAATCACATACATCAAAGCATATATTATACATGAATTTCAAGTGTGGTACTGAAATATACAATAAGTCCTTAGCAAACACATTATACATATACATGCCCAAACACCTAAAATCAAAGAACTATGGCATAAGTATATATACAAGATGTTCCCAAAAAGAATCTAAGAACTAGATCGACAACGATCTCAAAAAACTCCACAACAGAAGCAAAGCTATCAGATAAGTAAGGATAATCACACAGCCTTATCCTTACCCTTCGCGGAACCTGCAGTACCTATGATGTAAACAACAACAGTGGGGTGAGATACATCAAATCTCAGTGAGTTCCCTATCTTAAAGTCCTCTCGGCTTTACAAGGTTCTAATAAGCCTAACTCAAGTCAAAAGGGAAGGGAAGTGACTTTGAGTACTCACACACACTATATGGATCCAAGTTCGTGAGTCTCGTTAACTCACTATATCACTAATCGATAACCTTACCAAGGCATCCCCTTTTCCCGTCCGCTTCTACGTCTAGAAGACGACCCGAGTCATGGATCCTTGTAATTACTTGGCATACGAATGGATTCGGAATTAAGGGACGCATTATCACCTTAATTCGTCACTTCACATGGCCTCTAATGCCATCACAAGTCTCTACCCGTAGGTTCCATCGTACTATAACATTGGGACTCATAAATGCCTCTCAAGGGCTATGGTTACGATTACGTGATCATATACACCAATGAGATTGTATTCGACAATCACCCGACCATATTAGCCTTAAGACCTCTCTTGTCTTGTCAATTCATGGCATAAACATATATTTTCCTTTACTATCAAAAAAGAGTATTTAAATAGCTTCCCAACGATACCAATAATGTTCAAAACGGATAATCGGAACACAAGTTATGGATTTAGAAAGTTCCATTTTTTCCATAATTTACTCAATTCCGATTAATTCCCGAAATCGACCAAAACCATCTCATAAATAATATTTTCACATTCCATAGCATAGAACTCTTTCATAGCTTCATATCGATATAAATAATGTTTAAATCGGACATCCGAGTCAAAAGATATGAATTTTAGAAAATATTTTTATAAAACAAACGGCGGTAACCGGTTAACAACCACATGTAAACCGGTTACTTCAAGCCTCACTATTCACTCAGAATCAAAATGAGAGTTAGAGACACATTTGGGTAACCGGTTACTCACCATGTGTTAACCGGTTACTCAACTCATTTCCTGCGTAAAAAGCCCAAATTTACAAAGGGTAACCGGTTAACAACCACACGTTAACCGGTTACTTTGGGCTCAGAGGCAAAAATTCTTGTTTTAATTGATACTTTTCCATCTCAAAATCATTCAAAACATAATCAAACATCCTGACAATTATCAACAGATGATTATACATGCATAATGGTTGTTCTATACGATTTATATCACATCTTATCCGTTCGATTCCGTTGATTGGTAAAATTGTTCATTTTCTCACAAAACCAACCTAACTCTAAAACCTCCAGAAATTTTACACTAAAGTCTCTAACTAGAACCCACCTGGATTATAAGATGATGATGAAGAAGCTGAGATGAAATGATGAAGAGTTGATGTTGGTTGATGATCTTGAGCTCTTGGACTTTTTCCTCTTTTTCTCTTCCTTTCCTTTCCTTTCTTTCCTTCCTTCTCTTCTCAAAAGTTTCTATGTTTGGAAATGAAAGGAAAAGAAATGATATAGAAAAGTATCATTGTTAGTAATACCACTAAATGTCCAAATTAGCTCAATTGCACCAATTGATAAAACCTCAGAGTTAAATAATATTACTCAGATCAATTCTGAGTTCGTCAGTTTACTCTAATTATTTTATCCAATAAATTCTCAGAGCAAGCCAGAACCCAATTGACCATAATAATATTATCCCGAGTGGAATAATTTACGGGGTATTACATTCTCCCCCCCCCCCCTTAAATAGAAATTCTTCCTCGAATTTAAAAGATTACCTGAATAGTTGAGGGTAAGCATCCCGCATCTCCAATTCTAGTTCCCAAGTAGCATCACCCGGATGCGTCATATCCCATTGCACCTTAACAAGAGGAATGTCTTTGTTTCTTAACACATTTGTTTCTCTTCCCACAATACGACTCGGTTGAGGCTCAAACATTAAATCTGCTTCTATCTCGATAGCATCGGGTAGAATTGGCTGAAGAGGATCTGGAACAAACTTTCGAAGCTGAGATACATGGAAAACATCGTCCATCTCCGACAAGGAAGGCGGTAAGGCTAATCTATAAGCTACTTCACCAATTCTTTCCAAAATCTGATACGGTCCCACGTATCTCGGATTTAACTTCTGCGACCGAAACGGTACTTTCAACCGCAATCTCGGAGTAACTTTCAAAAACACGTGATCGCCTTCTTCAAATTCTAAAGGTCTTCTACGGTTATCCGCATAACTCTTCTGACGATCTTGTGCTTATTTGACCTTATCACGGATCATCCTAATCTTCTCCGTAGTTTCGTGAATAATCTCGGGTCCCAACATTCTATCTTCACCAACTTCTGCCCAACACAACGGTGTCCGACACTTCCTTCCATATAATGCCTCATAAGGTGCCATACCAATACTTGCATGATAACTGTTATTATAAGAGAACTCAATCAACGGGAAAAGTTCTATCCAATTTCCTCTACTTTCAAGTACACAAGCTCTCAACATATCTTCCATCGTTTGTATTGTCCGTTCCGTCTGACCATCCGTTTGGGGATGATTAGACGTACTCAAACACAACTTCGTTCCCATAGCTTGTTGAAAAGCTCTCCAAAATCTCGAAGTAAACTTTGGATCTCTATTCGAAACGATACTAGTGGGAATACCATGCAATCTCACTATCTCCGAAATAAACAACCTCGCGAGATGACTCGCCTTGTAGGTAGTCTTCACAGCTAAGAAATGCGCGGATTTCGTTAACCGATCCACAATTACCCAAATCGAATCATAACCACCCTGAGTACGGGGTAGTCCAACGGCGAAGTCCATAGAAATACTATTCCATTTCCATACCGGAATTTCTAAAGGTTGCAACAAGCCACCCGGTCTTTGGTGTTCAATCTTTACTTGTTGGCACACCGCATATTCCGACACATATACCGCAATATCCTTTTTCATCCCGGACCACCAATAGTCCCTCTTTAAATCTTGATACATCTTTGAAGCACCAGGATGTATAGTAAAAACACCCTTATGCGCTTCTTCCAAAACCCTCCTTTTTAACTCCGTGTTATTCGGAACATAAATCCTTTGGTTAAACAAAATAATTTTGTCGGTAGCTCGCACAAAACCCGGTTGTACTAATACTTCTTGTAACTGCTCATCTAACCCTTGCTCTTGTTGGATTTCTTCCCTAAGAGTAGAATTGATATTCAAATTCCCCATAATCACACCATTAGGAGTCCTAACAAATTGAAGATTTAGATCTCGAAATTTTTCCAATAAAGTATACTCTAGCATCATCAACTCGGCATTATGCAACACCTTCCTACTCAATGCATCCACCACTTTATTTGCTTTACCTGGATGGTATTTTAACTCCAAATCATAATCCTTCAAATATTCCATCCACCTCCTTTGACGCATGTTCAATTTTTTCTAATCAAAGAGGTACTTTAAGCTCTTGTGGTCGCTAAACATCTCAAAACGTACACCATACAAATAGTGGCGCCACACCTTCAAAGTAAATACAACTGCCGCCAATTCTAAATCATGCGTTGGATAATTCTCTTCATGGACTTTCAGCTGTCGAGAAGCATATGCCACTACATGTCCATTTTGCATTAACACACCTCCTAATCCCATCTTCGATGCATCACAATATACCTCATACGGCTTGCTAGGATCAGGAATAACCAAAATAGGAGCGGTCATCAATCTCTCCTTCAAGCTCATAAAACTTTGCTCACAAGCCGAATCCCATTCATACGAATAATCCTTCCAAGTCAGTCTCGTCATCGGTAAAGCCAGTTGAGAAAAGCCTTTAATAAACCTTCTATAATAACCTGCTAATCCCAAGAAGCTTCTAACTTCAGGGACATTCTTCGGTCTCTCCCAATTAATCACTGCCTCAACTTTTGATGGATCAACCGCTACACCTCCCTGAGATATGACATGTCCAAGAAAATTAACCTCCGACATCCAAAACTCACACTTACTTAGCTTGGCAAAAAGTTGTCTCTCTTGTAAGATAGATAAAACGATTCTTAGGTGTTCTCCGTGCTCTTGAGGATCACGAGAATAGATAAGAATGTCATCAATGAAAATCACCACAAATTGGTCCAGATAAGGTTGAAATATCCGATTCATATAATCCATGAAAACTACCGGAGCATTCGTCACACCGAAAGGCATCACCAAAAATTCATAATGACCATAACGGGTTCTAAACGCAGTCTTTGGTACATCTGAACTCTTCACACGAATCTGATGATAACCCGTCCATAAATCAATCTTCGAGAACACACCGACTCCTTTCAATTGATCTAACAGATCGTCTATCCTTGGTAATGGGTACTTGTTCTTAATGGTAACTTTATTCAACTTACGATAATCAATGCACAGACGCATTCCACCATTCTTCTTCTTTACCAATAACACTGGAGCTCCCCATGGTGAAACGCTAGGTCTAACAAAATGCTTAGCCATCAAGTCCTCCAATTGGTCCTTTAATTCTCTTAATTCAAGCGGTGCCATCCAATAAGGAGAAACGGATATAGGAGTCATTCCCGGTACCAGGTCAATAGAGAATTCCACTTCCCTCTCCGGAGGAAGAGAAGTGATATCCTCTGGGAAAACGTCAGGAAACTCACAAACTACCGAAATACTCAAAACATGAAGGTTGCTACTCTCCTCCTTAGTAAGAACCAAAAGAACAGACTTCTCCTTTTCAAAGAAGAAATTAATCATTCCAACCGTACCTTCCAAAATAGTAGTTAACACATCCTTCGGAGTAGCCTCGGTAGATGGAATAATGATTAGTTTTTCTTCACACCCGATAAATACCGAATTAGCTGAAAGCCAATCCATTCCCAGAACCACATCCACTTTCTTAAGCGGTAAGCAAATAAGGTCAATATGGAAAACTCTATCATTCACAGACAAAACACAATTTTCACACATCAATGGTGTCTCAACCAGTTCATCCATAGCGGTAGTAACCACCATAGGATTAGACAAAGGAACAGCTTGTAACCCAAGTTGCTTCACACATCTCGTCGACACAAAAGAATGCGTTGCACCACAATCAAATAAAACAAAACAAGGATTTCCATTCACAAAACACGTACCAGCAATCAAGGAATTGTCACCCTTTGTCTTCCTTGCATCCAAGGTATACACTCGCCCGATATTCTTCTTTTGCATTTGTTTTCTAATTTATGGACAATCCCTCGCTAAATGACCCCTTCTATGACACCGATGACACTCCACTCCTTCAAAATGACATCTACCACCATGCCTCTTTCCACAAACATGGCACACCGGAGGTGCACTAGTCCTGGAATTCTGAACCTGCTTTCCCTTAAAAGTTTGTTGCCTTTGCCTAAATTGTTGATTCGATCTTCCACGGTCACTTTGATTCACCCTACTCAACTCTCCTTCGGCTTGCACCTTCCTTAAGCTATTCTCCGCCACATAACACTGTCGTAACAATTTAGCATAGCTAGTGAATTCCCTCTGAGACACGCTATGTGAAATTTCAGCCCTCAAACCAAACAGAAATTGATATATCTTCCATCTCTCGTCAGGAGCATACACGGCTTGTCTAGAGTAAGCCGCCAGAATTTCGAACTTTTCCGCATAAGAAGCCACTGTCAAGTTACCTTGTCTCAACTGTTGAAACTCGAATTCCTTCTGAGACCTTAAGGAACTTGGAAAATACTTCTCCATAAAATTTATCTTAAACTGTTCCCATACCTTCGGTACCTCCTGAATTGTCATTAAGGCCGAAGCACTCTCCCACCACCTCATAGCAGGACCCTTTAACAATTAAGAAGCGAATACCACCTTATTTTCATCACTGCACTGAACTATTAAGAAAATCCGCTCCATACCAGATATCCACTCATGAGCCTTTACTGGGTCTAACCCTCCCTGAAACTCCGAAGGATTCATACGAATGAAATCCCTAAAGGTTCCCCCTGTAACATCAGGAACAACCACTGGAGGATGTAGACCACCTGCCATCTGCTGAACCATTTGTTGCACAAACTGATTTTGTTGCTGCTGCATCTGTTGCATAAATTGGTATAAAGGGGCATTCCCCTCGTCACCTGGCAGATTAGTCCCTGCTGGAGTGGTTCTCGGTCTACCACGGTTGTTTCTGCGCCTGTCAGCCATGTTCCTGAATTTCATACAGATAGGATTAAGTTGATCAGACTCAATACCATAAATATAACACGCAAGACCAAAGGCGACACGCCGCATATGAAACGGAAGGAAAAATACTTATACTATTTCATGGCTAGGTCGAGGATACGACCTGCTTTGATACCAACTGTAAAGCCCATATATAATCACATACATCAAAGCATATATTATACATGAATTTCAAGTGTGGTACTGAACTATACAATAAGTCCTTAGCAAACACATTATACATATACATGCCCAAACACCTAAAATCAAAGAACTATGGCATAAGTATATATACAAGATGTTCCCAAAAAGAAACTAAGAACTAGATCGACAACGATCTCAAAAAACTCCACAACGGAAGCAAAGCTATCAGATAAGTAAGGATAATCACACAGCCTTATCCTTACCCTTCGCGGAACCTGCAGTACCTGTGATGTAAACAACAACAGTGGGGTGAGATACATCAAGTCTCAGTGAGTTCCCTATCTTAAAGTCCTCTCAGCTTTACAAGGTTCTAATAAGCCTAACTCAAGTCAAAAGGGAAGGGAAGTGACTTTGAGTACTCACACACACTATATGGATCCAAGTTCGTGAGTCTCGTTAACTCACTATATCACTAATCGATAACCTTACCAAGGTATCCCCTTTTCCCGTCCGCTTCTATGTCTAGAAGACGACCCGAGTCATGGATCCTTGTAATTACTTGGCATACGAATGGATTCGGAATTAAGGGATGCATTATTACCTTAATTTGTCACTTCACATGGCCTCTGATGCCATCACAAGTCTCTACCAGTAGGTTCCATTGTAACGCCCATATATAAATACATACATCAAAGCATATATTATACATGAATAATACGTTTGGTACTGAAATATACAATAAGTTCCTAGTAAACACATTATACATATACATGCCCAAAAAGCCTAAATACAAAAAAACTACGACATAGTATATCTACAAGATGTTCCAAAGACAAATACTAAGAACTAGATCAAATAATTATCTCAAAAATCTTCACAACAGAAGCCTTGCCACACAAAAGCCACGATCCGTAAGGAAAGTCAAACAACCTTGTCCTTACCCTTCGCCGAACCTGCAGAACCTGTGATGTAAACAACAACAACAGTGGGATGAGATACATCAAATCTCAGTGAGTTCTCTATCTTATGGATTCTCTCGGCTTTACAAGGTTCTAACCAAAACCTAACTCAAGTCGGGGGAAAAGGAACTAGACTTTGAGTTCAAACATTCTGACTAGAGAAATAATCGTGCAAAACACAAAACGACATACAAGTTAAGAATCTTCTCCCCGGCTAGCCATACAAGGAAAATACAACACGGGTCACGGATTCTTAACGTAGATAAATTCTCCTCGGCCAGCCATACAAGGTAAATACAACGCGGGTCACGGTTATCTAGAGTTGGTACTTCTCCCCGCCCAGCCCACACAAGGAGCACTTCAGCACGGGTCACGGTACCAACCACTAAGTAACTTCTCCCCGCCCAGCCCACACAAGGAGCACTTCAGCACGGGTCACGGTTACTTACTTAATAAATACTTCTTCCCGCCCAGCCCACACCAGGAGCACTTCAGCACGGGTCACGGTATTTATTAAGACACACACAAAACAAACCGGAGGAATACGATCCTCCACTAACAACTACTTAACAAAGATACTCTTCTAGTATCGATGTAAGCATTGACGCACGATTTTCTAAGTCATTCTATTTCACTAAGGTTTCCTCGCTCTACCTGTTTCATATTTTAACATGCATATTCAACAACAATTACACACCATTAAACGATAAAAGTCGATAAAACGACACTATTCCAAATTCCCGACATAATTAAATTGACCAACAATCTCAAAACCATTTTAATAAGAAAGTACATTTTATTAGCTTTCCAACGATATCGAGAATGTTAAAAATGGATAATCGGAACACGAGTTATGGAAAATAACAAGAAAAGGTATCGCGAAAAACACAATTCTACACTCTCACTGACCGTACGCGTATTGCCTTGTGCCATACACATATTACCCAGCTGGCTCGCCTAGCCATACTCGTATTGCCCAAAGTGATACGCGTATGGGCAGAGGCTGATTTCCCTTAAAAATTCCATTTAAAACTCCAATACGCGTACTACCTTACCTCATACGTGTATTGCCCAAAACCTTACGCGTACCAATACGCAAATGAGCAGATGGCCGAGAAAATGGAACTCCATACGCGTATTGCCCACATTTCTTCATTGCCATACGCGTATTGCCTTAACCAATACGCGTATTACCTTGAGTGATACACGTATGGGCAGTGGGAGACCAGAAATTTTCCTGCATAAAATTTTCTGCGAAATTGATCCATTTTCTCCTCCAAATCATTTCTAAACACCAGAAAAATACCAATTGGATACACAACAACACATATCTAACATGTATCAACCATAAGGAACATTAAAACATGATTCTATTGCAAAATTTCTCATTTCTCACAATATCAAAACTAACTCTAAACTCAATAAACTCTACTCTAAAGCATCTAACTAGAACCCACCTGGATTACAAGATGAGGATGATGAAGCTGAGATGAAAAAGATGAAGATGGGTTGATGATTCAATCTCTTGAGCTCTTGAGAATTTTTCCTCTCCTTTTCCTTCCTTTTTCCTTCTCTTCACTTTCTCTCTCAAAAATTACCAACTTCAAATAATGGAAAAGGAAAAAGAGATATAGAGAAACATTAATTAGTAATACTACTAATTGTCCAAATTATCTCAAATGCACCAATTTAATAAAACTCCAAGTTAAATAATATTAATCTAATCAGTCTCGAGTTCGTCAGTTTACTCTAATTACTTTATCCAATAATTGCTCAGATTACACCGGAACCCAGTTGATCATAATAATATTATCCAAAACGTTCACAAAATTATGGGGTATTACATCCTCCCCCCCCCTTAAATAGAAATTCGTCCTCGAATTTAAAAGATTGCCTGAACAGATGAGGGTAAGCATCCCGCATCTCCGATTCTAGTTCCCAAGTAGCATCACCCGGATGCGTCACATCCCATTGCACCTTCACAAGAGGAATGTCTTTGTTCCTTAACACCTTCGTTTCTCTTCCCACAATACGACCCGATTGTGGTTCAAAAGTTAAGTCTGCTTCTATTTCAATTATATCTGGTAAAACTGGCTGAAGAGGATCTGGGACAAATTTTCGAAGCTGAGACACATGAAATACGTCGTGCATCTCTGATAGAGAAGGCGGTAAGGCCAATCTGTAAGCTACTTCACCAATTCTTTCCAAAATCTGATACAGTCTCACGTATCTCGGACTTAATTTCCGCGACCGAAATGGTCCCTTCAACCGCAATCTCGGAGTAACTTTCAAAAACACGTGATCGCCTTCTTCAAATTCTAAAGGTCTTCTACGGTTATCAGCATAACTCTTCTGACGATCTTGTGCTTGTTTGACCTTATCACGGATCGTCCTAATCTTCTCCGTAGTTTCGTGAATAATCTCAGGTCCCAACATCCTATCTTCACCCACTTCTGCCCAACACAAAGGTGTCCTACACTTCCTTCCATATAATGCCTCATAAGGTGCCATACCAATACTCGCATGATAACTGTTATTATAAGAGAACTCGATCAACGACAAAAGTTCTATCCAATTTCCTGTACTTTCAAGTACGCAAGCTCTAAAACATATCCTCCATGGTTTGTATTGTCCGTTCCGTCTGACCATCCGTCTGCGGATGATTCGACGTACTCAAACACAACTTCGTTCCCATAGCTTGTTGAAAAGCTCTCCAGAATCTGGAAGTAAACTTTGGATCTCTATCCGAAACGATACTAGTGGGAATACCATGCAATCTCACTATCTTCGAAATGAACAACTTTGCGAGATGACTCGCCTTGTAGGTAGTCTTCACAACTAAGAAATGTGCGGATTTCATTAACCGATCCACAATTACCCAAATCGAATCATAACCACCCTGCGTACGGGGTAGTCCAACGGCGAAGTCCATAGAAATACTATTCCATTTCCATACCGGAATTTCTAAAAGTTGCAACAAGCCACCCGGTCTTTGGTGCTCAATCTTTACTTGTTGGCACACCGCACATTCCGACACATACACCGCAATATCCTTTTTCATCCCGGACCACCAATAGTCCCTCTTTAAATCTTGATACATCTTTGAAGACCCCGGATGTATAGTAAAAGCACCCTTATGCGCTTCTTCCAAAATCCTCCTTTTTAACTCAGTGTTATCCGGAACACAAATCCTTTGGTTAAACAAAATAATTTTGTCGGTAGCTCGCACAAAACCCGGTTGTACTAACACTTCTTGTAACTTCTCATCTAACCCTTGTTCTTGTTGGATTTCTTCCCTAAGAGTAGAATTGATATTCAAATTTCCCATCATCATCCCATTAGGAGTCCAAACAAATTGAAGATTTAGATCTCGAAATTTTTCCAATAAAGTATACTCTAGCATCATCAACTCGGCATTATGCAACACCTTCCTACTCAATGCATCCGCCACTTTATTGGCTTTACCCGAATGGTATTTTAGCTCCAAGTCATAATCCTTCAAATACTCCATCCACCTCCTCTGACGCATGTTCAACTCTTTCTGATCAAATAGGTACTTTAAGCTCTTGTGGTCGCTAAACATCTCAAAACATACACCATACAAATAGTGACGCCACACTTTCAAAGTAAATACAACTGCCGCCAATTCTAAATCATGCGTTGGATAATTCTCTTCATGGACTTTCAACTGTCGAGAAGCATAAGCCACCACATGTCCATCTTGCATTAACACACCTCATAATCCCATCTTCGATGCATCACAATATACCTCATACGACTTGCTAGGATCAGGAATAACCAAAACAGGAGCGGTCGTCAGTCTTTCCTTCAAACTTATAAAACTTCTTTCACAAGCCGAATCCCACTCGTACGAACAATCCTTTCGAGTAAGTCTCGTCATTGGTAAAGCCAGTTGCGAAAAACCTTTGATAAACCTTCTGTAATACCCTGCCTATCCCAAGAAACTTCTAACCTCAGAAGCATTCATCGGTCTCTCGGGATTAATCACTGCTTCAACTTTTGATGGATCGACCGCTACACCTCCCTGAGATATGACATGACCAAGAAAATTAACCTCAGACATCCAAAACTCACAGTTACTTAACTTAGCAAAAAGTTGCTTCTCTTGTAAGATGGATAAAACAATTCTTAGGTGTTCTCCGTGCTCTTGAGAATCACGAGAATAGATAAGAATGTCATCAATGAAAATCACCACAAAATGGTCCAGGTAAGGTTGAAATATCCGGTTCATATAATCCATGAAAACTGCCGGAGCATTCGTCACACCGAAAGGCATCACCAAAAACTCATAATGACCATAACGGGTTCTAAACGCAGTCTTTGGTACATCTAAACTCTTCACACGAATCTGATGATAACCCGACCGTAAATCAATCTTCGAGAACACACAGGCTCCTTTCAATTGATCTAACCAATCGTCTATCCTTGGTAATGGGTATTTATTCTTGATGGTGACCTTATTAAACTGACGGTAATCAATACACAACCTCATTCCACCATCCTTTTTCTTTACCAATAACACTGGAGCTCCCCAGGGCGAAACACTTGGTCGAACAAAATGCTTAGCCATCAATTATTCCAATTGATCCTTTAGTTCTCTTAATTCAAGTGGTGTCATCCGATGCGGAGAAACGGATATTGGAGCTGTTCCCAGTATCAGGTCAATAGAGAATTCCACTTCCCTCTCTGGAGGAAGAGAAGTGACATCCTCGGGAAAAACTTCCGGAAACTCACAAACTACCGGAATACTCAAAACTTGAAGGTTGATACTCTCCTCCTTAGTAAGAACCAACAGAATAGACTTCTCCTTTTCAAACAAGAAATTAATCATTCCAACCGTACCTTCCAAAATAGTCGTTAACACATCCCTTTGAGTAGCCTCATCGGATGGAATAATGATTAGCTTTTCCTCACACCCAATAAACACCGAATTAGCAGAAAGCCAATCCATTCCCAAAACAACATCAACTTTCTTAAGCGGTAAACAGATAAGGTCAATCTGGAAAACTCTATCGTTTACAGACAAAACACAATTTTCACACATCAATGGTGTCTCAACCATTTCATCCATGGCGGTAGTGACCACCATAGGAGGAAATAAAGGAACAGCTTGCAACCCAAGTCGCTTCACACATCGTGTTGACACAAAAGAATGCGTTGCCCCACAATCAAATAAAACAAAACAAGGATGTCCATTTACGAAACACGTACCCGCAATCAAGGAGTTATCATTCTTTGTCTTCCTTGCATCTAAGGTATACACCCTCCCGGTATTCCGTCCTTGACCTTGGCTTTTATTCTGAGTACAATCTTTAGCCATATAACCCAAACCATTATAATTGTAACACCTAAAAGTCCCATCGGTACACTTCCCAAAATGACGTTTGTTGCACACTTTACACAGAGGAATAACATTAGGTCTACCAACTTGCTTTCCTTTGAAAGCTGGTGATCTTGGCCCAAACTGTTGACTTGCTCTTCCACGATCACCCTGATTTACCCTACTTGTAACACTTTCCGCTTGCACTTTCATCAAACTATGCTCCGCCACATAACATTGTCTTAGAACTTCTGCATAAGTAGTAAATTCCCTCTGAGAGACACTATGAGATATTTCTGCTTTTAGTCCAAAAAGAAACTGATCTATTTTCCACCATTCATTCGGAGCATACATAGCCTGCCTAGAATAAGCAGCCATATTCTCAAACTTTTCAGCATAACTGGCCACAGACATATTACCCTGTCTTAACTGTTGAAATTCAAACTCTTTCTGAGTCACCAAGGAGCTAGGAAAATATTTCTCCATAAAAGTTACCTTGAATTGTTCCCAGACCTTGGGCACACCCTGAATAGTCATAAGAGCCAACACACTCTCCCACCATCTCATGGCAGGACCCTTCAAGGAATGCGAAACAAAAACCACTTTATTCTCCTTGGTACAAGGCACTATCAAGAAAATCCTTTCCATACCTGAAATCCATTCGTGAGCCTTTACAGGATCTAATCCGCCATGAAATTTCGAAGGATTCATGCGGGAGAAATCCCGGAAAGTCCCACCTACCACTTCTGGAACAACCACCTGAGGATGCAGACCCTCATTGAATTGTTGAACCATTTGCTGCATAAACTGATTATGTTGTTGCTGCATCTGTTGCATAAACTGATACAGAGGAGCATTCCCATCGTCGACCGGTGGATTTATCCCAGCTGGAGTAGTTCGGGGCCTACCACGGTTGTTTCTGTGCCTATCAGCCATGTTCCTGGATGTCATACAGATAGGATTAAGTTGATCAGGCTCAATACCATAAATATAACACATAAGACCAACGGCGACACCACGCATATGAAACGGAAAGAAAACTTATTCTATTTCATGGCTAGGTCGAGGATACGACCTGCTCTGATACCAACTGTAACGCCCATATATAAATACATACATCAAATCATATATTATACATGAATAATACGTTTGGTACTGAAATATACAATAAGTTCCTAGTAAATACATTATACATATACATGCCCAAAAAGCCTAAATACAAAAAAACTACGGCATAGTATATCTACAAGATGTTCCAAAGGCAAATACTAAGAACTAGATCAAATAATAATCTCAAAAATCTTCACAAAGGAAGCCTTGCCACACAAAAGCCATGATCCGTAAGGAAAGTCAAACAACCTTGTCCTTACCCTTCGTCGAACCTGCAGAACCTGTGATGTAAACAACAACAGTGGGGTGAGATACATCAAATCTCAGTGAGTTCTCTATCTTATGGATTCTCTCGGCTTTACAAGGTTCTAACCAAAACCTAACTCAAGTTGGGGGAAAAGGAACTAGACTTTGAGTTCAAACATTCTGACTAGAGAAACAATCGT
Source organism: Lathyrus tuberosus (assembly GCA_022829125.1). Classification (NCBI taxonomy): domain Eukaryota; kingdom Viridiplantae; phylum Streptophyta; class Magnoliopsida; order Fabales; family Fabaceae; genus Lathyrus; species Lathyrus tuberosus. Next base: position 10,322,520 of record JALAZF010000180.1, on the reverse strand, counting down.
GCAAAACACAAAACGACATACAAGTTAAGAATCTTCTCCCCGGCCAGCCATACAAGGCAAATACAACGCGGGTCACGGATTCTTAATGTAGATAACTTCTCCTCGGCCAGCCATACAAGGCAAATACAACGCGGGTCACGGTTATCTACAGTTGGTACTTCTCCCCGCCCAGCCCACACAAGGAGCACTTTAGCACGGGTCACGGTACCAACCACTAAGTAACTTCTCCCCGCCCAGCCCACACAAGGAGCACTTCAGCACCGGTCCCAGTTACTTACTTAATAAATACTTCTCCCCGCCCAGCCCACACCAGGAGCACTTCAGCACGGGTCACGGTATTTATTAAGACACACACACAACAAATCGGAGGAATACGATTCTCCACTAACAACTACTTAACAAAGATACTCTTCTAGTATCGATGTAAGCATTTCCGCACGATTTTCTAAGTCATTCTATTTCACTAAGGTTTCCTCGCTCTACCTGTTTCATATTTTAACATGCATATTCAACAACAATTACACACCATTAAACGATAAAAGTCGATAAAACGACACTATTCCAAATTCCCGACATAATTAAATCGGCTAACAATCTCAAAACCATTTTAATAAGAAAGTACATTTTATTAGCTTTCCAACGATATCGAGAATGTTAAAAACGGATAATCAGAACACGAGTTATGGAAAATAACAAGAAAAGGTATCGCGAAAAACACAATTCTGCACTCTCACTGACCGTACGCGTATTGCCTTGTGCCATACGCGTATTGCCCAACTGGCTCGCCCAGCCATACGCGTATTGCCCAAAGTGATACGCGTATGGGCAGAGGCTGATTTCCCTTAAAAATTCCATTTAAAACTCCAATACGCGTACTACCTTACCTCATACGCGTATTGCCCAAAACCTTACACGTACCAATACGCAAATGAGCAGATGGCCGAGAAAATGGAACTCCATACGCGTATTGCCCATATTTCTTCATTTCCATACGCGTATTGACTTAACCAATACGCGTATTGCCTTGAGTGATACGCGTATGGGCAGTGGGAGACCAGAATTTTTCCTGCATAAAATTTTCTGCGAAATTAATCCATTTTCTCCTCCAAATCACTTCCAAACACCAGAAAAATACCAATTGGATACACAACAACACATATCTAACATGTATCAACCATAAGGAACATTAAAACATGATTCTATTGCAAAATTTCTCATTTCTCACAATATCAAAACTAACTCTAAACTCAATAAACTCTACTCTAAAGCATCTAACTAGAACCCACCTGGATTACAAGATGAGGATGATGAAGCTGAGATGAAAAAGATGAAGATGGGTTGATGATTCAATCTCTTGAGCTCTTGAGAATTTTTCCTCTCCTTTTCCTTCCTTTTCCTTCCTTTTTCCTTCTCTTCACTTTCTCTCTCAAAAGTTACCAACTTCAAATAATGGAAAAGGAAAAAGAGATATAGAGAAACATTAATTAGTAATACTACTAATTGTCCAAATTATCTCAAATGCACCAATTTAATAAAACTCCAAGTTAAATAATATTAATCTAATCAGTCCCGAGTTCGTCAGTTTACTCTAATTATTTTATCCAATAATTGCTCAGAGTACACCGGAACCCAATTAATCATAATAATATTATCCAAAACGTTCACAAATTATGGGGTATTACATCCATCGTACTATAACATTGGGATTCAAACCTGTCAAGTAGTAATTCCTTCATTCAGAGGAGCTCTAGACTCATAAATGCCTCTCAAGGGCTATGGTTACGATTACGTGATCATATACACCAATGGGATTGTATTCGACAATCACCCGACCATATTAGCCTTAAGACCTCTCTTGTATTGTCAATTCATGGCATAAACATATATTTTCCTTTACTATCAAAAAGAGTATTTAAATAGCTTCCCAACGATACCAAGAATGTTCAAAACGGATAATCGGAACACAAGTTATGGATTTAGAAAGTTCCATTTTTTCCATAATTTACTCAATTCCGATTAATTCCCAAAATCGACCAAAACCATCTCATAAATAATATTTTCACATTCCATAGCATAGAACTCTTTCATAGCTTCATATCGATATAAAGAATGTTTAAATCGAACACCCGAGTCAAAAGATATGAATTTTAGAAAATATTTTTATAAAACAAACAGCGGTAACCGGTTAACAACCACACGTTAACCGGTTACTTCAAGCCTCACTGTTCACTCAGAATCAAAATGAGAGTTAGAGACACATTTGGGTAACTTGTTACTCACCATGTGTTAACCGGTTACTCAACTCATTTCCTGCGTAAAAACCCCAAATTTACAAAGGGTAACCGGTTAACAACCACACGTTAACCGGTTACTCTGGGCTCAGAGGCAAAAATTCTTGTTTTAATTGATACTTTTCCATCTCAAAATTATACAAAACATAATCAAACATCCTGACAATTATCAACAGATGATTATGCATGCATAATGGTTGTTCTATACGATTTATATCACATCTTATCCGTTCGATTCCGTTGATTGGTAAAATTGTTCATTTTCTCACAAAACCAACCTAACTCTAAAACCTCCAGAAATATTACACTAAAGTCTCTAACTAGAACCCACCTGGATTACAAGATGATGATGAAGAAGCTGAGATGAAATGATGAAGAGTTGATGTTGGTTGATGATCTTGAGCTCTTGGACTTTTTCCTCTTTTTCTCTTCCTTTCCTTTCATTTCTTTCCTTCCTTCTCTTCTCAAAAGTTTCTATGTTTGAAAATGAGAGGAAAAGAAATGATATAGAAAAATATCATTGTTAGTAATACCACTAAATGTCCAAATTAGCTCAATTGCACCAATTGATAAAACCTCAGAGTTAAATAATATTACTCTGATCAATTCTGAGTTCGTCAGTTTACTCTAATTATTTTATCCAATAAATTCTCAGAGCAAGCCAGAACCCAGTTGACCATAATAATATTATCCCGAGTGGAATAATTTACGGGGTATTACAGAGGGTCCACTAGGGCGTATTTCCCACTTGTCGTTAACTCATCTGCGTGCTCGGTATACACCTGAGCTACCGTTGCGATGTGCTTGTGGGGGTCTTATAGGGCATTTACCCACTTGCTGTTAACACATCTGCGTGATCGGTATGGTGGGGTTGTGATGCCATGAAGGCAATATCACTCCGTTACTCACCTCTAGTGGTGTCATGTAGGCAATACCACTAGGCTTTCTCCCGGTGGGCTTGTGTAGTCATGTAGGCATCTTTGCACTCGCCGATACACACATGCGTATTGATGATTGACGGATGGGTTCCGCGGCCACTTAGGCGTGTATCACTTCAGACTCATTTGACTCATCGTGATGTGTGCTTGTGCAAGTCTCTTGACGCTAGGCACTTGGTTACTCATCGAGGGTGTGATATGTGTGGCCTATGTAGACAGGTAGATACTACTTCTGGATTCCTCGTACGTGAGTACAGGTCTGCGTACTTGGTTGTTTGATCTATTTATTGTTGTTGTGTACTTGTTGTTATTTCATTGGTGAGTCAAGGGACTACTAATGACGATATTACCCATTATTGTGTATTTGCACCAGACCGTGAGAAAACCCCGGATCCACGGTGGATCCGTTTGATTGCATGTACCCTGTAGAGCCGAAGGAACCTATAAGATAGGGGAACTCACTGAGATTATTATCTCACCCCAATATTGTTGCTATTTTTCAGGTGTTATTTACAGGTTTGATTTACAAGTGGAGCTATGCTTGGATGTTTCAAGAGAAGCTTAGTTAAGCTTATTCCGCTGTGTATTATTTTCTTGTACAATTAGGAATATTGTACCTTATTCTTAGATTTTCTTGTTTTGGCTAATTTCCATGCTTGGTACCAAAGGTTGTTTTTGTACATTAGAAATGGTCAAGTATGTGAATTATGCCATTAGGCACTTATGATTGTGTCAGTACCAAATAAAACACTTGTATGGTATTATTCTAGATAAATATTATACAGGGCGTTACAAAATGTCCCCCTTTCCTTTTAAATTCCATAACTTGTGATCCACTCATCTTATTTAAGTGTTCTTGATACCAATAGAAAGATGTGAGAATAATCTATCTGGTGAAGGTGAAAAATGTTAGTCTAATTGCCCGATTAAATAATTGGAGGAAACCTGAAAGTGGGGTAATTGTGATGATTTATTATGTGTGTTTCTATTGTGCATTTATAATATGCTTTGCTTATCCTATTGTTGATTAAACATGATTGTGAGTGAATATGTATGTTAAAATGAAAGTGGAATAGGTAGAGTGAGGAAACCTTACTATGAAACTATGTTGGAACCTAATAACGTCTAGAAAATTGTTGAATAACGTAATGACGACGATCGTGCGTGAGGGGCCGAGGCGTGCGTCTATTTCCGAAGAGTTTGGAATAATTACACTAGTATGGATCATGTTTAATTGTGTTTAGATTGAGAAAAGACAAAGAGGTCTTGAGGCGAATGTGGCCTTGTGATTGTCGAATACAATCACATTTGTGTGTATGTGATCACGTAATCCTAACCGTGTATTTTGGGTGCAATTTCATGGGTCTCGAGCTCCTCTGAAACGTATGCACAATTACTTGACAGGTTTGACTCCCGTGTGTAGTACGAATGGAACCTAAGGGTAGAGACTTGTGATGGTTAACAGGCCATGTGAAGTGACAATTCATGGCTAACAGGTCGTTGTTCCCGAATCCATTTCGTATGTCAAGTAAATGACAAGGATCCATGACTCGGGTCGACTTCTAGACGTAGAAGCGAACGGGAAAAGGGGATGCCTTGGTAAGGTTATCGATTAGTGATATTGTGAGTTAACGAAACTCATGAACATGGATCCATATAGTATGTGTGAGTACTCAACGTCACTTCCCTTCCCCTTTTTACTTGAGTTAGGATTGGCTAGAACCTTGTAAAGCCGAGAGGACTTATAAGATAGGAAACTCACTGAGATTTGATGTATCTCACCCCACGTTGTTGATTATATTACAGGTACTACAGGTTCAGAGAAGGGTAAGGATAAAGTTGTTTGACTTTCCTTACTATCTTAGCTTTTGGGATGGCAAGACTTCCGTTGTGGAGATATTTTAAGATCGTTATTTGATCTAGTTCTTAGTGTTGGAACATCTTGTATATATAATGCCGTAGTTTTTTTCTATTAGGTATTTTGGGCATGTATATGTATAATGTATTAACTAGGGACTTATGGTATTTCAGTACCAAAACGTGAATTCATGTGTGATATGGATGCTTTGATGTATTATATTATATATGGGTATTACAAACAATGTCGTTGCAAAGTATCTTGAGAAAAGTAAGAATGTTATCTTGAGAAAAGGAAGAATGTTTTCGTGTTTTCTCTTGAGAAGAAAAACACTTATTTATTTAAAAAGAAGAAGTCTTGATAAAGAAGCCCTATGAATATTTTTCTTTTTTTTTTGTTTTTAATCATGCCTATTAATATTTTTGTATGAGTAAAAAAGATATATATCATCTTTCAATTTAAAAATAAATAAAAAGTTGAACATTTTTTTATAATAATGATAAATAATAATAATAATGATAATGATAATAATAATAATAATAATAATAATAATAATAATAATAATAAACTTTCTTAATAACAATAACTATAATAATAATAATCAAGGTTAGATTTTATTTATTAATATTGATAATCATTAAAATTTAAAAATAATTTATTTATAGTTGTATAATTTTTTTTGTCGAATTTGTTATGCAAAAGTTAGCAACATTTTACCAATACCGTGTCTTTTTTTTTTTAAATAATATATATATATTTTTATAATAATTAAAAATTTAAAATAACCTATAAAAATAGTAATGAAACAAACTTTATGCTTTAAACATTTTAAAGGGTCTAAGTTCGCATTTAACTAAGAATTTTTCTTAGTATTATTAGGGCTTCTTTATCATGACTTCTTCTTTTTACCAAAATAAGTTTTTTTCTTCTCAAGAGAAAACTCGAAAATATATTTGATTAATTTAATTCAAAATACATTTTAAAAAATAAATTACAAAAATAATATTAATACATGATTTCGTAGTACTATAACTTAATATCTTGTCTTTTAATGTTGAGTATTTTATTGTTGAGAAGAAAAACGATGTATTATATTGTTGAGAACAAGATTAATGTCTTTGCAAATTCTCTTGAGAAAAGGAAGAATGTTATCTTGAGAAAAGGAAGAATGTTTTCGAGTTTTCTCTTGAGAAGAAAGAGACTTCTTTTGTGAAAAAGAAGAAGTCATGATAAAGAAGCCCTATGAATATATATTTTTTTTTTAATCATGCCTATTCATATTTTTGTATGACTAAAAAATATATATTTTATCTTTAAATTTAAGTATAATTAAAAAAATTGAATTTTTTTATAATAATAATAAGAAATAATAATAATAATAATAATATACTTTCTTAATAACAATATTTTAATAATAATAATAATGGTTAGATTTTATTTATTAATATTGAAAATAATTTTAATTTAAAAATAATTTATTTATATTGGTATAATTTTTTTTTGTTGAATTTGTTATGCAAAGTTAGCAACATTTTACTAATATCGTGTATCTTATAAAAAATAATAATATACAAATTTTTATAATAATTAAAAATTGAAAATAACCTATAAAATTAGAAATGGAACAAAGTTTACGCATTAAACATTTTAAACAGTCTAAGTTCACATTTAACTAAAAACTTTTCTTAGTATTATGAGGGCTTCTTTATCATGACTTCTTCTTTTTAACATAAGAAGTCTTTTTCTTCTCAAGAGAAAACTCGAAAATATATTTGATTAATTTAATTCAAAATAAAATTTAAAAAATAAATTATAAAAATAATATTAATACATGATTTTTTATTACTACAACTTAATATATTGTCTTTTAGTGTTGAGTCTTCTATTGTTGAGAAGAAAAACGATGTATTATATTATTGAGAACAAGAACAATGTCGTTGCAAATTCTCTTGAGAAAAGTTAGAATGTTATCTTGAGAAAAGGAAGAATGTTTTCATGTTTTCTCTTGAGAATAAAAACACTTATTTATTTAAAAAGAAGAAGTCCTGATAAAGAAGCCCAATGAATATTTTTCTATTTTTTTTTTGTTTTTAATCATGCCTATTAATATTTTTGTATGACTAAAAAAGATTTATATCATCTTTCATTTAAAAATAAATAAAAAGTTAAACATTTTTTTATAATAATAATAAATAATAATAATAATGATAATGATAATAATAATAATAATAATACACTTTCTTAATAACAATAACTATAATAATAATAATCAAGGTTACATTTTATTTATTAATATTGATAATCATTAAAATTTAAAAATAATTTATTTATAGTTGTATAATATTTTTTGTCGAATTTGTTATGCAAAAGTTAGCAACTTTTACCAATACCGTGTCTTTTTTTTTTAAATAATAAAATATATATTTTTATAACAATTAAAAATTTAAAATAACCTATAAAAATAGTAATGAAACAAACTTTACGCTTTAAAAATTTTAAAGGGTCTAAGTTCGCATTTAACTAAGAATTTTTCTTAGCATTATTAGGTCTTCTTTATCATGACTTCTTCTTTTTAACAAAATAAGTTTTTTTCTTCTCAAGAGAAAACTCAAAAATATATTTGATTAATATTAATACAAAATACATTTTTAAAAATAAGTTACAAAAATAATATTAATACATGATTTCGTAATACTATAACTTAATATCTTGTCTTTTAATGTTGAGTATTTTATTGTTGAGAAGAAAAACGATGTATTATATTGTTGAGAACAAGATTAATGTCTTTGCAAATTCTATTGAGAAAAGGAAGAATGTTATCTTGAGAAAAGGAAGAATGTTTTCGAGTTTTCTCTTGAGAAGAAAAAGACTTCTTTTGTGAAAAAGAAGAAGTCATGATAAAGAAGCCCTATGAATATATTTTATTGTTTTTAATGATGCCTATTAATATTTTTGTATGACTAAAAAATATATATTTTATCTTTAAATTTAAGTATAATTAAAAAAAATGAATTTTTTTATAATAATACTAAGAAATAATAATAATAATAATAATAATAGTAATAATAATATACTTTCTTAATAAGAATATTTTAATAATAATAATAATAATAATAATAATAATAATGGTTAGATTTTATTTATTAATATTGAAAATAATTTATTTATATTTGTATAATTTTTTTTGTTGAATTTGTTATGCAAAGTTAGCAACATTTTACTAATATCGTGTATCTTATAAAAAATAATAATATACAAATTTTTATAATAATTAAAAATTGAAAATAACCTATAAAATTAGAAATGGAACAAAGTTTTTGCTTTAAACATTTTAAATAGTCTAAGTTCACATTTAACTAAAAACGTTTCTTAGTATTATGAGGGCTTCTTTATCATGACTTTTTCTTTTTAACATAAGAAGTCTTTTTCTTCTTAAGAGAAAACTCGAAAATATATTTGATTAATTTAATTCAAAATAAACTTTAAAAAAATAAATTATAAAAATAATATAAATACATGATTTCTTAGTACTATAGTTCAATATATTGTCTTTAATATTGAGTCTTCTATTGTTGAGAAGAAAAACGATGTATTATATTGTTGAGAACAAGAACAATGTCGTTGCAAATTCTCTTGAGAAAAGTAAGAATGTTATCTTGAGAAATGGAAGAATGTTTTCGTGTTTTCTTTTGGGAAGAAAAACACTTATTTATTTAAAAAGAAGAAGTGCTGATAAAGAAGCCCTATGAATATTTTTCTATTTTTTTGGTTTTTAATCATGCCTATTAATATTTTTGTATGACTAAAAAAGATATATATCATCTTTCAATTTAAAAATAAATAAAAAGTTGAACATTTTTTATAATAATAATAAATAATAATAATAATGATAATGATAATAAAAATAATAATAATACACTTTCTTAATAACAATAACTATAATAATAATAACTAAGGTTAGATTTTATTTATTAATATTGATAATCATTAAAATTTAAAAATAATTTACTTATAGTTGTATAATTTTTTTTGTCGAATTTGTTATGCAAAAGTTAGCAACATTTTACCAATACCGTGTCTTTTTTTTTAAATAATATATATATATATATATATATATATATATATATATATATATATATATATATATTTTTTTTTTTTTTTTTTTTATAGTAATTAAAATTTTAAAATAACGCTTTAAACATTTTAAAGGGTCTAAGTTCGCATTTAACTAAGAATTTTTCTTAGTATTATTAGGGCTTCTTTATCATGACTTCTTCTTTTTCACAAAATAAGTTTTTTTCTCCTCAAGAGGAAACTCAAAAATATATTTGATTAATTTAATTCAAAATACATTTTAAAAAATAAATTACAAAAACAATATTAATACATGATTTCGTAGTACTATAACTTAATATCTTGTCTTTTAATGTTGAGTATTTTATTGTTGAGAAGAAAAACGATGTATTATATTGTTGAGAACAAGATTAATGTCTTTGCAAATTCTCTTGAGAAAAAGGAGAATGTTATCTTGAGAAAAGGAAGAATGTTTTCGAGTTTTCTCTTGAGAAGAAAAAGACTTCTTTTGTGAAAAAGAAGAAGTCATGATAAAGAAGCCCTATGAATATTTTTTTATTTTATTTTTAATCATGCCTATTAATATTTTTGTATGACTAGAAAATATATATTTTATCTTTAAATTTAAGTATAACTAAAAAAAGTAAATTTTTTTATAATAATAATATGAAATAATAATAATAATAATAATAATAATAATATACTTTCTTAATAACTATATTTTAATAATAATAATAATAATAATGGTTAGATTTTATTTATTAATATTGAAAATAATTTTAATTTAAAAATAATTTATTTATATTGGTATAATTTTTTTTTTTGAATTTGTTATGCAAAGTTAGCAACATTTTACTAATATCGTGTATCTTATAAAAAATAATAATATACAAATTTTTATAATAACTAAAAATTGAAAATAACCTATAAAATTAGAAATGGAACAAAGTTTACGCTTTAAACATTTTAAACAGTCTAAGTTCACATTTAACTAAAAACTTTTCTTAGTATTATGAGGGCTTCTTTATCATGACTTCTTCTGTAATACCCCATATTATTTAAATACTCAATTGGATATCAGATGAGATCTGATGAATATCTATGCGATCTATCTTTGGATAATTGGATTAATGGAATCCTCTAGGTACTTTAAGTGTTATCAATTGGGATCAATAGAGCAACTGGTGAACTCTGAAGAGATCAATTATTTTAATTCAAGAAAGGATTTTAAGGTAACTCTAATAATTGATCAATTTGGTTGAGACGACAAAATAGCAATTGGAGATATTTTACTCTATTAGATTATATTATATAATAAGTTATATATATATATATATATATATGTTAGAAGAGAAAAAGAAAAAAAGATAGAAGAAGAAGAAGAAGAAGGAGAAGAAGGGAAAGGAAGAGAAGAAGAGAAGTTCATCAAATCATCTCATCTTCTTCAAACTCCTCTTCGATTATCAGGTGGGTTCTAGATAGATACTTTAGTTATAGAGTTGTTGAGTGTAATGCCCTGTATGATATATATATATATATATATATATATATATATATATATATATATATCTAGAATAATACAATACACGCATTTTATTTGGTACTGACACCATCATAAGTGCCTAATGGCATAATTCACATACTTGTCCATAACTAAAACATAAATATAACATATGGCACAAGTCATGGAAATTATCCAAAGAAAATAAAATCTAAGAATATACAATATTCTCAATTGTATACAACAAATGCACAGCGGAATAAGCTCTACTAAGCTTCTCTTGAAACATCCAAGCATAGCTCCACTTGTAAATCAACCTGCAAGTACCTGAAATACAACAACTATAGTGGGGTAAGATACATCAAATCTCAGTGAGTTCCCTATCTTATGGATTTTCTCGGCTTTACAGGGTTCTATCAATCCTAACTCAAGTCAAGGGGAAGGAATTAGACCTTGAGTTCAAACATTTATGACTAGAGAAACCATCGCGCAATTCACAAATGCCAACTAGTTAAGGAATCTTTCCCCGACCATCCCACTCAAGGAGATTAAACACGGGTCACGGATCCTTAACGTAGAAAGGAGATTAAACACGGGTCACGGTCGTCTACGATTGGTATTTTCCCCGACCATCCCACACCAAAGGATTAAACACGGGTCACTAATACCAACCACCACATAACTTTCCCCGGCCATCCCACACAAGGAGATTAAACACGGGTCACGGTTACTCACTTAATAAATACTTTCCCCGCCCATCCCACACCAAAGGATTAAACACGGGTCACTAATATTTATCAAGGAACACACACTTAATAAATACTTTCCCCGGTCATCCCGCACAAGGAGATTAAACGTGGGTCACTAATATTTATTAAGGAACACAAACCGGAAGAATTACAATCCTCCACTGAGAACTACTTATCAAAGACACTCTTCTAGTATCGATGCATAAGAATTGTTCTCAACACATCTCATAACACCTAGTTACATCTCTAGGTTATTCCATTGATCTAAGGTTTCCTCACTCTTCCTAATTCATTTTAAGCATGCATATATATATATATATATATATATATATATATATATATATATATATATATATATATATATATATATATATATATATATATATATATATCATTCACAATTCGCAATTAGATAGACATAATATAATCACAAATATTACAAGTAAACACACGTAATCACACATCACATAAAACATCACTTTTCATATTTATATAGTTAACACCATACGTAGGTTTCCTTCGATTAATTTAATCAGGTAACAAGTCAATATTTCTCACTCTTATCCCGTAGGATATTTTCACAGCTTTACATCGGCTATAAATATGCCTCGATCGGACTTGCGATCCAAAAGATGTCAATTCCAACATTCCACAAAACATTATTTTCCTTCATTTTCCACTAAATGAAATATCCCACATCATACCCAATATTTTCACTTTTTATCAGATAGAGGGTCGTCCTAGCTTTCTAATGACACCAAGAACGTCCCGATCCGAGTTACGGATCAAAAGTTATGAAGGAAAGAAAACGAAAAAGCTGTCATGTTCGCTTTGTAAAGCAGCCATCGAATGCTCGCTCCCTCATTCGCAGTGCGAAGATCCCAGCGAATGCCTAGCCAACACTGGTTCGCTGCCCTATTCGCAGTGCGAACGTCTGGCGAACCAAGTCAGAACTGAAATGGGGCAAAGTTCGCAGTGCGAACCTCTGGCGAATGCTCGCCCTCACCTTCGCCGTGCGAATAGCCAGCGAGTGCTCAATCCCTCCTTCGTTAGGGGATTCGCAGTGCGAACCTGCGAATTCTGGGATTCTCAGCAGCGCTGTTATGGGTCGTTTGGGCCAAAAATCCAACCTTTCTTCCACCAAAACTCATCCAAAGCATACCAAAACATAAACCAATCATACAACAAGTATTCCACACATTTTATATCACGTTTCATCCGTTAGATTCCATCAATTTATCCGTTTCATCATTTTCTCTCAATTCTAACCTAAGTTTCAAACATTTATTTCTAGAACTTAGAGTGTCTAACTAGAACCCACCTGATAACCGAAGAGGAGTTTGAAGAAGATGATGCTGATCCATGAGCTTCTCCTCCAGCTTTTCCCTATTTCTCTTCTTCTTTCTCTCTTCCTTCTCTTCTTTCTCTTTTCTTCTTTTTCTTTCCTCTTACCACTTCTTTCTTTCTTTTCTCTTATATATATATATACATAATCATTATTATATAATATAAATCCATAGATTAGAATATCTCCAATTGATATTTTGTCATCTCAACCCATTGATCAATCATTAGAGTTATCATAAAAGTCTCTCGTGAACTAATAATAAATTGATCTCTTCAGAGTTCATTAGTTGCTCTATTGATCCCAATTAATAATACTTAAAGTACTTAGAGGATTCCATTAATCCAATTTACCAAAGATAGAGCACATAGATACTCATCTGATATCCAATTGGGCATTTAAATAATACGGGGTATTACATTGAGTTAGAGTTAGGTTTTGGATTTAGAGAAAATGAGCAATTTTACAAATCAATGAAATCTAACAGATAAAATGTGATATAAATCGTATAGAACAACCATTATGCATGTATAATCATCTGTTAATGCTTGGTTGTGTGTTTGAAATGGTTTCGGTTGAGATTGGAATGGAAAAGAGTCCAAGAAAACAATTATTTTTTCCTCTGCGCCCAGAGTAACCGGTTAACATGTGGTGGTTAACCAGTTACCCTTTGAAAAATTGGGGTTTTGCGCAATTTTTGAACTAAGTAACCAGTTAACGCGTGGTGAGTAACCGGTTACCCAAATGTGTCTCTAACTCTCATTTTGATTCTGAGTGAATAGTGGAGCTTGAAGTAACCGGTTAACGTGTGGTGAGTAACCGGTTACCACTGTTTGTTTTACAAAAATATTTTCTAAAATTCATATCTTTTGACTCGGGTGTCCGATTTAAGCATTCTTTATATCGATGTGAAGCTATGAAAGAGTTCTATGCTATGGGATGTGAAAATATTATTTATGAGATGGATTTTTGTCGATTATGGGAATTTATCGGAATTACGTGAATTATGTAAAATAGAACTTTTGAAATTTTAAAAGCTTCAAGAGGTGAGTTAATGAGGAACCCTTAGTACAATAGAATGACTTAGAGAATTGTAAGGCAATGCTTACATCGATACTAGAAGAGTATCTTTGTTAAGTGGTTGTTAGAGGGGTTTGGAGAGAAAGAAAAGAGAAGGAAAGGAAGAGAAAAGAGGAAAAAGTCCAAGATCAAGATCATCAAGAACATCATCACATCTTCATCAAATCATCTTCCAATCTTCACCATCTTCATCTATTCAAGGTGGGTTCTAGATAGAAACTTAAGTTTTAGAGTTAGAAATGATTTTAGCTTAAGTTAGGTTTTATGAGAAATTGCTTAATTTGGAAATCAATGAAATTTAACGGTTGAAATGTGTTAAAAACTGAGTAGTATAAGCTATATGGGTGTAGAATCATCTGTGTTTGATTATTGGATGTTTGGATATGTTTGGGTGAAGTTTTGGACCCATGGGATTTCAGCTGTTACGCTGCAGAACTTCTGAAATTTCCCAGATTCGCACTGCGAATCCCCCAGCGAAGGGGAAATCGTGCACTCGCTGGTTGTTCGCACGGCGAATGGAAAGGCGAACGTTCGCCAGACATTCGCCAGTGGTTCGCACTGCGGACTTTAGCTTGTTTTGGTTCTGCCATTGTTCGCCAGACATTCGCACTGCGAATGGGGCCGCGAACAAGTGTTGGCTAGGCGTTCGCTGGACGCTTCGCACTGCGAATGAAGTAGCGAGCACTCGCTGACTTCTTCGCATTGCGAACATGACAGATCCCCCAATTAGTTTCTTTCATAACTTTTACCTCGTTTATCCGTTGTGAGTGTTCTTGGTATCGTTGTGAAGCTATAAACATCCTCTAGCTAATGGTAGTGAGGAATATCAGGTTATTGCCCGATTAAATAAATCGGAGGGAACCGTGGATTTGTATAATTGGTGGTATATTGAATTATGTGTTTCCATTATGTGATTGATGATTATATGCCTATGTTATTATTGTTAAACATGTTTGAATATGTATGCATGTTAAAATATGAAATAGGTAGAGTGAGGAATATTACCGTAAACAATTGTCGAAAAGTGTGGAAATGACATAATGACAACGCTCGTGCAGAAGAGGACGAGGCGTGTGTCTAGTAATCATAACCAGTTATCTTGCGGTGTAGTTTCATGAGACTCGAGCACCTCCTCTGAAACGTATGCACAATTACTTGGCAGGTTTGATTCCCGCGTATAGTACGAATGGAGCCTACGGGTAAAGAGACTTGTGACGATGTACGGGCCGTGTGAAGTGACGGATCACGGTGTACGGGCCGATGATCCCGAATCCATTTCGTATGCCAAGTAAATACAAGGATCCATGACTCAGATCGTCTTCTAGACGTAGAAGCGGACGGGAACAGGGGTTGCCTTGGTAAGGATCGTAGCTTTTGAGATGGCATGGCTTCCGCTATGGCGTTTTATTTTGAGATCATTGTATTGATCTAGTTCTTAGTGCATTTTGGGACATCTTGTATATGTTATGCCGTAGTCTTTAGAACTTTGTATTTAGGGCATTTAATGTATATAATGTGTTAACTAGGAACTTATAGTATTTCAGTACCAAATACTTGGATCTATATATAATATTTATGCTTTGATGTATGAGTTTTATATATGGGTGTTACAGTTGGTATCAGAGCAGGTCGTATCCTCGACCTAGCCATGAAATAGTATAAGTGTTTCTTTCCGTTTCATATGCGTTGTGTCGCCATTGGTCTTACGTGTTATATTTATGGTATTGAGCCTGATCAACTTAATCCTATCTATATGACATTTAGGAACATGGCCGAACGGTGCAGAAACAACCGTGGTAGACCGAGAACTACTCCAGCAGGGACAAATCCGCCAGGGGATAAAGGGAATGCCCCTCTGTATCAGTTTATGCAACAGATGCAGCAGCAGCAGAATCAGTTTGTGCAACAAATGGTACAGCAAATGGCTGGTGGTATGCATCCTCCAGTGGTTGTTCTCGAAGCTGCAGGGGGAACCTTTAGGGATTTTATTCGTATGAATCCTCCGGAGTTTCAGGGAGGGTTAGATCCAGTAAAGGCTCATGAATGGATATCCGGTATGGAGCGGATTTTCTTGATAGTTCAGTGCAGTGAGGAAAATAAGGTTGTTTTCGCTTCTCACTTGTTAAATGGTTCTGCCATGAGAAGGTGGGAAAGCGCTTCAGCCTTAATGACAATTCAAGATGTACCGAAAGTATGGGAGTAGTTTAAGATAACTTTTATGGAGAAGTATTTCCCAATTTCCTTAAGGTCTCAAAAGGAATTCGAGTTTCAATAGCTGAGACAAGGTAACTTGACTGTGGCTTCTTATGCGGAAAAGTTCGAGGTTATGGCTGCTTATTCTAGACAAGCCATGTATGCTCCTGATGAGAGGTGGAAGATTGATCAGTTTCTGTTTGGTTTAAGGGCAGAAATTTCACATAGTGTGTCTCAGAGAGAATTTACTAGCTATGTTGAATTGTTACGACAGTGTTATGTGGCGGAGCATAGCTTAAAGAAGGTGCAAGCAGAAGGAGAGTTAAGTAGGGTGAATCAAAGTGATCGTGGGAGATCGAATCAACCATTTAGACCGAGACAACAATCTTTCAAAGGGAAGCAAGTTCAGAGTTCTAGGACTAGTGCGCCTCCGGTATGCCGTACTTCTGGAAAGAATCATTTTGGTAGGTGCAGTTGGGACGGAATAAGGTGTTATCAGTGTAATAAGGTGGGCCATTTATCGAGGGATTGTCCTCAAAAGAGAAATCAGACGCAAGAAAAGAATACCGGCCGAGTATATACCTTGGATGCAAGGAAGACAAAGGGTGATAACTCTTTGATTGCTGGTACGTGTTTTGTGAATGGAAATCCTTGCTTTGTTTTATTTGATTGTGGAGCTACCCACTCTTTTGTATCGATACAATGTGTAAAGCGGCTTGGGTTGCAAGCGGTTCTGTTGTCTCCACCCATGGTGGTTACTACTGCCATGGATGAGATTGTTGAAACACCGTTGAGGTGTGAAAATTGTGTATTATTGGTGAATCAAAGAGTTTTCCAAATTGATTTGATTTGCTTACCGCTTAAGAAAGTGGATGTTGTTCTGGGAATGGATTGGCTTTCAGCTAATTCGGTATTTATCGGATGTGAAGAAAAACTAATCATTATTCCATCTACTGAAGCTACTCCGAAGGATGTGTTAACTACTATTTTAGAAGGTACGGTTGGAATGATTAATTTCTTGTTTGAGGAAGAAAAATATGTTCTCTTGATTCTTACTAAGGAGGAGGGCAGTAACCGTCAAGTCTTGAGTATTCCAGTAGTTTGTGATTTTTCGGAAGTTTTCCCCGAGGATATCACTTCTCTTCCCCCGGAGCGGGAAGTGGAATTCTCTATTGACCTGATACCGGGAACGACTCTAATATCCGTTTCTCCGTATCGGATGGCACCACTTGAATTGAGAGAATTAAAGGATCAATTGGAGGAGTTGTTGGCTAAGCATTTTGTTCGACCCAGTGTTTCGCCCTGGGGAGCTCCAGTGTTGTTGGTAAAGAAAAAAGATGGTGGAATGCGGTTGTGTATTGATTACCGTCAGTTGAATAAGGTCACCATCAAGAACAAATACCCATTACCAAGGATAGGCGATCTGTTAGATCAATTGAAAGGAGCCTGTGTGTTCTCGAAGATTGATTTACGGTCGGGTTATCATCAGATTTGGGTGAAGAGTTCGGATGTACCAAAGACTGCGTTTAGAACTCGTTATGGTCATTATGAATTTTTGGTGATGCCTTTCGGTGTGATGAATGCTCCGGAAGTTTTCATGGATTATATGAATCGGATATTTCAACCTTATTTAGACCAGTTTGTGGTGATTTTCATTGATGACATTCTTATCTATTCTCGTGATCCTCAAGAGCACGGAGAACACCTAAGAATCATTTTATCCATCTTACAAGAGAGGCAACTTTTTGCTAAGTTAAGTAAGTGTGAGTTTTGGATGTCGGAGGTTAATTTTCTTGGACATGTCATATCTCAGGGAGGTGTAGCGGTTGATCCATCAAAAGTTGAAGCAGTGATAAATTGGGAGAGACCGAAGAATGTGTCTGAAGTTAGAAGCTTCTTGGGATTAGCAGGTTATTATAGAAGGTTTATTAAGGGCTTTTCCCAACTGGCTTTACCGATGACGAGACTTACTCGGAAGGATTATTCGTATGAATGGGATTCGGCTTGTGAGCAAAGTTTTATGAGTTTGAAGGAAAGATTGACGATCGCTCCTGTTTTGGTTATTCCTGATCCTAGCAAGTCGTATGAGGTATAATGTGATGCATCGAAATTGGGATTAGGAGGTGTGCTAATGCAAGATGGGCATGTAGTGGCTTATGCTTCATGACAGTTAAAAGTCTATGAAGAGAATGATCCAACGCATGATTTAGAATTGGCGGCCGTTGTATTTACCTTAAAGGTGTGGCGTCACTATTTGTATGGTGTACGTTTTGAGATGTTTAGTGACCACAAGAGCTTAAAGTACATCTTTGATCAGAAGGAGTTGAACATGCGTCAAAGGAGGTGGATGGAATATTTGAAAGATTATGACTTGGAGCTAAAGTACCATCCGGGTAAAGCGAATAAGGTGGCGGATGCTTTGAGCAGGAAAGTGTTGCATAGTGCCGACTTGATGATGTTAGAGTATACTTTATTGGAAAAATTTCGAGATCTAAATCTTCATTTTGTTTGGACCCCTAATGGTGTGATTATGGGAAATTTGAATATCACTTCTACTCTTCGGGAAGAAATCTAACAAGAGCAAGGGTTAGATGAGAAGTTACAAGAAGTGTTATTGCAGCCGGGTTTTGTGCGAGCTACCGACGGAGTTATTGTATTTAACCGAAGGATTTGTGTTCCGGATAACACGGAGTTGAAAAGAAGGATTTTGGAAGAAGCGCATAAGGGTGCTTTTACTATACATCCGGGATCTTCAAAGATGTGTCAAGACCTAAAGAGAGACTATTGGTGGTCCGGGATGAAAAGAGATATTGCGGTGTATGTGTCGGAATGTGCGGTGTGCCAACAAGTGAAGATCGAGCACCAAAGGTCGGGTGGCTTGTTGCAACCTTTAGAAATTCTGGTGTGGAAATGGAATAGTATTTCGATGGACTTCGCGGTGGGATTACCCCGTGCGCAAGGAGGTTATGATTCGATTTGGGTAATTGTAGATCGATTAACAAAGTCTGCGCATTTCTTGGCCGTAAAGACTACTTATAAGGCGAGTCATCTCGCAAGGTTGTTCATTTCGAAAATAGTAAGATTGCATGGTATTCCTACTAGTATCGTTTCAGATAGAGATCCAAAATTTACTTCAAGATTTTGGAGAGCTTTTCAACAAGCAATGGGAACGAAGTTATGTTTGAGTACGTCGAATCATCCGCGAACGGACGGTCAGACGGAACGGACAATACAAACCATGGAAGACATGTTGAGAGCTTGTGTACTTGAAAGTGGAGGAAATTGGATAGAACTTTTGTCGTTGATTGAGTTCTCTTATAATAACAGTTATCATGCAAGTATTGGTATGGCACCTTATGAGGCGTTGTATGGAAGGAAGTGTAGGACACCGTTGTGTTGGGCAGAAGTTGGTGAAGATAGGATGTTGGGACCCGAGATTATTCACGAAACTACGGAGAAGATCAGGATGATCCGTGAAAAAGTTAAGCAAGCACAGGATCGTCAAAAAAGTTATGCGGATAACCGAAGAAGACCTTTGGAATTTGATGAGGGCGATCACGTGTTTTTGAAAGTTACTCCGAGATTGAGGTTGAAAGGACCATTTAAATCGAGGAAGTTAAGTCCGAGATACGTGGGACCATATCAAATTTTAGAAAGAATCGGTGAAGTAGCCTACAGATTAGCCTTACCGCCTTCTCTGTCCGAGATGCATAATGTTTTTCATGTATCTCAGCTTCAGAAATTTGTCCCAGATCCTCTTCAGCCAATTTTACCAGATACAATTGAGATAGAAGCAGATTTGACATTTGAGCCTCAACCGAGTCGTATCACCGGAATGTGGCGCATCCGGGCGATGCAACTTGGGAATTGGAATCGAAGATGCGGGAGGTCTATCCTCATCTTTTCAGGTAATTGTTCTAAATTCGTGGGCGAATTTCTATTTAAGGGGGGGAGGATGTAATACCCCGTAAATTATTTTATTCTGGATACTATTAGTTGTGATCAACTGAGTCCCAGTGTACTCTGAGAAATTATCTGCAGAGATAATTAGGGTAACTGTTGAACTTAGAGTAAATCCAATTAATATTATCTGACTCTGAGATATTTAAGTAGTTGGACTTTAGTGACTTTTTGGACAATTAGTAGTGTTGCTAATTGATGATATTATACTATATCTTTTCTTTCCCTTCATTTTCCTTATTAGACCAAGAGAAAGAAAAAGATATAAAGGGTTTTGGAGAGAAAGAAAAGAGAAGGAAAGGAAGAGAAAAGAGGAAAAAGTCCAAGATCAAGATCATCAAAAACATCATCACATCTTCATCAAATCATCTTCTAATCTTCACCGTCTTCATCTATTCAAGGTGGGTTCTAGATAGAAGCTTAAGTTTTAGAGTTAGAAATGATTTTAGCTTAAGTTAGGTTTTATGAGAAATTGCTTAATTTGGAAATCGATGAAATTTAACGGTTGAAATGTGTTAAAAACTGAGTAGTATAAGCTATATGGGTGTAGAATCATCTGTGTTTGATTATTCAATGTTTGGATATGTTTGGATATGTTTGGGTGAAGTTTTGGACCCATGGGATTTCAACTGTTACGCTGCAGAACTTCTGAAATTTCCCAGATTCGCACTGTGAATCCCCCAGTGAAGGGGAAATCGTGCACTCGCTGGTTGTTCTTACGTCGAATGGAAAGGCGAACGTTCGCCAGACATTCGCCAGTGGTTCGCACTGCAAACTTTAGCTTGTTTTGGTTATGCCATTGTTCGCCAGACATTCGCACTGCGAATGAGGCAGCGAACAAGTGTTGGCTAGGCGTTCGCTGGATACTTCGCACTGCGAATGAAGTAGCGAGCACTCGCTGACTTCTTCGCATTGCGAACATGACAGATCTCCCAATTAGTTTCTTTCATAACTTTTACCTCGTTTATCCGTTGTGAGTGTTCTTGGTATCATTGTGAAGCTATGAACATCCTCTAGCTAATGGTAGTGAGGAATATCAGGTTATTGCCCGATTAAATAAATCGGAGGGAACCGTGGATTTGTATAATTGGTGGTATATTGAATTATGTGTTTCCATTATGTGATTGATGTTTATATGCCTATGCTCTTATTGTCAAACATGTTTGAATATGTATGCATGTTAAAATATGAAATAGGTAGAGTGAGGAATATTACCGTAAACAATTGTCGAAAAGTGTGGAAATGACATAATGACAACGCTCGTGCAGAAGAGGCTGGGGCGTGTGTCTAGTAATCATAACCAGTTATCTTGCGGTGTAGTTTCATGAGACTCGAGCACCTTCTCTGAAACGTATGCACAATTACTTGGCAGGTTTGATTCCTGCGTATAGTACGAATGGAGCCTACGGGTAAAGAGACTTGTGACGGTGTACGGACCGTGTGAAGTGACGGATCACAGTTTACGGGGCGATGATCCCGAATCCATTTCGTATGCCAAGTAAATACAAGGATCCATGACTCGAATCATCTTCTAGACGTAGAAGCGGACGGGAACAGGGGATGCCTTGGTACGGTTATTGATTAACGAGATTCTTGAGTTAACAGGCTCAGGACTTACTTTGGTACTAGTGTGAGTTAACAGGCTCCCTAGTGTGAATCCACATATGGCGTGTGTGTACTCAAAGTCATTTCCCTTCCCTTTTGACTTGAGTTAGGATGTTAGAACCTTGTAAAGCCGAGAGGACTATAAGATAGGGAACTCACTGAGATTTGATGTATCTCACCCCACGTTGTTGTTTACATCACAGGTACTACAGGTTCAACGAAGGGTAAGGATAAAGTGGTTTGACTTTTCCTTACGGATCGTAGCTTTTGAGATGGCATGGCTTCCGCTATGGCGTTTTATTTTGAGATCATTGTATTGATCTAGTTCTTAGTGCATTTTGGGACATCTTGTATATGTTATGCCGTAGACTTTAGAACTTTGTATTTAGGGCATTTAATGTATATAATGTGTTAACTAGGAACTTATAGTATTTCAGTACCAAATACTTGGATCTATATATAATATTTATGCTTTGATGTATGAGTTTTATATATGGGTGTTACACACAACAACACATATTTAACATGTATCAATCATAAGGAACATTAAAACATGATTCTATTGCAAAATTTCTCATTTCTCACAATATCAAAACTAACTCTAAACTCAATAAATCTCTACTCTAAAGTATCTAACTAGAACCCACCTGGATTACAAGATGAGGATGATGAAGCTGAGATGAAAAGATGGAGATGGGTTGATGATTCAAGTCCTAGAGTTCTTGAGAATTTTTCCTCTCCTTTTTCTTCCTTTTCCTTCCTTTTTCCTTCTCTTCCATTTCTCTCTCCAAAGTTACTATATTACAAATAATGGAAAAGGAAAAGGATATAGAGAAACATTAATTAGTAATACTACTAATTGTCCAAATTATCTCAAATGCACCAATTAATAAAACTCCAAGTTAAATAATATTAATCTAATCAGTTCCGAGTTCGTCAGTTTACACCAATTATTTTAATCCAATAATTGCTCAGAGTACATCGGAACCTAGTTGAGCATAATAATATTATCCAAACCGTTCACAAAATTATGGGGTATTACAGAAGCCCTATGAATATTTTTTTTTTGTTTAATCATGCCTATTAATATTTTTGTATGACTAAAAAATATATATTTTATCTTTAAATTTAAGTATAATTAAAAAAATTGAATTTTTTTATAATAATAATAAGAAATAATAATAAAAATAATATTAATAATAATAATAATATACTTTCTTAATAACAATATATTAATAATAATAATAATAATGGTTAGATTTTATTTATTAATATTGAAAATAATTTTAATTTAAAAATAATTTATTTGTATTGGAATAATTTTTTTTGTTGGATTTGTTATGCAAAGTTCGCAACATTTTACTAATATCGTGTATCTTATAAAAAAATAATAATGTACAAATTTTTATAATAATTAAAAATTGAAAATAACCTATAAAATTAGAAATGGAACAAAGTTTACACTTTAAACATTTTAAACAGTCTAAGTTCACATTTAACTAAAAACTTTTCTTAGTATTATGAGGGCTTCTTTATCATGACTTCTTCTTTTTAACATAAGAAGTCTTTTTCTTCTCAAGAGAAAACTCGAAAATATATTTGATTAATTTAATTCAAAATAAATTATAAAAATAATATTAATACATGATTTCTTATTACTACAGCTTAATATATTGTCTTTTAGTGTTGAGTCTTCTATTGTTGAGAAGAAAAACGATGTATTATATTGTTGAGAACAAGAACAATGTCGTTGCAAATTCTCTTGAGAAAAGTAAGAATCTTATCTTGAGAAAAGGAAGAATATTTTCGTGTTTTCTCTTGAGAAGAAAAACACTTATTTATTTAAAAAGAAGAAGTCCTGATAAAGAAGCGCCCTATGAATATTTTTCATTTTTTTTTTGTTTTTAATCATGCCTATTAATATTTTTGTATGTCTAAAAAAGGTATGTATAATCTTTCATTTTAAAAATAAATAAAAAGTTGAACATTTTTTATAATAATAATAAATAATAATAATAATGATAATGATAATAAAAATAATAATAATACACTTTCTTAATAACAATAACTATAATAATAATAATCACTGTTAGATTTTATTTATTAATATTGATAATCGTTAAAATTTAAAAATAATTTATTTATAGTTGTATAATTTTTTTTTGTCGAATTTGTTATGCAAAAGTTAGCAACATTTTACCAATACCGTGTCTTTTTTTAAAAATAATAATATATATATATATATTTTTATAATAATTAAAAATTTAAAATAATCTATAAAAATAGTAATGAAATAAACTTTACGCTTTAAACATATTAAAGGGTCTAAGTTCGCATTTAACTAAGAATTTTTCTTAGTATTATTAGGTCTTCTTTATCATGACTTCTTCTTTTTAACAAAATAAGTTTTTTTCTTCTCAAGAGAAAACTCGAAAATATATTTGATTAATTTAATTCAAAATACATTTGAAAAAATAAATTACAAAAATAATACTAATACGTGATTTCTTATTACTACAGCTTAATATATTGTCTTTTAGTGTTGAGTCTTCTATTGTTGAGAAGAAAAACGATGTATTATATTGTTGAGATCAAGAACAATGTCATTGCAAATTCTCTTGAGAAAAGGAAGAATGTTATCTTGAGAAAAGGTAGAATGTTTTCGAGTTTTCTCTTGAGAAGAAAAAGACTTCTTTTGTGAAAAAGAAGAAGTCATGATAAAGAAGCCCTATGAATATTTTTTTTTTGTTTTTAATCATGCCTATTAATATTATTTTATGACTAAAAAATTTATATTTTATCTTTAAATTTATGTATAAGTAAAAAAATTGAATTTTTTTATAATACTAATAAGAAATAATAATAATAATAATAATAATAATAATAATAATAATATATTTTCTTAATAACAATATTTTAATAATAATAATAATGGTTAGATTTTATTTACTAATATTGAAAATAATTTTAATTTAAAAATAATTTATTTATATTGGTATAATTTTTTTTTGAATTTGTTATGCAAAGTTAGCAACATTTTACTAATATCGTGTATCTTATAAAAAATAATAATATACAAATTTTTATAATAATTAAAAATTGAAAATAACCTATAAAATTAGAAATGGAACAAAGTTTACGCTTTAAACATTTTAAACAGTCTAAGTTCACATTTAACTAAAAACTTTTCTTAGTATTATGAGGGCTTCTTTATCATGACTTCTTCTTTTTAACATAAGAAGTCTTTTTCTTCTCAAGAGAAAACTCGAAAATATATTTGATTAATTTAATTCAAAATAAATTATAAAAATAATATTAATACATGATTTCTTATTACTACAGCTTAATATATTGTCTTTTAGTGTTGAGTCTTCTATTGTTGAGAAGAAAAACGATGTATTATATTGTTGAGAACAAGAACAATGTCGTTGCAAATTCTCTTGAGAAAAGTAAGAATCTTATCTTGAGAAAAGGAAGAATATTTTCGTGTTTTCTCTTGAGAAGAAAAACACTTATTTATTTAAAAAGAAGAAGTCCTGATAAAGAAGCCATATGAATATTTTTCATTTTTTTTTTGTTTTTAATCATGCCTATTAATATTTTTGTATGTCTAAAAAAGGTATATATCATCTTTCATTTTAAAAATAAATAAAAAGTTGAACATTTTTTATAATAATAATAAATAATAATAATAATGATAATGATAATAAAAATAATAATAATACACTTTCTTAATAACAATAACTATAATAATAATAATCACTGTTAGATTTTATTTATTAATATTGATAATCATTAAAATTTAAAAATAATTTATTTATAGTTGTATAATTTTTTTTGTCGAATTTGTTATGCAAAAGTTAGCAACATTTTACCAATACCGTGTCTTTTTTAAAAAATAATAATATATATATATTTTTTTATAATAATTAAAATTTTAAAATAATCTATAAAAATAGTAATGAAATAAACTTTACGCTTTAAACATATTAAAGGGTCTAAGTTCGCATTTAACTAAGAATTTTTCTTAGTATTATTAGGTCTTCTTTATCATGACTTCTTCTTTTTAACAAAATAAGTTTTTTTCTTCTCAAGAGAAAACTCGAAAATATATTTGATTAATTTAATTCAAAATACATTTGAAAAAATAAATTACAAAAATAATACTAATACATGATTTCTTATTACTACATCTTAATATATTGTCTTTTAGTGTTGAGTCTTCTATTGTTGAGAAGAAAAATGATGTATTATATTGTTGAGAACAAGAACAATGTCATTGCAAATTCTCTTGAGAAAAGGAAGAATGTTATCTTGAGAAAAGGTAGAATGTTTTCGAGTTTTCTCTTGAGAAGAAAAAGACTTCTTTTGTGAAAAAGAAGAAGTCATGATAAAGAAGCCCTATGAATATTTTTTTTTTGTTTTTAATCATGCCTATTAATATTATTTTATGACTAAAAAATTTATATTTTATCTTTAAATTTATGTATAAGTAAAAAAATTGAATTTTTTTATAATACTAATAAGAAATAATAATAATAATAATAATAATAATAATAATAATATATTTTCTTAATAACAATATTTTAATAATAATAATAATGGTTAGATTTTATTTACTAATATTGAAAATAATTTTAATTTAAAAATAATTTATTTATATTGGTATAATTTTTTTTTGAATTTGTTATGCAAAGTTAGCAACATTTTACTAATATCGTGTATCTTATAAAAAATAATAATATACAAATTTTTATAATAATTAAAAATTGAAAATAACCTATAAAATTAGCAATGGAACAAAGTTTACGCTTTAAACATTTTAAACAGTCTAAGTTCACAATTAACTAAAAACTTTTCTTAGTATTATGAGGGCTTCTTTATCATGACTTCTTCTTTTTAACATAAGAAGTCTTTTTCTTCTCAAGAGAAAACTCGAAAATATATTTGATTAATTTAATTCAAAATAAATTATAAAAATAATATTAATACATGATTTCTTATTACTACAGCTTAATATATTGTCTTTTAGTGTTGAGTCTTCTATTGTTGAGAAGAAAAACGATGTATTATATTGTTGAGAACAAGAACAATGTCGTTGCAAATTCTCTTGAGAAAAGTAAGAATGTTATCTTGAGAAAAGGAAGAATATTTTCGTGTTTTCTCTTGAGAAGAAAAACACTTATTTATTTAAAAAGAAGAAGTCCTGATAAAGAAGCCCTATGAATATTTTTCAATATTTTTTTTGTTTTTAATCATGCCTATTAATATTTTTGTATGACTAAAAAAGGTATATATCATCTTTCAATTTAAAAATAAATAAAAAGTTGAACATTTTTTATAATAATAATAAATAATAATAATAATGATAATGATAATAAAAATAATAATAATACACTTTCTTAATAACAATAACTATAATAATAATAATCACTGTTAGATTTTATTTATTAATATTGATAATCGTTAAAATTTAAAAATAATTTATTTATAGTTGTATAATTTTTTTTTGTCGAATTTGTTATGCAAAAGTTAGCAACATTTTACCAATACCGTGTCTTTTTTTAAAAATAATAATATATATATATATATTTTTATAATAATTAAAAATTTAAAATAATCTATAAAAATAGTAATGAAATAAACTTTACGCTTTAAACATATTAAAGGGTCTAAGTTTGCATTTAACTAAGAATTTTTCTTAGTATTATTAGGTCTTCTTTATCATGACTTCTTCTTTTTAACAAAATAAGTTTTTTTCTTCTCAAGAGAAAACTCGAAAATATATTTGATTAATTTAATTCAAAATACATTTGAAAAAATAAATTACAAAAATAATACTAATACATGATTTCTTATTACTACAGCTTAATATATTGTCTTTTAGTGTTGAGTCTTCTATTGTTGAGAAGAAAAACGATGTATTATATTGTTGAGAACAAGAACAATGTCATTGCAAATTCTCTTGAGAAAAGGAAGAATGTTATCTTGAGAAAAGGTAGAATGTTTTCGAGTTTTCTCTTGAGAAGAAAAAGACTTCTTTTGTGAAAAAGAAGAAGTCATGATAAAGAAGCCCTATGAATATTTTTTTTTTTGTTTTTAATCATGCCTATTAATATTATTTTATGACTAAAAAATTTATATTTTATCTTTAAATTTATGTATAAGTAAAAAAATTGAATTTTTTTATAATACTAATAAGAAATAATAATAATAATAATAATAATAATAATAATATATTTTCTTAATAACAATATTTTAATAATAATAATAATGGTTAGATTTTATTTACTAATATTGAAAATAATTTTAATTTAAAAATAATTTATTTATATTGGTATAATTTTTTTTTGAATTTGTTATGCAAAGTTAGCAACATTTTACTAATATCGTGTATCTTATAAAAAATAATAATATACAAATTTTTATAATAATTAAAAATTGAAAATAACCTATAAAATTAGAAATGGAACAAAGTTTACGCTTTAAACATTTTAAACAGTCTAAGTTCACATTTAACTAAAAACTTTTCTTAGTATTATGAGGGCTTCTTTATCATGACTTCTTCTTTTTAACATAAGAAGTCTTTTTCTTCTCAAGAGAAAACTCGAAAATATATTTGATTAATTTAATTCAAAATAAATTATAAAAATAATATTAATACATGATTTCTTATTACTACAGCTTAATATATTGTCTTTTAGTGTTGAGTCTTCTATTGTTGAGAAGAAAAACGATGTATTATATTGTTGAGAACAAGAACAATGTCGTTGCAAATTCTCTTGAGAAAAGTAAGAATCTTATCTTGAGAAAAGGAAGAATATTTTCGTGTTTTCTCTTGAGAAGAAAAACACTTATTTATTTAAAAAGAAGAAGTCCTGATAAAGAAGCCCTATGAATATTTTTCATTTTTTTTTTGTTTTTAATCATGCCTATTAATATTTTTGTATGTCTAAAAAAGGTATATATCATCTTTCATTTTAAAAATAAATAAAAAGTTGAACATTTTTTATAATAATAATAAATAATAATAATAATGATAATGATAATAAAAATAATAATAATACACTTTCTTAATAACAATAACTATAATAATAATAATCACTGTTAGATTTTATTTATTAATATTGATAATCATTAAAATTTAAAAATAATTTATTTATAGTTGTATAATTTTTTTTGTCGAATTTGTTATGCAAAAGTTAGCAACATTTTACCAATACCGTGTCTTTTTTTAAAAATAATAATATATATATATATATTTATAATAATTAAAAATTTAAAATTATCTATAAAAATAGTAATGAAATAAACTTTACGCTTTAAACATATTAAAGGGTCTAAGTTCGCATTTAACTAAGAATTTTTCTTAGTATTATTAGGTCTTCTTTATCATGACTTCTTCTTTTTAACAAAATAAGTTTTTTTCTTCTCAAGAGAAAACTCGAAAATATATTTGATTAATTTAATTCAAAATACATTTGAAAAAATAAATTACAAAAATAATACTAATACATGATTTCTTATTACTACAGCTTAATATATTGTCTTTTAGTGTTGAGTCTTCTATTGTTGAGAAGAAAAATGATGTATTATATTGTTGAGAACAAGAACAATGTCATTGCAAATTCTCTTGAGAAAAGGAAGAATGTTATCTTGAGAAAAGGTAGAATGTTTTCGAGTTTTCTCTTGAGAAGAAAAAGACTTCTTTTGTGAAAAAGAAGAAGTCATGATAAAGAAGCCCTATGAATATTTTTTTTTTGTTTTTAATCATGCCTATTAATATTATTTTATGACTAAAAAATTTATATTTTATCTTTAAATTTATGTATAAGTAAAAAAATTGAATTTTTTTATAATACTAATAAGAAATAATAATAATAATAATAATAATAATAATAATAATAATAATATATTTTCTTAATAACAATATTTTAATAATAATAATAATGGTTAGATTTTATTTACTAATATTGAAAATAATTTTAATTTAAAAATAATTTATTTATATTGGTATAATTTTTTTTTGAATTTGTTATCCAAAGTTAGCAACATTTTACTAATATCGTGTATCTTATAAAAAATAATAATATACAAATTTTTATAATAATTAAAAATTGAAAATAACCTATAAAATTAGAAATGGAACAAAGTTTACGCTTTAAACATTTTAAACAGTCTAAGTTCACAATTAACTAAAAACTTTTCTTAGTATTATGAGGGCTTCTTTATCATGACTTCTTCTTTTTAACATAAGAAGTCTTTTTCTTCTCAAGAGAAAACTCGAAAATATATTTGATTAATTTAATTCAAAATAAATTATAAAAATAATATTAATACATGATTTCTTATTACTACAGCTTAATATATTGTCTTTTAGTGTTGAGTCTTCTATTGTTGAGAAGAAAAACGATGTATTATATTGTTGAGAACAAGAACAATGTCGTTGCAAATTCTCTTGAGAAAAGTAAGAATGTTATCTTGAGAAAAGGAAGAATATTTTCGTGTTTTCTCTTGAGAAGAAAAACACTTATTTATTTAAAAAGAAGAAGTCCTGATAAAGAAGCCCTATGAATATTTTTCAATATTTTTTTTGTTTTTAATCATGCCTATTAATATTTTTGTATGACTAAAAAAGGTATATATCATCTTTCAATTTAAAAATAAATAAAAAGTTGAACATTTTTTATAATAATAATAAATAATAATAATAATGATAATGATAATAAAAATAATAATAATACACTTTCTTAATAACAATAACTATAATAATAATAATCACTGTTAGATTTTATTTATTAATATTGATAATCATTAAAATTTTAAAATAATTTATTTATAGTTGTATAATTTTTTTTGTCGAATTTTTTATGCAAAAGTTAGCAACATTTTACCAATACCGTGTCTTTTTTTAAAAATAATAATATATATATATATATATATATATATATATATTTTTATAATAATTAAAAATTTAAAATAATCTTTAAAAATAGTAATGAAATAAACTTTACGCTTTAAACATATTAAAGGGTCTAAGTTTGCATTTAACTAAGAATTTTTCTTAGTATTATTAGGTCTTCTTTATCATGACTTCTTCTTTTTAACAAAATAAGTTTTTTTCTTCTCAAGAGAAAACTCGAAAATATATTTGATTAATTTAATTCAAAATACATTTGAAAAAATAAATTACAAAAATAATACTAATACATGATTTCTTATTACTACAGCTTAATATATTGTCTTTTAGTGTTGAGTCTTCTATTGTTGAGAAGAAAAACGATGTATTATATTGTTGAGAACAAGAACAATGTCATTGCAAATTCTCTTGAGAAAAGGAAGAATGTTATCTTGAGAAAAGGTAGAATGTTTTCGAGTTTTCTCTTGAGAAGAAAAAGACTTCTTTTGTGAAAAAGAAGAAGTCATGATAAAGAAGCCCTATGAATATTTTTTTTTTGTTTTTAATCATGCCTATTAATATTATTTTATGACTAAAAAATTTATATTTTATCTTTAAATTTATGTATAAGTAAAAAAATTGAATTTTTTTATAATACTAATAAGAAATAATAATAATAATAATAATATATTTTCTTAATAACAATATTTTAATAATAATAATAATGGTTAGATTTTATTTACTAATATTGAAAATAATTTTAATTTAAAAATAATTTATTTATATTGGTATAATTTTTTTTTGAATTTGTTATCCAAAGTTAGCAACATTTTACTAATATCGTGTATCTTATAAAAAATAATAATATACAAATTTTTATAATAATTAAAAATTGAAAATAACCTATAAAATTAGAAATGGAACAAAGTTTACGCTTTAAACATTTTAAACAGTCTAAGTTCACAATTAACTAAAAACTTTTCTTAGTATTATGAGGGCTTCTTTATCATGACTTCTTCTTTTTAACATAAGAAGTCTTTTTCTTCTCAAGAGAAAACTCGAAAATATATTTGATTAATTTAATTCAAAATAAATTATAAAAATAATATTAATACATGATTTCTTATTACTACAGCTTAATATATTGTCTTTTAGTGTTGAGTCTTCTATTGTTGAGAAGAAAAACGATGTATTATATTGTTGAGAACAAGAACAATGTCGTTGCAAATTCTCTTGAGAAAAGTAAGAATGTTATCTTGAGAAAAGGAAGAATATTTTCGTGTTTTCTCTTGAGAAGAAAAACACTTATTTATTTAAAAAGAAGAAGTCCTGATAAAGAAGCCCTATGAATATTTTTCAATATTTTTTTTGTTTTTAATCATGCCTATTAATATTTTTGTATGACTAAAAAAGGTATATATCATCTTTCAATTTAAAAATAAATAAAAAGTTGAACATTTTTTATAATAATAATAAATAATAATAATAATGATAATGATAATAAAATTAATAATAATACACTTTCTTAATAACAATAACTATAATAATAATAATCACTGTTAGATTTTATTTATTAATATTGATAATCATTAAAATTTTAAAATAATTTATTTATAGTTGTATAATTTTTTTTGTCGAATTTGTTATGCAAAAGTTAGCAACATTTTACCAATACCGTGTCTTTTTTTAAAAATAATAATATATATATATATATTTATAATAATTAAAAATTTAAAATAATCTATAAAAATAGTAATGAAATAAACTTTACGCTTTAAACATATTAAAGGGTCTAAGTTCGCATTTAACTAAGAATTTTTCTTAGTATTATTAGGTCTTCTTTATCATGACTTCTTCTTTTTAACAAAATAAGTTTTTTTCTTCTCAAGAGAAAACTCGAAAATATATTTGATTAATTTAATTCAAAATACATTTGAAAAAATAAATTACAAAAATAATACTAATACATGATTTCTTATTACTACAGCTTAATATATTGTCTTTTAGTGTTGAGTCTTCTATTGTTGAGAAGAAAAATGATGTATTATATTGTTGAGAACAAGAACAATGTCATTGCAAATTCTCTTGAGAAAAGGAAGAATGTTATCTTGAGAAAAGGTAGAATGTTTTCGAGTTTTCTCTTGAGAAGAAAAAGACTTCTTTTGTGAAAAAGAAGAAGTCATGATAAAGAAGCCCTATGAATATTTTTTTTTTGTTTTTAATCATGCCTATTAATATTATTTTATGACTAAAAAATTTATATTTTATCTTTAAATTTATGTATAAGTAAAAAAATTGAATTTTTTTATAATACTAATAAGAAATAATAATAATAATAATAATAATAATAATAATAATAATAATATATTTTCTTAATAACAATATTTTAATAATAATAATAATGGTTAGATTTTATTTACTAATATTGAAAATAATTTTAATTTAAAAATAATTTATTTATATTGGTATAATTTTTTTTTGAATTTGTTATCCAAAGTTAGCAACATTTTACTAATATCGTGTATCTTATAAAAAATAATAATATACAAATTTTTATAATAATTAAAAATTGAAAATAACCTATAAAATTAGAAATGGAACAAAGTTTACGCTTTAAACATTTTAAACAGTCTAAGTTCACAATTAACTAAAAACTTTTCTTAGTATTATGAGGGCTTCTTTATCATGACTTCTTCTTTTTAACATAAGAAGTCTTTTTCTTCTCAAGAGAAAACTCGAAAATATATTTGATTAATTTAATTCAAAATAAATTATAAAAATAATATTAATACATGATTTCTTATTACTACAGCTTAATATATTGTCTTTTAGTGTTGAGTCTTCTATTGTTGAGAAGAAAAACGATGTATTATATTGTTGAGAACAAGAACAATGTCGTTGCAAATTCTCTTGAGAAAAGTAAGAATGTTATCTTGAGAAAAGGAAGAATATTTTCGTGTTTTCTCTTGAGAAGAAAAACACTTATTTATTTAAAAAGAAGAAGTCCTGATAAAGAAGCCCTATGAATATTTTTCAATATTTTTTTTGTTTTTAATCATGCCTATTAATATTTTTGTATGACTAAAAAAGGTATATATCATCTTTCAATTTAAAAATAAATAAAAAGTTGAACATTTTTTATAATAATAATAAATAATAATAATAATGATAATGATAATAAAAATAATAATAATACACTTTCTTAATAACAATAACTATAATAATAATAATCACTGTTAGATTTTATTTATTAATATTGATAATCATTAAAATTTTAAAATAATTTATTTATAGTTGTATAATTTTTTTTGTCGAATTTTTTATGCAAAAGTTAGCAACATTTTACCAATACCGTGTCTTTTTTTAAAAATAATAATATATATATATATATATATATATATTTTTATAATAATTAAAAATTTAAAATAATCTTTAAAAATAGTAATGAAATAAACTTTACGCTTTAAACATATTAAAGGGTCTAAGTTTGCATTTAACTAAGAATTTTTCTTAGTATTATTAGGTCTTCTTTATCATGACTTCTTCTTTTTAACAAAATAAGTTTTTTTCTTCTCAAGAGAAAACTCGAAAATATATTTGATTAATTTAATTCAAAATACATTTGAAAAAATAAATTACAAAAATAATACTAATACATGATTTCTTATTACTACAGCTTAATATATTGTCTTTTAGTGTTGAGTCTTCTATTGTTGAGAAGAAAAACGATGTATTATATTGTTGAGAACAAGAACAATGTCATTGCAAATTCTCTTGAGAAAAGGAAGAATGTTATCTTGAGAAAAGGTAGAATGTTTTCGAGTTTTCTCTTGAGAAGAAAAAGACTTCTTTTGTGAAAAAGAAGAAGTCATGATAAAGAAGCCCTATGAATATTTTTTTTTTGTTTTTAATCATGCCTATTAATATTATTTTATGACTAAAAAATTTATATTTTATCTTTAAATTTATGTATAAGTAAAAAAATTGAATTTTTTTATAATACTAATAAGAAATAATAATAATAATAATAATATATTTTCTTAATAACAATATTTTAATAATAATAATAATGGTTAGATTTTATTTACTAATATTGAAAATAATTTTAATTTAAAAATAATTTATTTATATTGGTATAATTTTTTTTTGAATTTGTTATCCAAAGTTAGCAACATTTTACTAATATCGTGTATCTTATAAAAAATAATAATATACAAATTTTTATAATAATTAAAAATTGAAAATAACCTATAAAATTAGAAATGGAACAAAGTTTACGCTTTAAACATTTTAAACAGTCTAAGTTCACAATTAACTAAAAACTTTTCTTAGTATTATGAGGGCTTCTTTATCATGACTTCTTCTTTTTAACATAAGAAGTCTTTTTCTTCTCAAGAGAAAACTCGAAAATATATTTGATTAATTTAATTCAAAATAAATTATAAAAATAATATTAATACATGATTTCTTATTACTACAGCTTAATATATTGTCTTTTAGTGTTGAGTCTTCTATTGTTGAGAAGAAAAACGATGTATTATATTGTTGAGAACAAGAACAATGTCGTTGCAAATTCTCTTGAGAAAAGTAAGAATGTTATCTTGAGAAAAGGAAGAATATTTTCGTGTTTTCTCTTGAGAAGAAAAACACTTATTTATTTAAAAAGAAGAAGTCCTGATAAAGAAGCCCTATGAATATTTTTCAATATTTTTTTTGTTTTTAATCATGCCTATTAATATTTTTGTATGACTAAAAAAGGTATATATCATCTTTCAATTTAAAAATAAATAAAAAGTTGAACATTTTTTATAATAATAATAAATAATAATAATAATGATAATGATAATAAAATTAATAATAATACACTTTCTTAATAACAATAACTATAATAATAATAATCACTGTTAGATTTTATTTATTAATATTGATAATCATTAAAATTTTAAAATAATTTATTTATAGTTGTATAATTTTTTTTGTCGAATTTTTTATGCAAAAGTTAGCAACATTTTACCAATACCGTGTCTTTTTTTAAAAATAATAATATATATATATATTTTCATAATAATTAAATATTTAAAATAATCTATAAAAATAGTAATGAAATAAACTTTACGCTTTAAACATATTAAAGGGTCTAAGTTTGCATTTAACTAAGAATTTTTCTTAGTATTATTAGGTCTTCTTTATCATGACTCCTTCTTTTTAACAAAATAAGTTTTTTTCTTCTCAAGAGAAAACTCGAAAATATATTTGATTAATTTAATTCAAAATAGATTTGAAAAAATAAATTACAAAAGTAATATTAATACATGATTTCGTAGTACTATAACTTAATATCTTGTCTTTTAATGTTGAGTATTTTATTGTTGAGAAGAAAAAGATGTATTATATTATTGAGAAAAGGTAGAATGTTTTCGAGTTTTCTCTTGAGAAGAAAAAGACTTCTTTTGTGAAAAAGAAGAAGTCATGATAAAGAAGCCCTATGAATATTTTTTTTTTGTTTTTAATCATGCCTATTAATATTAATGTATGACTAAAAAATTTATATTTTATCTTTAAATTTATGTATAAGTAAAAAAATTGAATTTTTTTATAATACTAATAAGAAATAATAATAATAATAATAATAATAATAATAATATATTTTCTTAATAACAATATTTTAATAATAATAATAATGGTTAGATTTTATTTACTAATATTGAAAATAATTTTAATTTAAAAATAATTTATTTATATTGGTATAATTTTTTTTTTGAATTTGTTATGCAAAGTTAGCAACATTTTACTAATATCGTGTATCTTATAAAAAATAATAATATACAAATTTTTATAATAATTAAAAATTGAAAATAACCTATAAAATTAGAAATGGAACAAAGTTTACGCTTTAAACATTTTAAACAGTCTAAGTTCACATTTAACTAAAAACTTTTCTTAGTATTATGAGGGCTTCTTTATCATGACTTCTTCTTTTTAACATAAGAAGTCTTTTTCTTCTCAAGAGAAAACTCGAAAATATATTTGATTAATTTAATTCAAAATAAATTATAAAAATAATACTAATACATGATTTCTTATTACTACAGCTTAATATATTGTCTTTTAGTGTTGAGTCTTCTATTGTTGAGAAGAAAAACGATGTATTATATTGTTGAGAACAAGAACAATGTCATTGCAAATTCTCTTGAGAAAAGTAAGAATGTTATCTTGAGAAAAGGAAGAATATTTTTGTGTTTTCTCTTGAGAAGAAAAACACTTATTTATTTAAAAAGAAGAAGTCCTGATAAAGAAGCCCAATGAATATTTTTCAATTTTTTTTTTTGTTTTTAATCATGCCTATTAATATTTGTGTATGACTAAAAAAGGTATATATCATCTTTCAATTTAAAAATAAATAAAAAGTTGAACATTTTTTATAATAATAATAAATAATAATAATAATGATAATGATAATAAAAATAATAATAATACACTTTCTTAATAACAATAACTATAATAATAATAATCACTGTTAGATTTTATTTATTAATATTGATAATAATTAAAATTTAAAAATAATATATTTTTAGTTGTATAATTTTTTTTGTCGAATTTGTTATGCAAAAGTTAGCAACATTTTACCAATGCCCTGTCTTTTTTTTAAATAATAATATATATATTTTTATAATAATTAAAAATTTAAAATAATCTATAAAAATAGTAATGAAATAAACTTTACGCTTTAAACATATTAAAGGGTCTAAGTTCGCATTTAACTAAGAATTTTTCTTAGTATTATTAGGTATTCTTTATCATGACTTCTTCTTTTTAACAAAATAAGTTTTTTTCTTCTCAAGTGCCTAATGGCATAGTTCACATACTTGTCCATTCTAAAAACACAAATACAATCTATGGCACAAGTCATGGAAACTAGCCAAAGAAAATAAAATCTAAGAATATACAATATCCTCAATTGTATATAACAATAAAATACACAGCGGAAAAACTAAAACTGAGCTTCTCTTGAAACATCCAAGCATAGCTCCATTTGTAAATCAACCTGCAATCCGAACCTGAAATATAGCAACTATAGTGGGGTGAGATACATCAAATCTCAGTGAGTTCCCTATCTTAAAGTCCTCTCGGCTTTACAAGGTTCTAAATAACCTAACTCATGTCAAAGGGGAAAGGGGAAAGACCATGAGTACACACACACAAGTAACCATCACGGTGAGCCTGTAAACTCACACTAGTACCGAAGTACCTCTTGAGCCTGTAAACTCAAGAATTCACAATGTACCGAAGTACCTCTTGAGCCTGTTAACTCAAGAATTCACAATCAATAACCATACCAAGGCATCCCCTTTCCCCGTCCGCTTCTACGTCTAGAAGACGACCCGAGTCATGGATCCTCGAATTACTTGACATACGAAATGGATTCGGGAACAACGGCCTGTTAGCCGTGAACCGTCACTTCTCATGGCCTGTTAACCATCACAAGTCTCTACCCGTAGCTCCCATTCGTACTAAACGCGGGAATCAAACCTGCCAAGTAATGGTGCATATGTTTCAGAGGAGCTCGAGACCCATGAAACGCACTATCAATAATAACCGGTTACGATTGCACAATACACACGCCTCGGCCTTTCACGCACGAGCGTTACCACAAAGATTCTCTACCACAATTCTAGTTACAACCTAGAATTAAACCATTTTGTTTTGGGGTAAAGTTTTCTCACTCTTCCTAATTCATATTTTAACATGCTTATTCTTTCACTCAAGTTTAACATCAATTAGGCAAACCATATTACAATTTCACATTTGAAATACATATAATAATTTCATCACAAATTATACAAAAGCATATTACAATTGTATAATGGAGTCACATATAATGATTCATCACATAAAAACCTCACTCTCATCTCGTAGGATATTTTCACAGCTTTCCAACGGCTATACTCTAGCCTCGATCGAATTCACGATCCAAAAGATATGGATTCACACATATCACATATCATGGTTTCCATCATTTTCCACTTAAATATAAAATCCCACATCATACCCAATATTTTCACTTTTTATCGGATAGAGGGTCGTCATAGCTTTCTAATGACACCAAGAACGCCCCGATCCGAGTTACGGATTAAAAGTTATGAAGGAAACAAAATTGCACTATCTGTCATGTTCGCTAGGCGAATCCCCAGCGAGCATTCGCTCCAGCCTTCGCTAGGCGAAGCTCCTGGCGAATGAACAAACAGAACAAAAACAGACATAAAGTTCGCTTCGCGAACTCTCTAGCGAACCTTCGCCTCGCCCTTCGCTTCGCGAACAACTCAGCGAAGCAAGTCAGAACCAAACAAAACTGAAAACACACAAAGTTCGCTAGGCGAACGTCTCTGGCGAACATTCGCTGGCGGGTTCGCTAGGCGAACCCTCGAAAATCCGTTCGCTGCGCTTCGCCCCAGGTTCGCTAGGCGAACCATGCGAAACCCAGAAATCTCAGTAGCGTCACAGCTGGGCCTTTGGGGTCCAAAACCCACTCCAAACACCACCCAATGCACAAACAAGCATAAATAGATGATTCTACACACGTATTGATCATACAACACAGTTTATAACTCATTTTATCCGTTAGATTCCATTGATTTGTCGGATTAATCATTTTCTCTCAAATCTAACCTAAGTTCAAATCATTGATTTCTAGAACTTAGAGTTTCTATCTAGAACCCACCTGATATACGGAGAGGAGTTTGAAGAAGATGGTCCAAGCTTTTCTCTCTTTTCCTCTTCTCCTCCTTTCTCTTCTTCCTCATTTTTCTTCTTCTTCTTTCTATTTCCTTTTCTTTCTCATTCTCTTACCAAATATATATATATATATATATAAACCAATATTATATAATATAATCTAATAGAGCAAAATATCTCCAATTGATATTTTGTCATTTCAACCAATTGATCAATCATTTGAGTTATCATGACAGTCTCTCTTGAACTAATAATAAATTGATCTCCTCAGAGTTCATTAGTTGCTCTATTGATCCCAATTGATAATACTTAAGGTACTTAGAGGATTCCATTAATCCAATTAATCAAAGATAGAGTACGTAGATACTCATCTGATATCCAATTGAGCATTTAAAATAATACGGGGTATTACATCTTCTTTATCATGACTTCTTCTTTTTAACAAAATAAGTTTTTTTCTTCTCAAGAGACAACTCGAAAATATATTTGATTAATTTAATTCAAAATACATTTTAAAAAATAAATTACAAAAATAATATTAATACATGATTTCGTAGTACTATAACTTAATATCTTGTCTTTTAATGTTGAATATTTTATTGTTGAGAAGAAAAACGATGTATTATATTATTGAGGACAAGATTAATGTCTATGCAAATTCTCTTGAGAAAAGGAAGAATGTTATCTTGAGAAAAGGTAGAATGTTTTCGAGTTTTCTCTTGAGAAGAAAAAGACTTCTTTTGTGAAAAAGAAGAAGTCATGATAAAGAAGCCCTATGAATATTTTTTTTTTGTTTTTAATCATGCCTATTAATATTTTTGTATGACTAAAAAATATATATTTTATCTTTAAATTTAAGTATAATTAAAAAAATTGAATTTTTTTTAATAATAATAAGAAATAATAATAATAATAATAATAATAATATACTTTCTTAATAACAATATTTTAATAATAATAATAATAATAATAATAATGGTTAGAAATAATTTATTTATATTGGTATAATTTTTTTTTTTTTTTGAATTTGTTATGCAAAGTTAGCAACATTTTACTAATATCGTGTATCTTATAAAAAATAATAATATACAAATTTTTATAATAATTAAAAATTGAAAATAACCTATAAAATTAGAAATGGAACTGTAATACCCCATATTATTTTAATGCTCAATTGGATATCAGATGAGATCAGATGAGCTTTTGTGTACTCTATCCTTGGATAATTTGATTAATGAAATCCTCTAAGTACTTTAAGTATTATCAATTGGGATCAATAGAGCAACTAATGAACTCTGAAGAGATTAATTATTTTATGAAAGAGACAAATTGGTATTTATTAGTACGAGATAGTATTTTAAGATAACTCTAATAATTGATCAATTGGGCTGAGATGATAAAATATCAATTGGAGATATTTTACCTTGTTGGATTTATATTATATAATAAGTTTATATATATATTTGTTAAGAAAAGAAAGAAAAAGAAAGATAGTAAGAGGAAGAAGAAAAGAGAAAGAAGAGGAAAGAAGAGAGGAAGAAAGGGAAAAGAGAAGAAGCTTGGACCATTGTTCATCATCTTCTTCAACCTCCTCTTCGATTATCAGGTGGGTTCTAGTTAGACACTTTAAGTTCTAGAATTATACGTTTGGAACTTAGGTTAGAAATTGAGAGAAAATGATAAATTGAAGAATCAATGAAATCAAACGGATGAAACACGATATAAACCGGGTAATATAGTCAGGTTATGTGTGGATTGAACCTATCATACTTGTTTTGATGTCCCAATCTGTTTAGGTATGAGTTAGAATGGTTTAGAATGAAGAAAAATGTGACTTTTTTGGGTTCTGTTACGTAGTAACCGGTTACGGCATATGTGCTAACCGGTTACCCTTTGAAAAATGACGTTTCTGGGCTGTTTTCTAGCCAGTAACCGGTTACAGCATATGTGCTAACCGGTTACCACTGCTATTGACAGAAAAATGAAAATTAAAATGGCTGTATCTTTTGAACCATAAGTCCGTTTTGGTTCCCGTTTGAAGCGTTGGAAAGCTATTTCAATGCTCTATGTGATAGTGAGGTAGAAACATGTTTATATGCTATGGATTGATAAGAAAAATATAGAAATGTAGTGTATGTAGTTTTGATTCCACCAAAACTCAAGAATCGGGAATCCGATTGATACGAGTCCAAAGCCTTTGGAAAATAATTCAATAAGGTAGTGAATGGTGATGTGAGACCATGATTTAACCAAGGATGCTTGGTAGAGGATAGTA
This sequence comes from Lathyrus tuberosus, assembly GCA_022829125.1. Lineage (NCBI taxonomy): Eukaryota > Viridiplantae > Streptophyta > Magnoliopsida > Fabales > Fabaceae > Lathyrus > Lathyrus tuberosus. The sequence continues at coordinate 10,281,019 of JALAZF010000180.1, read as the reverse complement.
GTGGCTTGTATGCCTTAAAAATGTGTGAGAACTACTATGTGGATTATGTTTGACGTGTTATGTTATTATATGTGTTTACTTGTAATATTTGTGATTATACCATGTCTATCTAATTGTGAATTGTGAATGAAAGAAATATGCATGTTAAAATGAATTAGGAAGAGTGAGGAAACTTTACCCCAAAACAAATGGCATAGTTAAGATTGTTATAATTCTAGGTTGTGAATAGAAACTCTGAATGACAACGCTCGTGCATGAGGGGCCGAGGCGTGTGTCTGACAATGCTCGTACGTGAGGGGCCGAGGCGTGTGTCTATTATCGAATGATATAGAAAGAGTGAAACACTAGTATGGAACATGTGTATTTAACCATTGTGGTTTTATGAAAAGACAAAAGAGGTCTTAAGGCGAATGTGGCCTTGTGATTGTCGAATACAATCACGTTTGTGTGTGTGATCACGTAATCGTAACCATTTCACTTGAGTTGCAGTTTCATGAGTCTCGAGCTCCTCTGAAACAAGGCATGGTACTTGGCAGGTTTGATTCACGTGTGTAGTACGAATGGAACCTAAGGGTAGAGACTTGTGATGGTTAACATGCCATGTGAAGTGACGGTTCACGGCTAACAGGCTGATGTTCCCGAATCCATTTCGTATGCCAAGTAAATTGCAAGGATCCATGACTCGGGTCGACTTCTAGACATAGAAGAGGACGAGAAAAGGGGATGCCTTGGCACGGTTATTGATTAGTGAGATTCTTGAGTTAACAGACTCATGACATGTTTCCATATAGTGTGAGATTGTGAGATTGAGAACTCAAGGTCACTTTCCCTTCCCCTTGACTTGAGTTAGGATTGTTAGAACCCTGTAAAGCCGAGAGAATCTATAAGATAGGGAACTCACTGAGATTTGATGTATCTCACCCCACTATTGTTGATAATTTTCAGGAGGTATTTGCAGGTTGGTTTACAAGTAGAGCTACGCTTGGATGTTTCAAGAGAAGCTTAGTTGAGCTTGTTCCGCTGTGTATTTGTTGTATACAATTGAGGATATTGTATATTGATCTTAGATTTTATATTTTTGGCTATTTTCCATATCTTGTACCATAGATTGTATTATGTTTTTAGAATGGTCAAGTATGTGAATTATGCCATTAGGCACTTATGATTGTGTCAGTACCAAATAAAACACTTGTATGGTATTATTCTAGATAAATATTATAAAGGGCGTTATAGGAACAAAGTTTACGCTTTAAACATTTTAAACAGTCTAAGTTCACATTTAACTAAAAACTTTTCTTAGTATTATGAGGGCTTCTTTACCATGACTTCTTCTTTTTAACATAAGAAGTCTTTTTCTTCTCAAAAGAAAACTCGAAAATATATTTGCGTAATTTAATTCAAAAAAAAATTTTAAAAATAAATTATAAAAATAATATTAATAAATGATTTCTTAGTACTATAACTTAGTATATTGTCTTTTAGTGTTGAGTCTTCTATTGTTGAGAAGCAAAACGATGTATTATATTGTTGAGAACAAGAACAATGTCGTTGCAAATTCTTTTGAGAAAAGTAAGAATGTTATCTTGAGAAAAGGAAGAATGTTTTCGTGTTTTCTCTTGAGAAGAAAAACACTTATTTATTTAAAAAGAAGAAGTCCCGATAAAGAAGCCCTATGAATATTTTTCTATCTTTTTTTTGTTTTTAATCATGCCTATTAATATTTTTGTATGACTAAAAAAGATATATATCATCTTTCAATTTAAAAATAAATAAAAAGTTGAACATTTTTTATAATAATAATAATAATGATAATGATAATAATAATAATAATAATACACTTTCTTAATAACAATAACTATAATAATAATAATCAAGGTTAGATTTTATTTATTAATATTGATAATCATTAAAATTTAAAAACAATTTCTTTATAGTTGTATAATTTTTTTTTGTCGAATTTGTTATGCTTTACCAATACCGTGTCTTTTTTTTTAAATAATAATATATATATTTTTATAATAACTAAAAATTTAAAATAACCTATAAAAATAGTAATGAAACAAACTTTACGCTTTAAACATTTTAAAGGGTCTAAGTTCGCATTTAACTAAGAATTTTTCTTAGTATTATTAGGGCTTCTTTATCCTGACTTCTTCTTTTTAACAAAATAAGTTTTTTTCTTCTCAAGAGAAACTCGAAAATATATTTGATTAATTTAATTCAAAATACATTTTAAAAAATAAATTACAAAAATAATATTAATACATGATTTCGTAGTACTATAACTTAATATCTTGTCTTTTATTATTGAGTATTTTATTGTTTAGAAAAAAAAGGATGTATTATATTGTTGAGAACAAGATTAATGTCTTTGCAAATTCTCTTGAGAAAAGGAAGAATGTTATCTTGAGAAAAGGAAGAATGTTTTCGAGTTTTCTCTTGAGAAGAAAAGGACTTCTTTTGTGAAAAAGAAGAAGTCATGATAAAGAAGCCCTATAAATATTTTTTTTTTGTTTTTAATCATGCCTATTAATATTTTTGTATGACTAAAAAATATATATTTTATCTTTAAATTTAAGTATAATTAAAAAAATTGAATTTTTTTATAATAATAATAAGAAATAATAATAATAATAATAATATACTTTCTTAATAACAATATTTTAATAATAATAATAATAATAATGGTTAGATTTTATTTATTGATACTGAAAATAATTTTAATTTAAAAATAATTTATTTATATTGGAATAATATTTTTTTGTTGAATTTGTTATGCAAAGTTCGCAACATTTTACTAATATCGTGTATCTTATAAAAAATAATAATATACAAATTTTTATAATAATTAAAAATTGAAAATAACCTATAAAATTAGAAATGGAACAAAGTTTACGCTTTAAACATTTTAAACAGTCTAAGTTTACATTTAACTAAAAACTTTTCTTAGTATTATGAGGGCTTCTTTATCATGACTTCTTCTTTTTAACATAAGAAGTCTTTTTCTTCTCAAGAGAAAACTCGAAAATATATTTGATTAATTTAATTCAAAATAAATTATAAAAATAATATTAATACATGATTTCTTATTACTACAGCTTAATATATTGTCTTTTAGTGTTGAGTCTTCTATTGTTGAGAAGAAAAACGATGTATTATATTGTTGAGAACAAGAACAATGTCGTTGCAAATTCTCTTGAGAAAAGTAAGGATGTTATCTTGAGAAAAGGAAGAATATTTTCGTGTTTTCTCTTGAGAAGAAAAACACTTATTTATTTAAAAAGAAGAAGTCCTGATAAAGAAACCCTTCGAATATTTTTCTATTTTTTTGTTTTTAATCATGCCTATTAATATTTTTGTATGACTAAAAAAGATATATATCATCTTTCAATTTAAAAATAAATAAAAATTTGAACATTTTTTATAATAATAATAAATAATCATAATAATGATAATGATAATAATAATAATAATAATAATAATAATAATAATAATAATACACTTTCTTAATAACAATAACTTTAATAATAATAATCAAGTTTAGATTTTATTTATTAATATTGATAATCATTAAAATTTAAAAATAATTTATTTATGGTTGTATAATTTTTTTGTCGAATTTGTTATGCAAAAGTTAGCAACATTTTACCAATACCGTGTCTTTTTTTTTAAAATAATAATATATATATATATATATTTTTATAATAATTAAAAATTTAAAATAATCTATAAAAATAGTAATGAAACAAACTTTACGCTTTAAACATATTAAAGGGTCTAAGTTCGCATTTAACTAAGAATTTTTCTTTGTATTATTAGGTCTTCTTTATCATGACTTCTTCTTTTTAGCAAAATAAGTTTTTTTCTTCTTAAGAGAAAACTCGAAAATATATTTGATTAATTTAATTCAAAATACATTTTAAAAAATAAATTTCAAAAATAATATTAATACATGATTTAGTAGTACTATAACTTAATATCTTGTCTTTTAATGTTGAGTATTTTATTGTTGAGAAGAAAAACGATGTATTATATTGTTGAGAACAAGATTAATGTCTTTGCAAATTCTCTTGAGAAAAGGAAGAATGTTATCTTGAGAAAAGGTAGAATGTTTTTGAGTTTTCTCTTGAAAAGAAAAATACTTCTTTTGTGAAAAAGAAGAAGTCATGATAAAGAAGCCCTATGAATATTTTTTTTTTTGTTTTTAATCATGCCTATTAATATTTTTGTATGACTAAAAAATATATATTTTATCTTTAAATTTAAGTATAATTAAAAAAATTGAATTTTATTATAATAATAATAAGAAATAATAATAATAATAATAATATACTTTCTTAATAACATTATTTTAATAATAATAATAATAATGGTTAGATTTTATTTATTAATATTGTAAATAATTTTAATTTAAAATTAATTTATTTATATTGATATAATTTCTTTTGTTGAGTTTGTTATGCAAAGTTAGCAACATTTTACTAATATCGTGTATCTTATAAAAAATAATAATATACAAATTTTTATAATAATTAAAGATTGAAAATAACCTATAAAATTAGAAATGGAACAAAGTTTACGCTTTAAACATATTAAACAGTCTAAGTTCACATTTACCTAAAAACTTTTCTTAGTATTATGAGGGCTTCTTTATCATGACTTCTTCTTTTTAACATAAGAAGTCTGTTTCTTCTCAAGAAAAAACTCGAAAATATATTTGATTAATTTAATTCAAAATAAATTTTAAAAAATAAATTATAAAAATAATATTAATACTTGATTTCTTATTATTACAGCTTAATATATTGTCTTTTAGTGTTGAGTCTTCTATTGTTGAGAAGAAAAACGATGTATTATATCTTGAGAAAAGGATGAATGTTTTCGTGTTTTCTCTTGAGAAGAAAAACACTTATTTATTTAAAAAGAAGAAGTCCTGATAAAGAAACCCTTCGAATATTTTTCTATTTTTTTGTTTTAATCATGCCTATTAATATTTTTGTATGACTAAAAAAGATATATATCATCTTTCAATTTAAAAATAAATAAAAATTTGAACATTTTTTATAATAATAATAAATAATCATAATAATGATAATGATAATAATAATAATAATAATAATAATACACTTTCTTAATAACAATAACTATAATAATAATAATCAAGGTTAGTTTTATTTATTAATATTGATAATCATTAAAATTTAAAAATAATTTATTTATGGTTGTATAATTTTTTTGGTCGAATTTGTTATGCAAAAGTTAGCAACATTTTACCAGTACCGTGTCATTTTTTTTAAATAATATATATATATATATATATATATATATATATATATATATATATATATATATATATATATATATATATTTATAATAATTAAAATTTTAAAATAATCTATAAAAATAGTAATGAAACAAACTTTATGCTTTAAACATATTAAAGGGTCTAAGTTCGCATTTAACTAAGAATTTTTCTTAGTATTATTAGGGCTTCTTTATTCTGACTTCTTCTTTTTAACAAAATAAGTTTTTTTCTTCTCAAGAGAAACTCGAAAATATATTTGATTAATTTAATTTAAAATACATTTTAAAAAAATAAATTACAAAAATAATATTAATACATGATTTCGTAGTACTATAACTTAATATCTTGTCTTTTATTATTGAGTATTTTATTGTTTAGAAGAAATAGGATGTATTATATTGTTGAGAACAAGATTAATGTCTTTGCAAATTCTCTTGAGAAAAGGAAGAATGTACAATCTTGAGAAAAGGAAGAATGTTTTCGAGTTTTCTCTTGAGAAGAAAAATACTTCTTTTGTGAAAAAGAAGAAGTCATGATAAAGAAGCCCTATGAATATTTTTTTTTTTGTTTTTAATCATGCCTATTAATATTTTTGTATAACTAAAAAATATATATTTTATCTTTAAATTTAAGTATAATTAAAAAAGTTGAAGTTTTTTTATAATAATAATAAGAAATAATAATAATAATAATAATAATAATAATAATATACTTTCTTAATAACAATATTTTAATAATAATAATAATGGTTAGATTTTATTTATTAATACTGAAAATAATTTTATCCGATTTAAGAGTTCTTTATATCGTTGTGAAGCTAAGAAAACATTCTATACGATGGGGGTGAAAAATGTTAATTTTACTGCCCGATTAAATAATCGGAAAAAGTCCAAAAGTGATATATTATGTTTTACTTGTCGGATATTATTCTATTGTGCAACTATGATATATCTTGCCCATCCTATTATTGTTTAGCATGGTTGTGAGTGAATATGCATGTTAAAATATGAAATCGGTAGGGTGAGGATTATTACCATAAAAATGTTGGAACCTAGTAACGGATAGGAAATGGTTGAATAACATAGCGACGACGCTCGTGCAAGAGAGGCCGAGGCGTGCGTCTATTATCGAATGGTTGTGTGTGGAATTACGAAATCGTAACCACTATTCTATTATGTGCCATTTCATGAGTAACGAGCTCCTCTGTAATGAATGCACGATTTCTTGGTAGGTTTGATTCCCAATGTTATAGTACAAATGGAGCCTACGGGTAAAGAAACTTGTGACGGGTACGAGCCGTGTGAAGTGACGGATCATGGGTACGGGCCGATGATCCCGAATCCATTTCGTATGCCAAGAAATCTACGAGGGTCCATGACTCGTTACTACTTCTAGACGTAGAAGAGTGCGGGAGAAAGGGGATGCCTTGATCGGTTTAATGATAGTGATACTTTTCGGGTTAACGAACTCGATAGAATCAAAACATATGGTCTGTGTACTCAAAGTCACTTCCCTTCCCTTTTGACTTGAGTTAGGATATTAGAACCTTGTAAAGCCGAGAGGACTATAAGATAGCGAACACACTGAGATTTGATGTATCTCACCCCACTGTTGTTGTTTACATCACAGGTACTACAGGTTCGGCGAAGGGTAAGGACAAAGTGGTTTGACTTTTCCTTACGGATCGTGGCTTTTGAGATGTCATGGCTTTCGCTATGACATTTTATTTTGAGATCATTGTATTGATCTAGTTCTTAGTGCTTTTTGGGGACATTTTGTATATGTTATGCCACAGACGTTAGAACTTCGTAGTTAGGGCATTTAATGTATACAATGTGTTAACTAGGAACTTGTATATATTTCAGTACCAAACGTATTATTCATGTATGATATATGTTATGATGTATGTATGTATATATGGGCGTTACATTTATAATAATAATAAATAATCATAATAACGATAATGATAATAATAATAATAATAATAATAATAATACACTTTCTTAATAACAATAACTTTAATAATAATAATCAAGGTTAGGTTTTATTTATTAATATTGATAATCATTAAAATTTAAAAATAATTTATTTATGGTTGTATAATTTTTTTTGTCGAATTTGTTATGCAAAAGTTAGCAACATTTTACCAATACCGTGTCTTTTTTATTAAATAATAACATATATATATATATATATATATATATTTATAATAATTAAAAATTTAAAATAATCTATAAAAATAGTAATGAAACAAACTTTACGCTTTAAACATATTAAAGGGTCTAAGTTCGCATTTAACTAAGAATTTTTCTTAAGATTATTAGGTCTTCTTTATCATGACTTCTTCTTTTTAGCAAAATAAGTTTTTTTCTTCTCAAGAGAAAACTCGAAAATATATTTGATTAATTTAATTCAAAATACATTTTAAAAAATAAATTACAAAAATAATATTAATACATGATTTCGTAGTACTATAACTTAATATCTTGTCTTTTAATGTTGAGTATTTTATTGTTTAGAAGAAAAACGATGTATTATATTGTTGAGAACAAGATTAATGTCTTTGCAAATTCTCTTGAGAAAAGGAAGAATGTTATCTTGAGAAAAGGTAGAATGTTTTCGAGTTTTCTCTTGAGAAGAAAAGGACTTCTTTTGTGAAAAAGAAGAAGTCATGATAAAGAAGCCCTATGAATATTTTTGTTTTGTTTTTAATCATGCCTATTAATATTTTTGTAAGACTAAAAAATATATATTTTATCTTAAAATTTATGTATAATTAAAAAAATTGAATTTTTTTATAATAATAATAAGAAATAATAATAATAATAATAATAATAATATACTTTCTTAATAACAATATTTTAATAATAATAATAATGGTTAGATTTTATTTATTAATACTGAAAATAATTTTAATTTAAAAATAATTTATTTATATTGGAATAATATTTTTTTGTTGAATTTGTTATGCAAAGTTCGCAACATTTTACTAATAACGTGTATCTTATAAAAAATAATAATATACAAATTTTTATAATAATTAAAAATTGAAAATAACCTATAAAATTAGAAATTGAACAAAGTTTACGCTTTAAACATTTTAAACTGTCTAAGTTCACATTTAACTAAAAACGTTTCTTAGTATTATGAGGGCTTCTTTATCATGACTTTTTCTTTTTAACATAAGAAGTCTTTTTCTTCTCAAGAGAAAACTCGAAAATATATTTGATTAATTTGATTCAAAATAAATTATAAAAATAATATTATTACATGATTTCTTATTACTACAGCTTAATATATTGTCTTTTAGTGTTGAGTCTTCTATTGTTGAGAAGAAAAACGATGTATTATATTGTTGAGAACAAGAACAACGTCGTTGCAAATTCTCTTGAGAAAAGTAAGAATGTTATCTTGAGAAAAGGAAGAATATTTTCGTGTTTTCTCTTGAGAAGAAAAACACTTATTTATTTAAAAAGAAGAAGTCCTGATAAAGAAACCCTATGAATATTTTTCTATTTTTTTGTTTTTAATCATGCCTATTAATATTTTTGTATGACTAAAAAAGATATATATCATCTTTCAATTTATAAATAAATAAAAATTTGAAGATTTTTTATAATAATAATAAATAATCATAATAATGATAATGATAATAATAATAATAATAATAATAATAATAATACACTTTTATAATAACAATAACTATAATAATAATAATCAAGGTTAGATTTTATTTATTAATATTGATAATCATTAAAATTTAAAAATAATTTATTTATGGTTGTATAATTTTTTTTGTCGAATTTGTTATGCAAAAGTTAGCAACATTTTACCAATACCGTGTCTTTTTTTTTAATAATAATATATATATATATATATATATATTTATAATAATTAAAAATTTAAAATAATCTATAAAAAAAGTAATGAAACAAACTTTACGCTTTAAACATATTAAAGGGTCTAAGTTCGCATTTAACTAAGAATTTTTCTTAGTATTATTAGGTCTTCTTTATCATGACTTCTTCTTTTTAGCAAAATAATTTTTTTTCTTCTCAAGAGAAAACTCAAAAATATATTTGATTAATTTAATTCAAAATACATTTTAAAAAATAAATTTCAAAAATAATATTAATACATGATTTCGTAGTACTATAACTTAATATATTGTCTTTTAATGTTGAGTATTTTATTGTTGAGAAGAAAAACGATGTATTATATTGTTGAGAACAAGATTAATGTCTTTGCAACTTCTCTTGAGAAAAGGAAGAATGTTATCTTGAGAAAAGGTAGAATGTTTTCGAGTTTTCTCTTGAGAAGAAAAGGACTTCTTTTGTGAAAAAGAAGAAGTCATGATAAAGAAGCCCTATGAATATTTTTTTTTTGCTTTTAATCATGCCTATTAATATTTTTGTATGACTAAAAAATATATATTTTATCTTTAAATTTAAGTATAATTAAAAAAATTGAATTTTTTTATAATAATAATAATAAGAAATAATAATAATAATAATAATAATAATAATAATAATAATAATAATATACTTTCTTAATAACAATATTTTAATAATAATAATAATAATGGTTAGATTTTATTTATTGATACTGAAAATAATTTTAATTTAAAAATAATTTATTTATATTGGAATAATATTTTTTTGTTGAATTTGTTATGCAAAGTTCGCAACATTTTACTAATATCGTGTATCTTATAAAAAATAATAATATACAAATTTTTATAATAATTAAAAATTAAAAATAACCTATAAAATTAGAAATGGAACAAAGTTTACGCTTTAAACATTTTAAACAGTCTAAGTTCACATTTAACTAAAAACTTTTCTTAGTATTATGAGGGCTTCTTTTTTCATGAGTTCTTCTTTTTAACATAAGAAGTCTTTTTCTTCTCAAGAGAAAACTCGAAAATATATTTGATTAATTTAATTCAAAATAAATTATAAAAATAATATTAATACATGATTTCTTATTACTACACCTTAATATATTGTCTTTTAGTGTTGAGTCTTCTATTGTTGAGAAGAAAAACGATGTATTATATTGTTGAGAACAAGAACAATGTCGTTGCAAATTCTCTTGAGAAAAGTAAGAATGTTATCTTGAGAAAAGGAAGATTATTTTCGTGTTTTCTCTTGAGAAGAAAAACACTTATTTATTTAAAAAGAAGAAGTCCTGATAAAGAAACCCTATGAATATTTTTCTATTTTTTTGTTTTTAATCATGCCTATTAATATTTTTGTATGACTAAAAAAGATATATATCATCTTTCAATTTATAAATAAATAATAATTTGAAGATTTTTTATAATAATAATAAATAATCATAATAATGATAATAATAATAATAATAATAATAATAATAATAATAATACCTCCCCCTTGCTATTTATGTTGATGATGGAATACTTTCATAGACTCTTGTATAAAATGCAGCTTGACTCTAATTTCAACCGTCATGCTAAATGTGAGAAGTTGGGCATTACCAATCTCACATTTGCAGATGATGTTTTGCTTTTTTGCAGGGGTGATGAGATCTCAGTAAGGATGATGCTTGATATGATCAAAGAGTTCTCTATTACTACTGGTTTAGTGGTCAATCAGAATAAGTGCAAAATCTTTTTTGGTAGTGTGGATAGAGAGACCAAAGTTAATATCAGTGCTGTAACTGAATTTGAAGAAGGTATGCTGCCTGTAAGGTATCTTGGTGTACCACTTTCGGATAAGAAGCTTAACATAAAATACTACCTTCCCCTTATTGATAAAATTATGGCAAGAATCAAGCACTGGACCTCTAAGCTCCTTAGTATGGCTGGCCGTGTTCAATTGGTTAAATGCACCATCACTGCTATTGTGCAGTATTGGATGCATTGTCTACCTATTCCTAAGTGTGTTCTTAAGAGGATTGACAGCATGTGCAGAGGGTTTATCTGGACGGGGAAAACTGAAGCGAGCAGAAAAAGTCCGGTGGCTTGGCACAAGGTATGTAGTCCTAAGAGACAAGGTGGTCTTGGCCTTCCTAATCTAATAGTTTGGAACAAGGCTACTTTGTTAAAATATCTGTGGAACTTATGCAAGAAGTCTGATAATTTGTGGGTTAAGTGGGTCCATATCCACTATATAAAAAATCAGAATGTTATGGATGTTGATGTGAAGCAGGGCAATTCTTGGGTGATGAAAAGTGTGCTGAAGCAAAGAGAGGCTGTGAACCACTTCCTAAATTATTGGGAGTCCTCATTAAGTGGCAATAGATTTAGAATGAAAATAATGTATGATCTTATGATTGATGATCAAGAGAGAATGCAGTGGAGGTTTCTTGTTAACCGAAACTGTGCCAGGCCTAGAGCAATTCACCTTGTTTGGCTTGCTTGCCATGGTAAGCTTGGCACAAAGGATAGACTTGTGCGTTTTGGTATGATAGCTGATAAAAAATGCAGTTTGTGCAAGGAAGATGATGAGTCGCTCGATCATTTATTTTTTGCCTGCAAGGTTTCGAAGAATATTTGGAAGTCTGTTTTGAATTGGGTTGGAATCCAACATGATCCGCAGTATTGGTTTAAGGAGATTGATTGGATTATTGCTAGCACAGTGAAAAAGGGTTGGAGAGCCAGTCTTCTCAAACTAGCTTTTGCTGAAACATTATATGGTATTTGGGGGTATAGGAATGATATGATTTTTGGAGATAAAGTCCATAGTAATACTTATGATGATGTTAGTCAAAATATTATAGAGAAAATTTTGTATAGAGGGTGGGGGTCAAAGAAGCTTAGGAAACATGTTGCTTCCTTGATGACATTGGATCTTTGATCACCTTGTATCTACTTGATTTTGAATTAATATACCTTTTTTGATTCAAAAAATAATAATAATACACTTTTATAATAACAATAACTATAATAATAATAATCAAGGTTAGATTTTATTTATTAATATTGATAATCATTAAAATTTAAAAATAATTTATTTATGGTTGTATAATTTTTTTTGTCGAATTTGTTATGCAAAAGTTAGCAACATTTTACCAATACCGTGTCTTTTTTTTTAATAATAATATATATATTTTTATAATAATTAAAATTTTAAAATAATCTATAAAAAAGTAATGAAACAAACTTTACGCTTTAAACATATTAAAGGGTCTAAGTTCGCATTTAACTAAGAATTTTTCTTAGTATTATTAGGTCTTCTATATCATGACTTCTTCTTTTTAGCAAAATAAGTTTTTTTCTTCTCAAGAGAAAACTCGAAAATATATTTGATTAATTTAATTCAAAATACATTTTAAAAAATAAATTTCAAAAATAATATTAATACATGATTTCGTAGTACTATAACTTAATATCATGTCTTTTAATGTTGAGTATTTTATTGTTGAGAAGAAAAACGATGTATTATATTGTTGAGAACAAGATTAATGTCTTTGCAACTTCTCTTGAGAAAAGGAAGAATGTTATCTTGAGAAAAGGTAGAATGTTTTCGAGTTTTCTCTTGAGAAGAAAATGACTTCTTTTGTGAAAAAGAAGAAGTCATGATAAAGAAGCCCTATGAATATTTTTTTTTTGCTTTTAATCATGCCTATTAATATTTTTGTATGACTAAAAAATATATATTTTATCTTTAAATTTAAGTATAATTAAAAAAATTGAATTTTTTTATAATAATAATAATAAGAAATAATAATAATAATAATAATAATAATAATAATAATATACTTTCTTAATAACAATATTTTAATAATAATAATAATGGTTAGATTTTATTTATTAATACTGAAAATAATTTTAATTTAATAATAATTTATTTATATTGGAATAATATTTTTTTGTTGAATTTGTTATGCAAAGTTCGCAACATTTTACTAATATCGTGTATCTTATAAAAAATAATAATATACAAATTTTTATAATAATTAAAAATTGAAAATAACCTATAAAATTAGAAATGGAACAAAGTTTACACTTTAAACATTTTAAACAGTCTAAGTTCACATTTAACTAAAAACTTTTCTTAGTATTATGAGGGCTTCTTTATCATGACTTCTTCTTTTTAACATAAGAAGTCTTTTTCTTCTCAAGAGAAAACTCAAAAATATATTGGATTAATTTAATTCAAAATAAATTATAAAACTAATATTAATACATGATTTCTTATTACTACAGCTTAATATATTGTCTTTTAGTGTTGAGTCTTCTATTGTTGAGAAGAAAAACGATGTATTATATTGTTGAGAACAAGAACAATGTCGTTGCAAATTCTCTTGAGAAAAGTAAGGATGTTATCTTGAGAAAAGGAAGAATATTTTCGTGTTTTCTCTTGAGAAGAAAAACACTTATTTATTTAAAAAGAAGAAGTCCTGGTAAAGAAACCCTTCGAATATTTTTCTATTTTTTTGTTTTTAATCATGCCTATTAATATTTTTGTATGACTAAAAAAGATATATACCATCTTTCAATTTATAAATAAATAAAAATTTGAAGATTTTTTATAATAATAATAAATAATCATAATAATGATAATGATAATAATAATAATAATAATAATAATAATAATACACTTTTATAATAACAATAACTATAATAATAATAATCAAGGTTAGATTTTATTTATTAATATTGATAATCATTAAAATTTAAAAATAATTTATTTATGGTTGTATAATTTTTTTTGTCGAATTTGTTATGCAAAAGTTAGCAACATTTTACCAATACCGTGTCTTTTTTTTTTAATAATACTATATATATATTTATAATAATTAAAATTTTAAAATAATCTATAAAAAAGTAATGAAACAAACTTTACGCTTTAAACATATTAAAGGGTCTAAGTTCGCATTTAACTAAGAATTTTTCTTAGTATTATTAGGTCTTCTTTATCATGACTTCTTCTTTTTAGCAAAATAAGTTTTTTTCTTCTCAAGAGAAAACTCGAAAATAGATTTGATTAATTTAATTCAAAATACATTTTAAAAAATAAATTTCAAAAATAATATTAATACATGATTTCGTAGTACTATAACTTAATATATTGTCTTTTAATGTTGAGTATTTTATTGTTGAGAAGAAAAACGATGTATTATATTGTTGAGAACAAGATTAATGTCTTTGCAACTTCTCTTGAGAAAAGAAAGAATGTTATCTTGAGAAAAGGTAGAATGTTTTCGAGTTTTCTCTTGAGAAGAAAAGGATTTCTTTTGTGAAAAATAAGAAGTCATGATAAAGAAGCCCTATGAATATTTTTTTTTTGCTTTTAATCATGCCTATTAATATTTTTGTATGACTGAAAAATATATATTTTATATTTAAATTTAAGTATAATTAAAAAAATTGAATTTTTTTATAATAATAATAATAAGAAATAATAATAATAATAATAATAATAATAATAATATACTTTCTTAATAACAATATTTTAATAATAATAATAATAATAATGGTTAGATTTTATTTATTAATACTGAAAATAATTTTAATTTAAAAATAATTTATTTATATTGGAATAATATTTTTTTGTTGAATTTTTTATGCAAAGTTCGCAACATTTTACTAATGTCGTGTATCTTATAAAAAATAATAATATACAAATTTTTATAATAATTAAAAATTGAAAATAACCTATAAAATTAGAAATGGAACAAAGTTTACGCTTTAAACATTTTAAACAGTCTAAGTTCACATTTAACTAAAAACTTTTCTTAGTATTATAAGGGCTTCTTTTTTCATGAGTTCTTCTTTTTAACATAAGAAGTCTTTTTCTTCTCAAGAGAAAACTCGAAAATATATTTGATTAATTTAATTCAAAATAAATTATAAAAATAATATTAATACATGATTTCTTATTACTACAGCTTAATATATTGTCTTTTAGTGTTGAGTCTTCTATTGTTGAGAAGAAAAACGATGTATTATATTGTTGAGAACAAGAACAATGTCGTTGCAAATTCTCTTGAGAAAAGTAAGAATGTTATCTTGAGAAAAGGAAGAATATTTTCGTGTTTTCTCTTGAGAAGAAAAACACTTATTTATTTAAAAAGAAGAAGTCCTGATAAAAAACCCTATGAATATTTTTCTTTTTTTTTTTTTGTTTTTAATCATGCCTATTAATATTTTTGTATGACTAAAAAAGATATATATCATCTTTCAATTTAAAAATAAATAAAAATTTGAACATTTTTTATTGTAATACCCCGTAAATTTATTTTACTCTGGATAATATTAGTTGTGATGAACTGAGTCCCAGGGTACTCTGAGAAATTATTTGCAGAGATAATTAGAGTAACTGTTGAACTTAGAGTAAATCCAATTAATAATATCTGACTCTGAGATATTTGGGTATTTGGATTTAAGTGACTTTTTGGACATTTAGTAGTATTATTTATTAATGATAGTTACTATATGTTTTCTTTTCCTCCCATTTTCCACATAAAAAGAAAAAGATAGTAAGAGAAGTAAGAAAGAAAGAAAAGGAAGGAGAGAAAAGTGGAGGAGAGGAAAAAGAGAAGAATTCAAGTTTCAAGAGCAAATCATCATCAATCCTTCATCAATTCATCTCATCTTCTTCACCAACATCTTCATCTTCATCTTACTAGAGGTGGGTTCTAGTTAGAACTTTAGTTTTAGAGTTTTGGAGATATTTGAGTTAGGTTAGAATCTTTGAAAATCGATAATCTAATGGTTAAAAATCGGTATAAATTGTGTAGTATGATCACTCTATGCTTATGAACATTAATTATGCTTGTTTGTGCTGGTTGGAATCGATTTAGGTTGAGAAATGATGAATGTGTAGCTTCGGAACCATGGAACCTGTAAGGGAAGAATTCTGGTTCTGGTGTGATTCGCCAGGCGAATTCCAGATTTGCCAGGCGGATTAAGTCTCACCACTATCTCGCCAGGAGAAGTGCTGGCGAAAGAGATTCGCCAGGCGAAATCCAGATTCGCCAGGCGAATTTGAAGAGACGGAATGTGTTAGCTACTGGAACTTTTAATTTTCTCAAATTGGGGGATTTGCCACTAGATTCTCCAGGCGAAGTTCTGGCGAAGGGAGATTAGCCAGGCGAAGAGCTGGCGAATGCAGACTCGCCAGGCGAAATCCAAATTCGCCAGGCGAATCTGCCTGGGACCAAATATTTTTCCTTTCTTCAAAAATCTATAACTTTTGACTCGTTTATCCGATTTAAGAGTTCTTTATATCGTTGTGAAGCTAAGAAAACATTTTATATGATGGGGGTGAAAAATGTTAATTTTACTGCCTGATTAAATAATCGGAAAAAGTCCAAAAGTGATATATTATGTTTTACTTGTCGGATATTATTCTATTGTGCAACTATGATATATCTTGCCCATCCTATTATTATTTAGCATGGTTGTGAGTGAATATGCATGTTAAAATATGAAATCGGTAGGATGAGGATTATTACCATAAAAATGTTGGAACCTAGTAATGGATAGGAAATGGTTGAATAACATAGCGACGATGCTCGTGCAAGAGAGGCCGAGGCGTGCGTCTATTATCGAATGGTTGTGTGTGGAATCACGAAATCGTAACCACTATTCTATTATGTGCCATTTCATGAGTAACGAGCTCCTCTGTAATGAATGCACGATTTCTTGGTAGGTTTGATTCCCAATGTTATAGTACGAATGAAGCCTACGGGTAAAGAAACTTGTGACGGGTACGAACCGTGTGAAGTGACGGATCACGGGTACGAGCCGATGATCCCGAATCCATTTCGTATGCCAAGAAATCTACGAGGATCCATGACTCGTTACTACTTCTAGACGTAGAAGAGTGCGGGAGAAAGGGGATGCCTTGATCGGTTTAACGATAGTGATACTTTTCGGGTTAACGAACTCGATAGAATCAAAACATATGGTGTGTGTACTCAAAGTCACTTCCCTTCCCTTTTGACTTGAGTTAGGATATTGGAACCTTGTAAAGCCGAGAGGACTATAAGATAGCGAACACACTGAGATTTGATGTATCTCACCCCACTGTTGTTGTTTACATCACAGGTACTACAGGTTCGGCGAAGGGTAAGGACAAAGTGGTTTGACTTTTCCTTACGGATCGTGGCTTTTGAGATGGCATGGCTTTCGCTATGACGTTTTATTTTGAGATCATTGTATTGATCTAGTTCTTAGTGCTTTTTGGGGACATTTTGTATATGTTATGCCACAGACGTTAGAACTTTGTAGTTAGGGCATTTAATGTATACAATGTGTTAACTAGGAACTTGTATATATTTCAGTACCAAACGTATTATTCATGTATGATATATGCTATGATGTATGTATGTATATATGGGCATTACATTTATAATAATAATAAATAATCATAATAACGATAATGATAATAATAATAATAATAATAATAATAATAATAATAATAATAATAATAATACACTTTCTTAATAACAATAACTATAATAATAATAATCAAGGTTAGATTTTATTTATTAATATTGATAATCATTAAAATTTAAAAATAATTTATTTATGGTTGTATAATTTTTTTTGTCGAATTTGTTATGCAAAAGTTAGCAACATTTTACCAATACCGTGTCTTTTTTATTAAATAATAACATATATATATATATATATTTATAATAATTAAAAATTTAGAATAATCTATAAAAATAGTAATGAAACAAACTTTACGCTTTAAACATATTAAAGGGTCTAAGTTCGCATTTAACTAAGAATTTTTCTTAAGATTATTAGGTCTTCTTTATCATGACTTCTTCTTTTTAGCAAAATAAGTTTTTTTCTTCTCAAGAGAAAACTCGAAAATATATTTGATTAATTTAATTCAAAATACATTTTAAAAAATAAATTACAAAAATAATATTAATACATGATTTCGTAGTACTATAACTTAATATCTTGTCTTTTAATGTTGAGTATTTTATTGTTTAGAAGAAAAACGATGTATTATATTGTTGAGAACAAGATTAATGTCTTTGCAAATTCTCTTGAGAAAAGGAAGAATGTTATCTTGAGAAAAGGTAGAATGTTTTCGAGTTTTCTCTTGAGAAGAAAAGGACTTCTTTTGTGAAAAAGAAGAAGTCATGATAAAGAAGCCCTATGAGTTTTTGTTTTGTTTTTAATCATGCCTATTAATATTTTTGTATGACTAAAAAATATATATTTTATCTTTAAATTTATGTATAATTAAAAAAATTGAATTTTTTTATAATAATAATAAGAAATAATAATAATAATAATAATAATAATAATAATAATAATAATAATATACTTTCTTAATAACAATATTTTAATAATAATAATAATAGTTAGATTTTATTTATTAATACTGAAAATAATTTTAATTTAAAAATAATTTATTTATATTGGAATAATATTTTTTTGTTGAATTTGTTATGCAAAGTTCGCAACATTTTACTAATATCGTGTATCTTATAAAAAATAATAATATACAAATTTTTATAATAATTAAAAATTGAAAATAACCTATAAAATTAGAAATGGAACAAAGTTTACGCTTTAAACATTTTGGCTAAAATATAGTTTTGGTCCCCCTGTTTTTCAAAATTCACAGTTTTGGTCCCCCTGTTTTTTTTTTTAACAGTTTTGGTCCCCCACCCCTCACTGTTCATGTACGGACATGTATGGACATGTACGGACATGTTACTGTTCATCACTTTTTTTAGGCCAGAATTGGGGTGGGGGACCAAAACTGTTAAAAAAAAAAACAGGGGGACCAAAACTGTGAATTTTGAAAAACAGGGGGACCAAAACTGTATTTTAGCCAAACATTTTAAACTGTCTAAGTTCACATTTAACTAAAAACTTTTCTTAGTATTATGAGGGCTTCTTTATCATGACTTTTTCTTTTTAACATAAGAAGTCTTTTTCTTCTCAAGAGAAAACTCGAAAATATATTTGATTAATTTGATTCGAAATAAATTATAAAAATAATATTATTACATGATTTCTTATTACTACCGCTTAATATATTGTCTTTTAGTGTTGAGTCTTCTATTATTGAGAAGAAAAACGATGTATTATATTGTTGAGAACAAGAACAATGTCGTTGCAAATTCTCTAGAGAAAAGTAAGAATGTTATCTTGAGAAAAGGAAGAATATTTTCGTGTTTTCTCTTGAGAAGAAAAACACTTATTTATTTAAAAAGAAGAAGTCCTGATAAAGAAACCCTATGAATATTTTTCTATTTTTTTGTTTTTAATCATGCCTATTAATATTTTTGTATGACTAAAAAAGATATATATCATCTTTCAATTTATAAATAAATAAAAATTTGAAGATTTTTTATAATAATAATAAATAATCATAATAATGATAATGATAATAATAATAATAATAATAATAATAATAATAATACACTTTTATAATAACAATAACTATAATAATAATAATCAAGGTTAGATTTTATTTATTAATATTGATAATCATTAAAATTTAAAAATAATTTATTTATGGTTGTATAATTTTTTTTGTCGAATTTGTTATGCAAAAGTTAGCAACATTTTACCAATACCGTGTCTTTTTTTTTTAATAATAATATATATATTTTTATAATAATTAAAATTTTAAAATAATCTATAAAAAAAGTAATGAAACAAACTTTACGCTTTAAACATATTAAAGGGTCTAAGTTCGCATTTAACTAAGAATTTTTCTTAGTATTATTAGGTCTTCTTTATCATGACTTCTTCTTTTTAGCAAAATAAGTTTTTTTCTTCTCAAGAGAAAACTCGAAAATATATTTGATTAATTTAATTCAAAATTCATTTTAAAAAATAAATTTCAAAAATAATATTAATACATGATTTCGTAGTACTATAACTTAATATATTGTCTTTTAATGTTGAGTATTTTATTGTTGAGAAGAAAAACGATGTATTATATTGTTGAGAACAAGATTAATGTCTTTGCAACTTCTCTTGAGAAAAGAAAGAATGTTATCTTGAGAAAAGGTAGAATGTTTTCGAGTTTTCTCTTGAGAAGAAAAGGACTTCTTTTGTGAAAAAGAAGAAGTCATGATAAAGAAGCCCTATGAATATTTTTTTTTTGCTTTTAATCATGCCTATTAATATTTTTGTATGACTGAAAAATATATATTTTATATTTAAATTTAAGTATAATTAAAAAAATTGAATTTTTTTATAATAATAATAATAAGAAATAATAATAATAATAATAATAATAATATTAATAATAATAATAATAAACTTTCTTAATAACAATATTTTAATAATAATAATAATAATGGTTAGATTTTATCTATTAATACTTAAAATAATTTTAATTTAAAAATAATTTATTTATATTGGAATAATATTTTTTTGTTGAATTTGTTATGCAAAGTTCGCAACATTTTACTAATATCGTGTATCTTATAAAAAATAATAATATACAAATTTTTATAATAATTAAAATTTGAAAATAATATATAAAATTAGAAATGGAACAAAGTTTACGCTTTAAACATTTTAAACAGTCTAAGTTCACATTTAACTAAAAACTTTTCTTAGTATTATGAGGGCTTCTTTATCATGACTTCTTCTTTTTAACATAAGAAGTCTTTTTCTTCTCAAGAGAAAACTCGAAAATATATTTGATTAATTTGATTCAAAATAAATTATAAAAATAATATTATTACATGATTTCTTATTACTACAGCTTAATATATTGTCTTTTAGTGTTGAGTCTTCTATTATTG